>JAKZAP010000005.1:11178752-11564220 GCA_023053575.1 Branchinecta lynchi
CTTGATAAACTATATTGACACAAGTGGTTAGAATGGCTATAGAGATAAACTCGAGGGTCAATAGATAGAAGCTACTTACTTTTTGCTACAGTGTGTGCACGTTTCCGGCTTGAAAGTCGTCTTGCTGGTGAAGGAATGCATCCTATTGTTGAGTCTTCCTGCAGAACTCATAGTCCTCAGATAGCTCGGGGTGGTTGCTGGGAAAGAAACTTGACTTATGACTAGTTAAAAACGTGACAACTCCTTATTTCTATTTATTTCAAAAATGACCAACGGGGGCTGCTACGTTACAAACACAACTTGATATTTGTTATATACGTATTTGCCATGGCCGTTGGCTTTTAGCGCAAATAAAATCTTATCTTATCTTATCTATCTTATCTATAAAACAAAAAGAAAGGAATATGTAGAAGGAATCAACAGAGGAATCAGCTAAGAAAAATACTATTTGTGTGTAGAAAAAATGAAATTCCGTAACACTCAATCGGGTTACCTTCGTAAGGTAAAAAATGACGAAGACTGCGGAACCTCATGAGAGAGCCCAATACTTTTTCAAGGCGTCAACACTTATGAAGAAAAAGGTTAGAACGTGATCCGACGACAAAAAGTGAAGACAGGACTCTACTTACATATCGGAGTGGCAGTTGAGCTAGCTCTTCGATGGGGCTGCGGTGTGTAAGTGCGTGTAAGGGTCAAATGTGACGAGTCGGAATCGGACATATCCTCTAAAAAATAGAAATACATATAACCAGCCGGAAAGTTTCTACGAGACCATACAAAAATAATAGCCTCCGGCACAGACAGACGGGTCTGATGTAAGCCCATTTTCGGAGACACTAGGTGCAAAAACCAAATAAGGCAGAAAATACTCGATAATGAAAACAAAGTTATTGCTCGGTCGCCAAGTGAGCTTTGGCGAGTTCAAAACGCAATGGTCAAGTTGATCGCGAAATTGGTTATTCAGAGCAAAATAACTCTAGAGGGTACCGCGCAAACTTTGAAAAAGTGAAACACAGTCAAATCGCAGCAACACTAGCTCCACTAGCGGATACGAACATCCCTACCGAAACTCAACCAATCGCAGAGCAGAATTATTTTGCTCTGACCAATCGTTAACGAGCAATGGCTAGAATCTACGTCCGCCACTGCACGCGAACAAAGCGACGGAGGCCCATTGTTGATGCATGGGAAGGATAGGTCTTCGCGTTACTCTCTAGAGCTAATTTGCTCTGTTGGTTATTGCAGGCTATTATTCGTGAAAGATTTAGCAGGAGGAGGAGCGTGGGATCTTACCTATCAAGGGCGCTGACGGTTTCAGCGCTTCGCGCGGCTCGCTGCGACTTCTGCGGCGATTGTTTGCATTCTTGATCGCCTCAAGTTTTGCCGTAGCTGTTATGGGACCCTCCTTCGGAACTGACACAGTTGTTACACTAACAATGTGACTGGCGTCTTCATCGTCCAGGATCCTCTCCTCAGACTAATGACAAAAAAAAAGAATCATATTAGCGGCACACGTCACGCCACTAAGCGACCTGGTACAACATTGTTTTCGTCGGCCTTCAATGTTTTACGGAATATGAAGTCTCTACAATAATTAGCTGTTTCTATTTCAGTCGCAGCACAACCTTCGATGAACAGCACTGAGCCTATGTGACCTACTCTTCCTGGGAAGTGATCCCAGCTGAGGTGTAATGTTGACAGAACCACCGACAACAGGAAAAAAAAAAAAAAAAAAAAAAACGGAAGGCGAAAAGGGTCGCGCAACCCATCTGCACCGAAGCCATAACCCAATAGAAGAAGAAGCTACTTTGTCTTGGACTAAGAACTTAAAGAAAGAGGAGACGTTCAAATTCCGCCAGTGACCGTATGTCGGAAACTACACTTTTTTCTAAGTTGCACTCTATTTTATTTGTGTTTTTACATAGTGTTTTTACAAGAAACCATGCTATTTGACTTTGACCTGCCCTACATGAATACGATTCATGGAGATTTCATGGCGTATGGTGTTGCAGGCACCAGAGCTAGTGATGGTTTAGTAAGAGGTAGACCCAAGGGAGGCCTTGGAATCCTGTGTCGTCAGCAGTTTAAGGGAATGCTGTCTTTTCCATTTCCAGCTGATGACAGACTTCAGCCTGTGGTGGTAACTAATGGTGATAAGCGTATATTGTTCGTGAACACTTATATGCCTTTTTACTCGATTGATAATATTCCTGAGTTTACACTATATATTGGAAAGTTAATTTCTCTACTGCAGGAAGATTTTTCGTATATTTGTTTCGTTGGGGACTTCAACGCTGATGCGCTGAAAAAGTCACCATTTTTTGATGAGCTTGATCTGGCCATGAAGGAAAACCAGCTGTGCCTGTTGGATGTTTTAATTTAATTTAATTTAATTTCAAAATAAATGCGGCACAACATTTCATGCGCGAGCAAATTGATTGGCACTTGTCGTTAACCTACAACTAATACATATATACAATTGTCATACAATAAATACACTAAATCAAGTAAGGTTGTTATGATATAAAGTAAACTGAGGCACAAAACTATTACGGTACCTTTCAGTTTTACAAACGACAGGTGTGAGTTTTGGTACTTTCATAGCTGCTTCTCTTGGAGGTCTGTTTCTTTCCGGTTTAAAAGGTGGAGGAAGCATATTTCGGTAGACAGGGTGGGATAATAGATTTGTTCCGAAACGTTGGCTCAGCTGTCCTCTACGAACAGAAAGGGGCTCCAGCTTACACTCCTTTAGGAGATACGAGTACGGCATTTTATGGCCACCAATTATAATTTGCACAGCACGTTTTTGGATTCTTTCCATTTTATCTGAGTCACTCCTTGTAAGTCCATAATGCCATGCTGGACAAGCATATTCAAGTAGTGAACGGACAAACATACAATACAAATCTTTCATTCTTTCTTTAGGGACTTTGAATTTCTTTAGGATTTTTAACATACTCATGGAAGAGTTAGCTTTCTTTAAAATATACTTGGTATTTTCCTCCCAAGACATATCAGAAGATATGATAACGCCAAGGAGTGTAATTTGGTCAGAAGCAAGGTAATCAGGAATAGGAGGGTGGAACTGTGGGAGAGTTTTAAGAAATGAGATTGTTAGTATTGTAGATTTGTCACTGTTCACTACCATATTCGACCGAGAAGCTTCTGTAGCAATATCCTGAATTATGCCCATAGATTGACTTTTTAAATTCTTTCCCACAACTTCTACCAGTGATAAATCGTCTACGAATTTCCATCGCTCATCAATATCCTGAGCAACATCATTTATCATAATAAGAAAACACAGAGGACCAAGCACAGTTCCCTGGGGCACCCCACAAAAAACTGGAAGCGCGTCTGACATGCACTGTTTATACTTTACAATTTGTAATCTATCAGTTAAAAATCCTCGTACAATATTTACAATAAATTCAGGCACATTATTCTCAATTAACTTATTTAACAGTATTTGGTGGTCTACAAGATCAAAAGCCTTCTTAAAATCAATAGCTATAAGGTTAAGCCATTTATCTGGGGTGTCCAAATTCTTCAGGATAAAATCTATAAGACTTACTAAATAATGTGTTGTAGAAGCCTTCGGGACGTTTCCATATTGATGCTGGTCAATGACTGATGCTAAATATTTTTTCAACCATGCAGCTACAAAACCTTCATACACGCGGCTAAAAACTGAAGTCACAGAAATTGGCCTTACCCCAGTAAAATCATTAGCACCACCCTTCTTCGGTATTGGTGTAATAAACCCCACTTTCCACTTTTTAGGGTACTGGCCACTACGTGATATTTTATTATAAATGTTGGTCAGCGGAAGGGCCAATTCAGCTGCAAAAGCCTTAATTAACGCCACTGGGATATCGAAAGGCGTAACTGCAGTTCTTTTTAGCTTGGACAGCTTAAGTTTCACCTCGGATATCATTATTTCAGGAGTATTGATACCTGGAAGGTCTTGAGGAGGAATACTATGTACTTGGGATATAAAGGGCTCATTAACAGAAGGGGTCTTCGGAGAAAGTGGTGGGTAAGACTGAACAATCGCGGCAAAATGGGCATTTAAATCATTGGCTGTTTTGACAGGCAGTTCGTCTTTCTTAAAATCGACTGGTGAAGGATTTTTACCAGCCAGCTTTTTTATTTCTTGAAAGAACTTTGCCGGCTTAGAAGCTAAAAGATGATCAACTTCTTTCGAATAAAAATCAGCTTGGGCTTTCTTAATTTTTTTCTTTATTTCATTTCTCAGCTTGTTGGCTTCTTCACGCTTACCTTGTCTAAAAAGTTTTAATTTCTTCTTTATAAGATTTTTTGTTTCTGAATTTAGGTAAGGTTTGTCAGAAGAACAAACCTTTCTTTTCCGTTCAGGAAAAGAAGATTCGAACTGTGTTATCAGTTTTTTGTGCATGCACTCAGTTTTAGCATCAACATCATCAACATGCAACACATCAGTCCAAACCTCGGAAGTAATCCAATCACCAAAAGAGAGGAGACCAGCACCCGTGATTGGCCTGCTGGTGACTTCCGTTACCGAGTACGCTATTTTTATTTTTTCTAACGGATTCCATTGGACCATATAGTGGTAACTACCCCCCAGTGGGGCCAATTCATTAGGGGTTTGGTAATATTTATGGAGATCAGTAAGGATAACATCAAGCTGTGTACCCCCTTTCGTAGTAGGGAAATTAATTACATTTTTCAAACTGAGTGACGACGCTAGGGATCGAGTATTTAAATCGTTTGCATCGCCTAACATTGCCAATGCGTATAGTGGGTTTTTCCTTTGGATAAAATCAGCAGACTCTTGGAGTTTCTCCCAAAAAGCATTTCGTGCAGATACGGGTTGCCCGGGTGAAAAGTAAAAAACGCATACTGCAATTCCCGAAACAGGTCTAGGAAGCCGCTTAGGATGGAGTGTAATCCAAGTGATTTCATCATCCAATTCCAAACCCGGTACATCAACAACTCTGGGCTTCAGACTTTCATGCACAAAAGCCATTACGCCACCGCCTTTTTTCCCTAAAGGGTGGCTATCATGGCGCAGTTTTACGAATGATTCAAAATTATTCATCCGGAGAGTATTAACGTCTTGCCTGTGTACCTCAGTAACGCAAATCACCCCAGAACCAAGCATCCCAGCCGTGACCTCCAGTTCAGTGAGCTTCTCAAGGTTCAGACTTTCAGCATTACAATACAGAAACGATGGAAAAACGTAACGTTTATCACTATACTCCCTAGAAAACAACTTTTCTTTAACAATATTTGGGCGAAGGAGTAAGGGGGGAGTTGACGCATGATAAATATTTTCACTTGCTTGACTAGAAGGTACATTTTTAAGTAGATTAGAATTACTAGAAGAAACTGTTGCCGGATCCAAAACCCACGCTGTCGATGTATTCACTACGGATCCAAGATCCAAATTTCCGTAAGCTGCGTCCTTGGGTAAAACATCGGTCACAACATCAATCAAACAATCACGATTTGAATTTTTATCAACAATAAGGGACATAGGGCTAACTGAATCACTAAGTACTACGTAATCATCTAAACCAGGGTTGTCGTCATCGCACTCGAGACAAGAGAACGAGTTGCGTAAGGAGGGTATGGGGGAGGCAAAATATGCGGAAAAAACTGTGAAGTACGACGTGCAGGAGGCAAAAGAGGATACATCTCCGCGGTCAGGGGTGGGGGAGGAATAGGCTCTAAAATACTTCGTAACAGGGGACGACTAGTAGAATACTTTGATACAACTGGCATACGTAAAGCCTTGCTCTTTTCTTCGGCTGATCTATGCTTAACGGTAGATCCTTCTCTATGTACCACATGAACATTTTTACAAGTGTTGGAAAAACAACGCCCACTGGAAAACTTTTCACAAATCTTTGAGTGGAGGAGCCCACACGAATTATCACATTTGTCATACATAAATTTAGTACAAACGTGGGAAAATTTACATGCGAGGCCGCGATTACACTTGCCTTTCAAAAGGAATTTGCACGCAATATTTGATTGCGGTTTTTCAACACTCACAGTGCCAGTGTTTACCACTGTTTTATTTTCGTGCAACTGTGAGTGTGAAAATCTGCAATTCTTACCTTTGGAACAATTTCCAAAGGCATAGTAGCGACATTGTTTCGCACTCTTCCTGCTCTTCTTTGACTTTACCATGGTCCAAGTATTTCCTCTCGTCGAAATGCTAATTGGGGTTACGTCATGATCAAACTTGCAAAAATCCCCGAATTTGCACTTGCCCATTGAAGTCAGGTAAAAACAGGTTTTATTGGGAACGGGTAAACTAGTTGGATTGCTAGAGGGTTGATCAATCACGACCGGTCCACGAGATACGTCACCATGCATTTCAGTTCGTGGAGAATTGCGGTTTGGCAAGGTATTTTCACTTTGAAAACTTCCGAGATCAGAAGGAATATTCCTTGTAGCAGTTGACAATAGTTCGGTAATTTGAAGGTTCAAGGACGTGATCGTATCGGAATCAGTCTTTTTCCCTTCGACGAGTAGATCTATATCAGACTGCAAGGTAGACTGGATACATCGCAACGAATCGTTTTCGGTTCGTGCACTAGAATAGTTATTTTCTATCATTCCTATTTCTTTTTCCATCGTAGTAATCACCAAGTCTTTCTCCGCAATTTCGGTCATAAGGCTCTGGCATTTTAGTTCCAGTTCTGACAGCATTTGAGTGGTTCTGTCACAGTTTTTGCAGAGGGCAGAAACAGGGCTTGTAACAACTGTCGGATGATGATAGCTTGAATTATTGTCTTTTGATTTATGTTCAGCTGGGATGATCTCAGCCTCACTGTTACGACGGGGGATCTCCTCGGAAACTGTAGCTGGGTTTAGAGTCTTATTTCCACAGTCAAGGCATTTCCACGTATCAGTCCATTCGGCAGTTTCAATTTTTGCGCATCGGTTTTTACCGGCATGGAGCCACAGAGAACACGATGTACATCTGACTGAGTTTGACGATACACCAGCATGGCATTCAGGACACACATGCTTGGCAGGCTTCATTTTGCAGCCTTGATTATGAAAGTTCACAAGGAAAATTTGTTTTGAATTTGTTGAATGCCTGAGTTCTACATCCTTTACATACATGAGTCCAGCTGGCTCAACTTCATGGCTGGATCATGTTGCATGTTCTTTATCTCTAAGGAGTTATTTGAGCCATGTAAATATTAGATATGACATTTTCGGGTCTGACCATTTTCCCTTAGTTTTCGAGACTAGGTTGCTTTGTCCAAGCACTGATATCCAGCAGAGGTCGTGTTCTCCTTCCGTTTCCCCCCCGGTGGTGGCTTGGGATAAAACGACTAACGAGCAATTATATGCTTACCGTGGTGGTGTGGAATCTAGACTTAGGGATCTACAAAGTAATTGTCCTGCCCCCTGTGGTGATGGGTCTTGTGGGGATGCTGGTCACCGAGCTAATCTGATAACCCTTTATATTTCAGTAATAACAATCCTTATTGGCAGTGCTTGCGAAAACCTACCCTATGCAGGTAGAGTATCGCATGCAGGCCAAAGAAATGTGGTTGCTGGTTGGTCCACATACGTAAAGGACCAGTATCGGGCAGCAAAGCTGGCTTTTCTAGCTTGGCTGTGGGCTGGCAAGCAGCCTGGTGATGAGCTTGATGCAAGACGTCGGTCCCTCAACCGATCGTTTCGAAATGCGTTAAGGTGGTGCAGAAAGAATGTGCAGAGTCTGAAAGCATCCGCCCTTGCCAGATCACTACTTCATTGTAAGTTTAAGGAGTTTTGGAATCGTGTTGCTAAATGCAATAAAAACTCTGTCCCTAAGCCTCCTGAGACTGTAGGGGGTGTTTCAGGGCCTGCCCAGATTGCTGAGCTTTGGGGAAGGCATTTTGGCGAGGTGTTTTCGTCAGTGCCGTCTGATACTGGTCCGATGGAGCTATCTCTTAGTGCCACCCTTTCTACAACCAGCAAGCAGCTGATAACATGCGAGGATGTTGCCAAGGTGGTGTCTGGGCTGTCTGGTAGTAAAAGTGGTGGACTGGATGGGTTGACTGCTAATCACCTGAAGCATGCAGGACCGATGCTAGTTTGCATGCTTACCGCTCTGTTTAATGGTTTTCTGGCGCATGGTTTTGTCCCGGATGGTCTAACGGAGGTCTGTCTAGTACCTATCCCCAAATCATTGGTGCTGGATCTTAGTAGTATTACTAACTATAGACCTATTGCTTTGGCGGCTGTGATATCCAAGGTTTTTGAAAAATGTCTGTATGGGATTGTCGAACCTCAAATACGGTCATCAGCTTACCAATTTGGCTTCAAGTCAAAGACCTCTACTGAATTTTGTGTATTCGTACTAAAATCGGTGGTGGAATATTTTTGGGCTTTTTCAACCCCCGTATTTGCATGTTTTATTGACGCAAAGGCTGCTTTTGACCGTGTCAACCATGAGAAACTTCTTCGTAAGTTGCATGATAGGGGAGTAGACCCCCGTATTGTACTAACCCTTGCATGTTGGTTTAAAAACCAAAGATTTATGTGAAATGGGATGGGCTGCTTAGCTCCCCATTTCGTGTCCTAAATGGTGTTAGGCAGGGGGGAGTACTATCCCCACTCCTTTATAACTTATATGTGGATGAATTAAACAGTGCGCTTGCTGATGCAGGGGTAGGTTGTTTTATCCAGGGTAGTTGTTTTAATAACATTAGTTATGCGGATGATTTGGTGGTGATGGCTACTACCATTCATGCCCTAAATGAGTTGATGAAAGTTTGTGATGTGTTTGCTTCGGCACATGATGTGATATTCAACACGAAAAAAACCCTTTGCATGGCATTCGTCCCACTTGGCCTGAAGCTGGTTCATCTTCCACCCGTTCTACTGTCTGGCCAGACACTGAAATTCGTGGATACTTTTAAGTACCTTGGATTTATTTTTACGCCAACGCTGAATGATGATCACCATGTTAATGCTTTAGCAAGGTCATTGAGCGCTAGAGCGAATCTTCTTATTCGTAGGTTTGGGTCTTGCAATGCGTCTGTCAAGACATTCCTTTTCAGAATGTACTGTTCCCAACTATATTGTTACTCTCTTGTGACTAACCAATCTCATAAGCGCGAAAAGACCTTTCGCGTCTTGTATAACAACTCTTTCCGGTGGTTACATGGGTTTAGATGGAACTGTAGTGCTTCGGGTATGTTTGTTGGTGAAGGAGTCCCTTCTCTCCCTGAAATCCGTCGTTCCTCCATTCTTTCTCTTCAGTCTCGAATTCTGGCGTCGAGCAATCCTCTGCTGGTGATTCTGTGTGGTCCGCAGATGCGCCTGTCTCTGCCTCTGTGGCAAGCATGGGGGAAAGAAATTTATTGTGGGTTTGACCCATCCTGATTTGAATGGGTTGAACCATCGTGATTGAGTATTTTGTTTGTTGGAGGCTTTGTGCCTTCCGCATATTTGTTTTTTAGTTTTAGTGTATATAAATTATTTGTTATGTAGCAGCCCCAGTTGGCTATATTTTGAAATAAATAAATGAAAAATAATATTTGATTAAGTTTGGAGAAGTTATGAGCTAACAACCTTTACTCTGTAAAACCAGGTGCTCGTGACCATTCAAAAACGAAGGTACGTCCTCCTTGCTGTTGCACTTTCCTTCATAGGAAGGGCAAAGTTTCACACGTGACAGTGTAGGGATAAGAATGCTACCGTTCAACCTTTCCACTTACCTTACGCGTTGAACTCCTACCGGAGCGCTTTCTTTTTGTATCAGGCTTTTCGTGGTCATTCTCTGTCCGTCTCTTCCACTGACGACCGTTTCGAAGGCGGGATGTGTCAGCATCCAGATCCTCGTCTGTTTGATCTAAGCTCAAATCATCCAGAATGGACCCTGAAAATGGAATAGAATAGTCTCAGTTTGGTAGTCAGTAGCCTAAACAAGAAAGAAAATAAAAATACTAAAAAGGTTGAATGTAAGGAGAATCCACTACAAGTAATAAGAGGCTATGGCGAAATGACAACCGAGGTCTGTGATTGGACTTCTATCCCCCGAAACCTGAAACAACCAAGAATCTATGTGAGATTTCTTTCAGGAGCCTATCACGAACATTTACGAAGAAATGTCAATCTGGGAGGGGGGCCAACAGAAGAAAGTCAATGACGTTTTTTCAATGAGAGTTGTAATAATCGAAAAAATGGACTGCAAAATTAAATGTTAGTATTCACATACATATATAGTACATATCTTGATTTGGCACTTACATACACTTTTACTCGCCTTAAAGATGCTTTATGCTGTTCTGGATTAATAGTCTTGATCTTAATCTTGTTTGGATATCAATCCTCACACTATTTTCGATAGGGTGGACAGTGACTACCAGGTGGGCTCACACAAAACTATAGCCTGTTTCGTTTCTGCACCTGGAATTCTAATCATCTGGATGAAACAGAAAACTGTGATTTGCCCTGCCTCAGACTGCAACAAACACGCAAGAAAACTTATCCAGTACTGGCGCGCGCGAGAGCAGCCACGTTGGGGCATAGCAAGAGACGGGCACGCCTTTCTACAGTATCAACAAGATAAATATCTATTAGACGGAGTACAGATAAGAGCCACAAAAGCCACTGGAGGGCTTGTCCAATCTCACATATCTCCAGCGGCTATGGGGAGTTAATCTACCAACCCTGACGTTTGAATGGAAGAGCTAAAAGAAAGCGCTGAATGAAAACTGCTAAAAGTTTTCGAAAGTTCTCAGCTCAAATTGCCTTCCCTTTCTCTTCACCAATGAGCAGCAGCCACTCTCGAAAGTTAACGTTTTTATGAAGGAAGGTTAGGGGACGGTTTAGCGTCAAGGGGAACGGTCCCGTCGACCTCCCGTCGAGCACGACGGACATTTTCGCGCGGATGCCGTCGATCTTTTTGTCATTTCCGCATGCACGGATGAACAGGTGAACGGGCCATCCAGCGCGATGGATGCCTCCTGTTAAACACCGCTCCGAAGGCAGCGCTGAGCTGAAAGTAAAAAGGACTGCACATATTCAAGACAGAAAAATGTAGGCCTTCCCACTCATATGCTCCCATCCCGCTGAATGGACATTTTAGCGTGGACGGAACCCATCTGCCTCAGCCGTTACGCCCGATCGATTTTCTCGTTTTCGCGGGTATGGGGTTACTCGTCCAGCTCTAAGCAATCAACGCGAAAACGTCCCCTTAGACAATTCCTCTCCAAATGAGATATTTCCTGGCGGAATGCTTTGTCAGAACACATTGTCATCAGTCAACCACACAAATCACTGAAGGGCAAGAGCTGGAAAGTTTGGCTCTGGAATGATGACTGGTGCGCGATTTACATCCTTATTGCTTGCAAGTACACTTTCAGGTACTCCAATAAATAGCCTAAGATGAGTAAATAATATATGTATGGGCGTGATTTTAGACGAGACTACTGAGGAGTATTCTCGTCAGAAGAGGTCCTTGGTGACCTGTTCATCAGACTTAGTGCTCTGATCCTGACAGGCATGAATCCCAAAATCACTAGGATACACACCAGAGAAATAGCTAATCTGAACTAACAAACCTGTTGAGTTCAGTTCATTGATGACATCTAGACGATCATGCTTAGATGGCGATCCTCCTGAACGTCTTTCTCGATCCACTTGGAGAAAGGATAGTTTTTCTCTTGTTTCAGGATCAAAATGATTCTTGTCGCTAAGTAAGATCTTTGCCAGTACTTTCAGCTTTTGTTCCTATAAGAAACGTAAAGGGAGTTAAGAGCATGTTCCACCCTTCTACCAACAGGAGCTGTTAGTTACTATTTCCGTTCCAACCGCGTGGAACTTCTTCCTGAACCGGATCGTGAACCTCTGAAACAACGTCAAGGAAGACACTGTTGCTGGTGAATCGACAGATGCATTCAAACGCCGTCTGGATGCTGAGTGCAGTGACAAACTGTGGAGATTTTGGGATGCACAAGAAAATTTCTTCCAGATTGTAACCAATCACAAATAATGCAGTAATCACAAGGAGTGATTCAACAGGATCAAAAGTCCTTATTTCACTCCAAGCTGTAATTAAAGGTAATGTCTACCAAATAGCTGAAAACACAACTTACAGCAAGATCTCGTTCATCTTCAAATGTCTTCGCTTTTCTAATTTCTTTACTAAGCAGCAGTCGAGCTTGCTCATGTTTTAACCTCAGTGTTTCCAGCTTACTTTGAGCTTCAGCCAGTTCTCCTAGCAGCCTTCGATTCTCATTGTCACTTCTGGCGTTTTTTCTTAATAAAGCCTGGTAGCTCTCAACAAACTTGAGGTATTCTGAAAAGTAAAACAGCAATGTAGAGCCAAGCAAGTGATTCTGAAATCTATCACCAGGCTGCATAGGCTATGAAACAGGAGACATTACGAATCTTCTAATGATATCAAAATGTTACTCTACCCCTATTATTTCACAGAACTTTACGGCATGCTTAAAATTCTAGAGCTTCTTAAATTGTAGGACAAATCAAATGTCATTTCTAGTGCTTAGCAACACATGAGACATGCTAGCATTAACTGCAAAGGGTTCCTGACAAAAGCTAAGAAATAAACTTGTCACCTGGAGAGCAGCTATTCTTTAGACTGAATGGATTTTCTTGGATATTGCAGCCTGTATTATTAGTATAATTATAAGCACTTCACCCTATTTTTATGAGATGTGAGAACTGATAAGTCTATTCTTCCTTTGAAAATAATGCAAGTTTGCCTCACAAATAAAACAATGATAAAGCATTACTTTCACAATAGAGGTATGGTTTTCGGACACTTCTCTTACTTTAAAAACCAGCTTCTATTTTGTTCTCCTTACCTCTAAAACGTTCCAAGTGGAAAAATTAACTTAACGACTTAATAACTTTGCTTATTCTGCCTTTTATATTATCCTTAGCTCCACCATGGGATTATATATATGGTTCTGAAATCCCTCCTTATCCCCACTGTTCTGCTTTGTACCCATTTTGACCTATTTTGGTCTATTACCTATCTGCTTCATACCGATTTTGCTAGTTCATGGATGAAAGTGACTCAACTGACACCTGGTTTGACTTTTGTAATTTGAAAAGTCTGCTACGAGGAATGCACCTTCAATGGAGAAGATGGCGGTCCGAGCCTCCAGATGCCTTTGCACGAGGAAGGACCTTTTTAGTAAATTCAAAATAAACAAGACCAAGAGTTTCGATGGGATCCCAAAAATCTAATATTTGATCCAGACAATTGCGAATGAACTACCATACCTTGTCCAGAAAAAAAAGAAAGTTCAGAAGCAAATTCAGCATATCTCCTTATCTATATAAAGAACATCTAATCAGCTTCAAGTGAAACTTCTTCTAAAAAGAATTCGGTTTCAACCGGATTCTGAACGAACTATATGTCCCAGTAAAAAAAGATTGTCATATACAGATTCAGCGTGTCTTCTTACCCCTAAATCTGTCATCTAATCAACTTCAAATAAAACTTTTGATTTTAACAAATTTTCCGGTGTCGGCCTGATTTTGGGCGAACAAGTTATCAGGGTAGAAAATACTATTGAAATAAGTGTTCAATATGTCTTCTTACTCCTAAATCAAACATCTAATCAACTTCACATAAAACTTTTACTTTTAACAAACTTTCCAGTTTTGGCTGAATTCCGGGCGAACTTCTTGCCCTGCTAGAAAATGGTTTTTGCCATTTTACCACCGTGTTCAGCATGTCTTTCTACCCATAATTTGAACAACTTTAAATAAGACTTTTACTTTTAACAAACTTTCCCATTTTTGCCGGATTCCGAGCTAACTACTTGTCCGATGACAAAATGGTTTCAACCATCGTGTTCAGCATGTCTTCTTACCAGATAATCGACTATCACATCATCTATTTTAAAATATTTTGTTTGCCCCTTAATTTAAACCCCCTCCCCAACAACTAAATGTAGGGCTACAGACCCCATCTGCAAACTCGACCTTACTCTTGACCCAAAGAGTCCTCACACCAAGTTTCATCGAAATATCTCATTCCCTTCGAGAGTTATAGAATGCACATCAGTCAACCACAAACCCCTGATTTTTGGATACCCTATGCCAAACGCCGGATATGTCTAGCGTTTGGCATACCCTATGCCTAACGCTGGATACACTATGCCAGGGGCTGGATACTGTAACCCAGTAAAATATTGATGATTTGAGTGGAACTAAAAAATCAACCAATCAGAACTCCTTTCTATTGAGGTAGGTCAGGTTAGGTTGCCAACAGGTATCCAGCGTTTGGCATAGGATATCCAGCGTTAGGCATAGGCTATGCTGAATGCTAGATACTGGCTAGATATACCCAGCGTTTGGCATAGGGAAAATCAGGGATTTGTGGTAGACTGGTGCACATATAGACGGACAACTTTTGCGATGTCTAGGGTATCAGGTATCCCTCCACTTACGTTTTGGGATCCCAAAAAAAGTTAATTGAATTTCTACTTTAAGTTTGTGCCAGGATAACCCTGAAATAGTTGGCTGTTAGCTGATATCAAGTTTATTATTTTTCTGTTCCATTTTACTTTTTTATATGCATTATAATGTATGTAACAAAGCCAAGGAAGTGGAACAGTTAAGCTGAAGTTAAGCAGGTTAAGAGAGTCTTCAAACAAGCATATCTCTACTGTACACAATTTAAGATGCACTAGAAAAAACCTATACCTTTTTCTGAACCTTCATACAAAATATCACAGCCTCTTCCAATGTCGTCAAATTCTGCTAATAAAGAAAGTTTTGATAAAGCCATTCTGGTTCCGAGTACTCAACATACAACGGAAAAGCATGGAAATTCAAATTTGAACTGAGCGATAAGAGCAATGTTTCGACTTCTGTTTTTGAAAAATCCCAAATTCAAGTAGAAAAATCACTAAAAATGCTTTTTTCTTCAAAGAATAATCCCTTGATAAATCCCTCTCCTCCGCCTGCCAGGGGGCAGCAGAGACTAAAGTTTCCGACATTAACCCCCCGTGGGGTGGTCCCTTTTTCAGAAAATGTCCAAATTTAAATTGGGTGGTCTTTTGCCAGAATCAAAAGGTTCCAAATTTAAATTGGGTGGTCTTTTTGCCAGAATCAAAAGGTCCAGATTTAAATTGGGTGGTCTTTTGCCAGAATCAAAAGGTCCAAATTTCAATTGGGTGGTCTTTTATGAGAATGGAAGGGTATAAGCTTAAATTAAACAACATTTTAGCCAATATGGCCTAATCTCAGTGATATTTCAACCAAAGGAGCTTAATTAAAGTGGTAAATTAAAGTGAATAATTCTGAACCAATAGCTTATTCGGGAGTCTGTGTAACTACGGAATCTCCATAAATATACCGAATAATTCCGGCATCGAAAAATTACCAAATGATTTCATAAATTCTCTCACCAAATTCGTGACAACTACCGAATACTGGCAATTATACCGAATCCCGATCATTATACCGAAGAGGTTTGTACAGATAGCCTATTTAGGATTCTGCATAACTACCATCGAAAAAATACCGAACAATTTTAGTAAAATTTTGGGCCTCCGGCCCAAATTTTTTACCGAATCTCAAAAAGGTGGGGGGTGCTGCACCCCCCCCCCCCCTTGCGACGCCCCTGGGTACCATAGAGGCAATCCATTCGAGAGACGCAGAGTAAATATACAAATTCAGGAGAAACTTGGACATTACCTTGAATTACCTTAAATCGCATAATTCAGCGACAAAGTTGAATGGTATGTTGAAGAATAGCAAAATTTCAAGGGTTGGCTTGACAGTTGACGGTGCGGAAGCCTCGGACATACTCTTGATGAGTATCTCTCTTTGTCGATGCAAAATCTCCGTCCTCTAGGGGTAGCCAGCGGAAGAAAGGCGGAAGTGGTGTCACAAATGCACTCAAAGATCGCGGTGATTTATTAACACAGGATTTGAGTCGTACGGACACGCTTACTCCTTCTTCTTGAGGATCATTGGCGTGTTTAGGACTTAGCCACAGGGGGCAGCAGAGACTAAAGTTTCCGACATTAACCCCCCGTGGGGTGGTCCCTTTTTCAGAAAATGTCCAAATTTAAATTGGGTGGTCTTTTGCCAGAATCAAAAGGTTCCAAATTTAAATTGGGTGGTCTTTTTGCCAGAATCAAAAGGTCCAGATTTAAATTGGGTGGTCTTTTGCCAGAATCAAAAGGTCCAAATTTCAATTGGGTGGTCTTTTATGAGAATGGAAGGGTATAAGCTTAAATTAAACAACATTTTAGCCAATATGGCCTAATCTCAGTGATATTTCAACCAAAGGAGCTTAATTAAAGTGGTATTTTAGCCAAGATATACCAAAAGGTTCCCCAAATGGACAGAAAACCTTCTCAATGGGGAATTGTGTAAGCTAGATGCCAATGTACGGTAGACAGTCGAATATATTATTGTTTTTTTTTAGGATCCCAAAACACTAAGTGGAGGGATAACTATGACATCGCAAAAGTTGTCCGTCTGTCCGTCTTTTAGCACGATAAGTTCGAAGGGGTTGAGATATTTTGATCAAACTTGGCATCAGGACTCTTTAGGTCAAAGTGCAGGTCAAGTTCGAAGATGGGCTATGTAGCCTGATATTTAGGGGTGGGGGGGGGTTGAAATTAAGGAGGAGCAAATACTTTTTAAAAGCTAATGAAATAGTCGAATTAGGGGTAAGGAGACATTTCTCGGAGATTTCTCGCCGGATAGCTCACCCGGAATCCGGCGATAATCGGAAAATTTGTGAAAAGTAAAAGTTTAATCTGAAGTTGACTAGAGGTTCATTTTAGGGGCAAGGAGACGCGCTGAGCCCGAAAATGAAAATTATTTCTGGCCAGACAATTAGTTCGGCCGGAATCCGACCAAAACCGGAGACTTTCTTTAAAATAAAAAGTCTTCTTTAAATTTGATAAGATGTTCGATTTGCGGGTAAGAAGACATGCTGAATTCGTATACGAAAATCATTTTCTCACCGGACATATCGATCTCTCGGAATCCGGCTGAAACCGGAAAATTTGTTAAAAGTAGAAGTTTAATCTGAAGATTAAACGAAAAGATCAGAGGTTCGATGTAGGGGCAAGAAGACATGCTGAATTCATTTTTGAGCTTTAATTTTTTGCCAGAAAAGCAGTTTGTCCGGGATCCGGCCGAAACCAAAAATTGGCCAGAAGTAAGGATGGAAGGATATACGACGTACTGTAGGCTATAGAGTAAACCATATGCTGAATCCGTATCTGAATATTTGACAGACGCAAAATGGATATCTGAAAACATCTGAACTCGGTGAAATTCATCTGGCGTATCCGTTTTGCACTGTCAAATACAAACTTGGTCTTTCTCAATTATTACCATTGGCCTTAATCTGTCCCTAATTTTAAAGTAAAAATGTTTAAGAAGTCCGTTCAAGACTTGTCTGGAGCGAATATTAAATTTTGGGATCCCGTCGAAACCTTTGGTCTTGTTTCCTAATGATTCTGCCTTTTGAATATACACCATCCAGCATCCACCCACTAAGGTTGGAATGCGGAGTCTGAGAGAAGACCGGCGTTGCATTTCTAGTTCAGTTACGAAAAACTCAGGGTTCACTGTCTGTCTCATTGAACGTCGTGACCCCCCCCCCCCCCCCCCCGGAGACAGCAATAAAGAAATAAGGCAACGATCGTCCCGAAATCGAAAGAAGTTGAATGGTCAGCTTGGATTCAAAGTTTATAAACCTCCCAAAAATATGACGTATGGCCTCATTAGCCAAGAATCGTCGACTGACCTCGTCTGGGCAATTTGCACAGAAGAGACGAAGTGAAGAAGGCTTTGCTCGCAACCACGCTGCCCGGCTGGAAGAAACTGCGAACAAACACCTTGCCCGTGCAGGCCAACCTAGCACCACTGAGACCGCCAAAAAAAATTCGAGCCAATCGAAGGTTTCCACGGGCACGCAAGCAGGTGAAATCGCTCCTGGCTTCAACTCCTGATGCCCTTTACGAAAGAGCAAAATTCGTGGCAATTCTTGGTTCGTCAGCTACTTTCGCTAGGGAGAGCTGCACAGCTTGTAACCTCATACTAGGATACAGGTGAGTAAGTACGTACTTCGCACCTGGGTCTGGAAGACAAAATATGATTTGAAATAGGTAATTTAATTGTGTTTCAACGAATTAGGTAACACCAAATTCAATACTTAGCTGCATGTTAAGTAACATCAAGCAAGAATCACGGTAAGACCAATCAACGGGCCAGTCACAGAAGCATCGATAAACTTTAAAATCCTTCCAAATGAGAGCAAATGAACTGAAGTGGCTTGACCGCAAATGAAGGCGTGTCAATCAGAATATTAAATGTCATACTATCCATCAATATACCAACTGAAACATAAAGTCAAGCATCTGTCCGTTTGTAGGGAGTGAAATGCGATATGGCTTGATTTAAAGGATGCTTTTTATTTTACACCAGGAATCTTCCATCACTAAGACCATGAAAAGTAAAAGTAATGCAGCATCTAAAGGCAACTTTGACACAATAAAAGCACTTATGATAGATAGACATGAAAGTCCACATGAGACAGGTCCGACTATTAAAGCAGATATGTTCCGTCGACCACTTGACGTTAGGACCACACTGGTATAGATCAAGAAGATTCCTTACTTAGGCAACTAAACATTCGCTAGCCAACGATGAGTGCGATTGGGTATCCAAGGTCATAGTCACTGGTGCTGAATTCTGTAGCATGGTCAATGGTCAAGGTCGACCCTCCGTCGAAAGACGAAGGAGATGCTTCTATTTTGCTTCATACATTGCCAGAACTACCTCTTTATTCTTGGTCATCCTTCTCTACAAGACTGGCTTTAAATACAGTTGTATGGTCTGTGATTATCTGAAGACTGTAGGAGTGCACAAGATCTCAGCACTATATGTTCCGTCAACGGCCTGTCCTCGCTGTTACTTAGAAGCTTGGAAGATTGTGTGACCATATATGCGTCGCACACCTGACTCTCTTTTATGAAAAGCACTATCATACTATAGCCATTTGCAGTCTGTATGCTGGAAAGAAATGAACACGAAAGATTTCCAACACACTTTCTTGTGTTGCAGCCTTCCATGACCAACCTTGAACTCCTGGCTTCCCAGACGATACAACGGGAAAGTTGTGATGGTATCTAGAAGCTGAGTATAAATCCGTTGCACACCTGTTTCATCGACCGAGTGCAAATTAATACTCAACCTCTGCCTTTCTTGTACTACACTTAGACTTGACATTTCTGGAAGTGCTAAATATTCTTAAGTATTGGAACTTGACTCCTGGTCAGGTGCTCTTATTGGCTCTGGGCCTAAAGGTCCAATGAATGATGATTACTGCATGGGGTTCAACTACTCCTTCTTGCTGACAAGTTAGAGCTTCCATATGTAGATCCTTTAGAGGAAAATTTTCTATTTGGACTTCAAACTGCATTGGCTGATGATTGAATGGGCGTCACCTATTCCTTCTTGCAGACAATTTGGAGCTTCTATATATTCCTCATCATTTTCATTGTTTTCAACGTGGACTTTCATTCTTAGTCACACTATCTGATAGCCTACTTTTGCATCCATCGCTGATTAGTGATGGTGCTAGTCCAGGCGGTAATGTTTCTTGATCACTGACTATGCCCTGGAAAGAGCATCCAGTTAGACCCAAATAGCTAACTTCAGAAGATAATAAACTTAGGCTGCTGTATGGTTTTAGAAGTATTTTTATGGTGACAACCTACTCTTGACCTATCAAGCTAATTATGGACTCTTTCTTCTTAAGAGCTTCTAGGTACAACTACTTTTATGCTGACAAATAAATACAAGCTTGACTATGAAGTAGGTAAATTAGCATCATCCTCTCCTTAAACTAAGAAGTAAAAATCCCCAAGCTCTGCAAACCTATCAAGCTAGCTTATGGATTCTTAAGTGCATCTACTTTTATACTGACCGAATGTTCACTTTCCTTAGGAATACATTTTGTTTTTGTTTGTTTTTTCTGCTACGACTACAGCCAATTTCCTCTAGCCTAGTAGACAGGCTTATGATGACAAACAGCAGAAATCAAGCTTTAATTCCTTTGCTTTGCAAAGCTCGAATGAAGCAAGTGATCTTCAAGTGCAGGGGCCAGGGCAGTCACACACAAATCCTCATTTTTTTATGGCATGGTGTCCTAGCGTCTAGACATGATAAGATAAGATAAGATTTTATTTGCGCTAAAAGCCAACGGCCATGGCAAATACGTATATAACAAAAAAAAAAAAAAAAAACAACACCACACACAAAAATATTAAACTCCTATAGGCACCTATCCCTATGGGCTAAAGCTACCCTGAGGAACCTCACCAGCTGTTTTATATTTCCAAAACAGTTATTCCCTATTACACCACACATCCATTCTTCATCCATTCCCCTTCCATTCACACCAAAAATTTCTAACCTAAGTTCACTCAAACTTTCGCATTCACACAATAAATGCTTTAAATTCTCGTCCATGCTGCCACACATCGGACATGAATAAGGACCGGACCGACCCTTTGCCCTCCCAATATACCGTCTTCTCTCCCCCAGTGGCAGACTGTCTGCCCTACAACTAATCAAATCCCGTGTTTCCTCCCTTTTAAGACCCGCTTTAAAATACACTTCCTCCCCCCAAATCTCTTTAATTTTTGCATAAAACCTCAAAGACATTGACTCATCCTTGGCAACCTGCCAAGATTGAATTTCTTGATCCAACAGACGACTTTCCACCACCTTTCTCACATCACCCACAGGGAGTCCAGGCCCATCACCATTATTCCATAATTCTGACAAACCACACTGGTCCAATATCTGCCTCACCTGGGATGCCCATGAATCTTTTTTCGGGTCCCGCACGCTTTCCTTATATGCTGCCTTAGCGACTCGAACCCGTGGCATCTGCAGCAGCTTCTCCCAAAATGAAATCATACTTACCCATCTTTTTTTCCTTAAACTAGTTAGGCCCAGGTCACCCTTCAGAACTATCGAATTTATTTTGTTACTAACTCCTAGTACTCTTTTAAAATACATCAATTGCAGTTGCTCTAACTTTTCATACTTACCAAAACCCCAAATCTCGGATGCGTAATGTATAGCCGGAATAATTTTTGTCTGGAAAACCTGTTTATGTAACTTCATATCTTCTATAACTTTTAACTTACTTCTTAATACCATATTTATACATCGCTTACCTTTGGTTACGCTTGCTTCAACTTGGCTGCCGAAGGAACCATTTGACTTAAGCTTATGTCCTAAATAAATAAATTCTTCCCTAAACCCTATTTCCTCTCCCCTAAATTTCAATTTAACTTCATCTTCTAATCTTCCCCCTTTCCTAAAAATCATAACAACCGTCTTCGCCACGTTTAACTGTAACTCCTTTCCCGCCAAATATTGATCCAAAAAGTCCAATAACTTCTGGAGATCTGGCCGACTGTCCGCTATCAACGCAATGTCGTCAGCGAACAACAACATGCACAAAGATATGATGTCAATACTAACTAATGGAGCACCCATTCTAGTCATAAAATCCTCAAGGTCATTTATAAAAAGGGTGAAAAGCTTAGGGGAAAGGGTACACCCTTGCTTAACCCCTTTCAATGACGTAACTGTCCGAGAAATCCTGTTCATTACTCGAACCACCATATAAATACCTGAATAAATTTGCGCTATAACTCTTACAAATGTTATCGGTAGCCCTACATCTACCAACACTTTCAACAATAGGCTACGTTTAACATTATCAAAAGCACCTTTTAAGTCAACAAATGCAACGTAAAGCTTACCTTTTCTCCGTGAAGTGTGCTTCCGTATTAACATCTGGAGCGAAAAAATCTGGTCTAGGGTACTGTAACCCTCTCTAAAACCAGCCTGGAGCCTACTTAACTTAGCCGTACTATTTAACCATGATTTTAATCTATTATCTAATATCTTACAAAATAATTTACTAATCGTATTTCCTAAGTGAATTTCCCTGTAATTTTCTTTATTTGTCCTATCACCTTTCTTAAAAACTGGGGTAACTACTGAAGTATTCCATCCTTCTGGCCAATAAATATTATTTATTATTGACGTAAATGCCAATGCCATGAAAGGTATTAAATATTGTTTACTCCATTTCCATACAATCGTTGGTATACCATCTATTCCTGGTGCTGATCTCCCACGCATACCTTTTAAAGAAACCCACACCTCATGTTCACTTACTGGAGCTACTAGCTTAAATTCTTCCTCGCCTATGGGTAAACTCACTTGTTTCTCCATCTCCTTTAATATTTCCTTAAAAACGGTCTGGTCGTTTTTGCATCCTTGCTCCTTATCCTCTAAAAAATCAGGCCAAGAATCTGCTGGGGGCGTATGTTCGTTCATCTGGTTAGTTGTCAACATAGTCGTAACTCCCTTCCAAAATTCTCTACTGTTTTTACTTCTAAAATCCTTCACCACTCTATCTTTCAACTCCTTATCCACCAATTCTCTCTTTAACTTCAACAAATCTTTATAAATCTTTCTTATCACCTTATATTGACGCAATTTATCACTTAGATTATCTGGGTCACTAGCTTTCACTGCAATTAACGCTTTTATTACTTCTTCTCTTTTATCATAGCATTCCTTGTCAAAAAATGTTTTATTCCCATGCTTAGCCTTCTGTTTCTTAACACTAGAAATTTTGGAACACTTATCATATAATGTGTCTGTCAGCGCCCTCAAAGAGTGCTCTATCTCACCATCTTTTATTTCAGTAACTGCTTTCTCTATAACTCTTTCCATTTCATCTGAACCCAGCATAACGTGCAGCTCCTTCTCCGTAATCAAATCAACTTTTATCTTTTTTCGTGGTACATTATGCGGACAAGTCTGGGGGACACTCTCACCTTCTCCACTAACAACACAACTTATGTTAGGCACAGGACTTTCAACAATAATAGTTACTTCCACCGGAACATGATCTGACCCCCCAACATTCAATGTCCTGAAGTTTCTGCAACACAACCAAAGAGACTTACTCACCAAAACATAATCAATAATGCTTGGAACTTTCCCTGAAAAGCATGTAAACCCTCCCCCTTCCTCCTTATCCGCCCCAACTCTACCGTTCAGAATTACCAAATTTTCGTTACCCGCAAAATCTAGTAAATTTTGACCCCACCTGTTTTTCCTCCGGTTCCGGTCCTTACTTGTCCTCACACCATACGTCTCCAGATACTCCTCGCGAAACTGGGTAGGTTCCTCAAGGCCCACTTGGTAATCCACACTCTCCAACGAGTCACTGGTATACCCATTGAAATCACCTAGAAAAATACGATCGTGGTTAGGCCACTTTCTACTTAATCTCACTGTCTCTTCTGCTAACAATTCCCAAGTGTCCTCTCTTGAGTATGAGCTAGACTGTGGTGGAATATAAACACAACATATCAACATTTTCCTATTTCCTACAACACCTCTTATCCATACAATATTTTCTGAACCACTTTTCACTCTTTCCACAAAATCAAATACACCATTCTTTAATAAAATGCAAACACCCCCATACACCCTTCCATTTCCACTCTTACCTCGTCGCCTATCAAACGTACAAAAACCCTCCAAAAATAGTGGATCACTTTGCCATGTTTCCACCAATACAAACAAATCCGGGTGTTTCCTGACTTTCAACAAATCCGATAATTTTATACTAGAAAATCCTTGGACATTCCACAAAATGAAATACAGACATCTTGGTTGGAGGCACTTGTGCACATGGCCGTCGTCTCCCTATGTTTCTGTGTCACTCATTGGGACATCTCCGCGGTTCGTTTTTTCCAGCGTAAACAAACGTCGCGCTTGAGCCTGACCTTCGTAACGCCTGCCTACTCCATCTCCGGTTCCACCTTGCTCTGGAGACCCCGGCAAGAAAACTCGATTTGTGTCCGGTTGGCGATAAACATCGTTCGGGCTGATAATCACCTCATTTCCACGCTTTCTCGTTTCATTGACATTCAAAACTTCGACTTGGGACCTGTCCCATGTCCCAACGTCTGGGCATGATGCTCATACTTTGGGGGTATGCCCTGCAGGAATGGCATGACATCCCATGAAAATCTGAAGTAGAAATTAGCTATTCAAACAGATTTTAAGAGGGTATCATGGCATTGCTGCAGGTCATGGTGCCCACACATACAAGCACCATGCCAATACATTGGGGCATACTCAGACTTTGGAGAGAATTCAAGATTTAGGTATGAGTGGGCCACAGCCAGTCAATAGCCTGCAATTATAAGAATTAAGGCATACTGATATTCAAATTTCTCCATTGTTATTACTTAACTTTTCTTTTCGAGACATTCTAGAAACTCTTGGCTCACAGCCAACTCACAGCTAATCAGCCTATCAGTTAGGGGAGGGGAAAATGGGAGTTGGGCCTTAGACTACTGTGATACATTACTGCACTTTTTGATAACCATTACTGCTCTCATACTTCCTGGCATCCTGCCTGCACTACAAAAAACTGTGCATGCTTGATGCTTTTCCAGATTACCTTGTTGTAAATCTAAACGAGGGGTACCTAACCTCGAATTTTCACAACCTTGAACTTGTGCCTAACAAGGTTAAGAGGAAAGATCAGTGTAGTCTTAACTGTCAAGAAAGACACCCTGAATGACCTAGGATAAATTTAGGACTGTGCAGAGCTTGTAGTATTTTCAGGTCAAGTTCGAGGTCATACAAATTCGAGGTTGAGTACCACTCCTGTAGGCTAGTCCTAGCTCAACTTAGGGGACCCTTAGACTAATCAAGTTCCTCACTATGCAAATTACAAACAGAAATCATAAGTGATACAGTACCTTCACTCTTCTTTAACATCTGTATCTGTATGTAAATATCATCTGTGAATGAATCGCACACCTTTTGAGGATTTCGAATTCTGGCGCGTTTCTTTTCCTGAAATCCCTAAAATAACAACACTAAGACTAGCAGAATCTTAAAAAAAATGTTGAAAAAACATGTAAATGACTTTTTCTATCTTTATTTATCCTATATAAGCAAAACTTTCTGCAACAAAAAATGTAAACATCCTTTTTCTATTTATTTTGGGGTGGTCTCCGTTTGCTTGCGAATATTGCCAAATTTTAATTGGGTGGTCAAATTCAGAAAACTAAATGTCCAAATTTAAATTGGGTGGTCTTTTTACAAAATTTGATTGTCCAAATTTAAATTTGGTGGTGGGTACCCCCCCTCCTCGAAAAGTGCCATTTCCGAGGCTAGATGTTAGAAATTTGAGTCTCTGATGCCCCCTGCCGCCTGCAATATCCGATAATTACGACCGCCTGTGTTTGAGTCAGGAGGGGTGGGGGGAGCCGAACTGCTAATGTGTCTGTATAGTTCCCGTTAAGGCTACCGGCTATAAACAATAGAAATTCTACAAATTTCTAGAAATATAAACACCAAAGCATGTCCTCATTTCATCATTCGCTGGTTAAAACCCAGCTTCAGATAGCTTTTGACGACTGCACGCAAGATTATCTAAGACTGAGCGCCGCAGACGAAAATTTTCAAATCCGCCTTTTTTCTGAAAAATTTCACAGGGTGAAATTCACGATTTGTCATTCTGGCAAGATCCAAACATACAACTGTCATTTTAACAATTTCTGAACATACGTTTGTCTCGTAATGCAGCCTGCGACAAGAACATCTCTTCTTATGACTAAATTGCTAGAACCAGGTGGTTTACGGTCCACTGTTCGTAACTTATGTAACTTGGGCAAGCTCAAAATATCGAGAGTAAGAAAATACAGAACAAAACTTCGACATGTTTGCCAAATATCTAGGCCAAAACAAAAATTGTAGAATGAGGAGACATCCCTCTTTAGAAAAATATATCGAGGAAGGCCTGGAAATCCCTCAAAAAGGAATAAATCCCTCGAAGTGGAAACACTGGGCAAGAGCATCGTGCCAAAACATGCAATATATTAAACTTATACAGATCTAGCTTTTTACAAAATCACAAGTTTTATATTTTACTTTGATTTAACTGAGTTATAGTTCTTTCTTACGATGATAAGATATCCTGTAGGAGATCGCCCTCTATCCAATCTGTTCACTACAAGGGCATCGCAACTCGCAGGTGCACTTTCGTTGAATTCGGGGGTGGGGGGTGCAGACTTTGCAGACCAAATTTTTCAGAAATTAGTTTAAGCTACTACTTTAAATTATTTTAAGCTACTAAATAGAAAAATGAGTGAGTACAAAGAGTTGAAACTAAAGGGCAGCACGAAAAATAACTAGGCGTGGCAGCTAGGCGTCACTTTTGCGAAGCCCACGTGGACACTATAGAGAACACACGCCTATAAGGCGTATTCTCGCCGTTCCCTGAGGACTCCACTTGAGGAGTCCCCGTGTTTTTCTTTGTCCCGGGGACTCACTCCCCCACGGACGGGGAATGCTCCGCTATCATCACCATCATCAAAAAGGACTCCCTTTCAGATTCAGAGGGGAATCTATTTTTGCTGGTGTTGGTGCAATGCAAAATTGAAAGCAACCAGAATAAACAAAATAAAAATAAAGTGGATCCAGACTAATTTCGTCAACTGTGTATTTTTTTCTTGAACAGAATCCATTTTGGAAGCTTCCCCCGTGTTCTCGCTGTTTCTGTACGCGGAGTCCGCGTGGAGTGACTCCCTCTATCCCCTAGTGACTCCGAGTGCCCGAGGAGTCCTCGGGGAACGGCGAGAATACGCCTTAAGTGTGATATAGTTATACCGATAGAATATTATCGTTCCAACCTTTTCGAAATAGTAATTAACCACGCTCGGGTATGAAGGGGTGTTTCGGGTCAGTAGGGAAAATAATTGTTTTTAAAAATAATAATTGGTTTTAAAAGAAATAGTTGGGATTAAAAGAAAACAATATGATTTAAAAAATAGATGTCTTTTAATAAAATAATGAGTTTTTCCCGACAGAAAGATTTTGAAACAAAACCCGACTGTGAAATTCAAGGTTTGAAAACTACCTTTATGTCGTTCTTGCAAGCTCTAGACCTACGACTGATATTCTGACAAGCTCAAAACGTTCGGCTGAGAATGCGATTCTCTGAGGCATGGGGGGGGGGGGGGGGGGAGTAACTGGATTTTGTCGAAAGTGGACCAAAGTTCGGGATTTGGGATAAGTGTAATTATAGATAGATTAGATAGGTATTTTTGGTCTATCTAAGCGAAATTATGAACTGATATTCGGGATTCGGTATGATTACCGAATCCCCACGTCAGTACTAAATAAGTGCGCAAGCGCTCATACGTGGAGTGTGAATGCAAAATCTTTATCATACCTTATATACAAACAGTGTTAGAATCAAGACATACCACATCCCCAATAACCAAACAAATTTGTTGAAATAACAAATTTTGAAATCATCCCAGTTTAAGAGCTTTTAATGTAAACAAAGCGTCTTTAGAAATCCAAGAAGATTGTTAAGATCTTTCAAGAACGGTTTCAGTTTCCATACTGAATTTCTTTCTAGGCAGTCCGACCCTTTAAACCTCTTTTCCATTAGCAAGGTAATAACAAGTGCATTAAACCAAATTGTAACAGCCTAATACCCCCTTTGTCACAACTTCATTAAGAACGGCACATCATCGATCATATGACAAAACCGTCCAGTTCCGTCTGATCATAAGGAATGAGGTGCGCCGCATGGTCTTGTTTGTTGCTGTTATACCAAAATCCTCATCTATACATCCATATCCACAAGTATACAATAGTTGAACTCGAGACATGTCATGGACGAACGTAACTCATGGGAAATCTGGGCCCAGCTACCCATGAACGGGGTGGGTGGGGGAGGTGCAACTTTAAAAGCAATTTCCAGCCCTAGGATCTACATGTACAAGGAACTTCATCGTCCTATGTCCAGGTCTGGTCAAGATATGAACATTATTCACTGGGCAATCTAGGTCCATTTGCCCTTGAACCGGGTGGGGGCTGGGACTGGGCCCCCCCCCCCCAAAAAAAAAGGCACAACTATAGACCCCAATACCCACAAGTGTACCAAGCTTGAACTTGATACTTGCACTGGTTCACTAGTTTTGAGCTCCACAAAATACGGTGAAAAACGGAAACCGAAAGCCGAAAGCTACTATACAGCGCTCGCAGTAGTGGATTGTTCCAAGGAACACTCCACTAATAACTATTGACAGATATTCGGGGTTCGTTGCATTGTACTTATGTCGAATAATTTTTGACGGGTATTCCCGAGTTGGTATGTTCCAAGGAACACTCCACTAATAACTACGGACAAATATTCGGGATTCGTTGTATTGTACTTATGTCGAATAATTTTGGAAGGGTATTCCTGATTTGGTATAACTAACTACTGCATAATTATACGGAATCCCGCTTATTATACCGAATAATTATGAACTAACATTCGGATTCGGTATAATATTGTCAAAATCCTGGTGACAAATCTTCTTGAAAAGGTATATTTCCTTCTTTCCTTTCTCGTGCTCTTGCTTTAACACGATAATTACAGAAGCGTGGTAAATCTACCGAATAGATTACAGAATCCCAATTTTAACCCCAGGTAATTTTGGACCGGTAGTCTATTCCGGATTCTGTAACTACCGAATCCCAATTATACCGATATGCGTGCAATTTCTTGAACCGAATATGAACCGAAGTTTGGAATCCTTGAAAACTACCGAATCCTAGCAATTATTGCAATTAAACGACTCAATCAAGATCGTTTTACCGAATTGCTGGGTTCGATTATTGAGTCCTCCTTGTCAACAAAGAGAAGACCAAATGTTTCGATAGGATCATAAATATGTAATAGTTGATCCAGACAATCGGGTCTTATAGAGGTCCAATCTTCGCCAAACTCCTAGAGCACTTTACTAATAAAAACAGATTAAGGCAAATGGTAATCATCTGAGAAGACCAACTTCAAATATGGATTGAGCATGTGTTCAACTTCAACCCTTCTTCAACCTTTAACAAATATTCTGATTTCAGCTAGATAATGGCGAACTATGTGTCCAGGTAGAAAATGATTGTCATACACGAATTCAGCATGTCTTCTTTCCCGTAAATCGAACACCTTATGATATTCATAGAAAACTTTTACTTTTAACTAATTTTCCGGCTGTGACCGGATTCCGGGCAATCTACTTGTCCGACGAGAAAATCATTTTCATATTCGGCTTTACTTACCCCGAAATCGGACATCTAATCAACTTGAGATAAAACTTTTACTTTCAACAAACTTTCCGGTTTTGGCCGGATTCCGGGTGAACTACTTGTCCGGCGAGAAAATGGTTTTCGCATTCGTGTTCAGCATGTCGTCTTACCTCTTCATCGACTATCTTATTAGCTTTTAAAAAATATTTTTTCCGCCCCTTAATTTGAAACCCCTCCCCTAAATATGCAGCTATCGGGCTCATCTACGAACCTTCTTTTGACTCGAAGAGTCCTCACACCAATTTTCGTCAAAATATCTCATTCTTTTCGAGAGTTATCGTGCTGACAGACGGACGGACAGACGGAAAACTTTTGCGACGTCATAGGTATCCCTCCACTTACGTTTTGGGATCCCAAAAAGTCATAAATCTTTCTCATAAGGCATGTAACAAAAATGAAAGCGCATAGAGGTACCACAAATCACACGGAAATTCCACTATTTGAAAGTCGATTATTCGTGAATAGCTAGTTGTCCAGCGAGAAAATAATTTTCATCATCGTGTTCAGCATGTCTTCTTACCCCTAAATCAAACATTTAATTAACTTCAAATGAAACTTTTACTTCTAACCAACTTTCCGGTTATTGCCGGATTCCGGACGAACTACTTGTCCAGCGAGAAAATGGTTTTCACCATTGTGTTCAGCATGTCTTCTCACCCCTCAACTTAACATTTAATTAACTTCAAATAAAACATTTATTTTTAACAAACTTTCCGGTTTTTGCCGGATTCCAGACGAACTACTTTTCCGGCGAGAAAATGATTTTCACCATCATGCTCAACATGTCTTCTTACCCGTAAATCAAACATTTAATGAACTTCAAAAGAAACTTTTATTTTTAACCAACTTTCGGTTTTTGTCGGATTCCGGATTCCGGAACTACTTGTCCAGAAAGAAAATGGTCTTCACCATCGTGTTCAGCATGTCTTCTTACCGCATAATCGTCTATCACATTAGCTGTTGAAAAATATTTCGTTTGTCCCTAGATTTGAACCCCCTCCACCAGCCACAAATATAGGGCTACAGAGCTCATCTACGAACTTGACCTTACCCTTGTCCAAACAATCCTCACACCAAGTTTCATCAAAATATCTCATTCCGTTCGAGAGTTATCGTGCTCACAGACGGACGGACGGACAACTTTTGCGATGTCATAGGTTCCCTCCACTTACCTTTTGGGATCCCGAATACAAGAACGTCACAAACTCCGAAAATCGATTCCCCTCCGAATCTGAGAGGTAGTCCTTTTTTGATGGTGGTGATGATAATAGGAGCACTCCCAGTCCATGGGGATTCGCGAGAATACATGGAGTGAGCCTCTGAGACAAACAATAACGCGGGGACTCCTCAAAAGAGTCCTCGGGGAACGGCGAGAATATATAGTAGTCCCCTATCGTCCAACAGAGAGATTCCACCATGCCCGATGAAAACGGACGGGATCGTAACGAACAAATTTAACATTAGGCAGTATAGGACTTTCAACCTTGAAATGAAATTGTCGGCGTTTTATCATTATTCTGAGCCACGAACTTGCTCGGAATGTTAATTGGGCTATTCTTTGACCGTATAAGCCTATTTTGCAAAAGAGTTTCCATAGAAGTAAGAGTTTGAAGGCGTCAAACTTCATAAACAAAGACGAAGTCTCGTTCTATTGGTCGATTATGACACAAAATTTTCAAATCCGCGTCGTCGCCGACCAATATGGTTCGTGACTCCATTTTTGTGTTAAAACTTTGAAGCCTTCAAGCTCTTGCTTCCATGGAAACTCTAGCAAGTTCCTAGCTCAGAATGATGATAAAAAGCCGATAATTTAATTTCAAAGTTGAAAATCCTATACTTCCCAATGTTAATTTTTTTTTATTATCCCGTTGATGATGATGTAGCAATATCCGTTTTCCTCGGGGAGGGTGCAATCTCTCGATCCATTGCCCTTTAGTAACTTCAGTACACTTTAGTATGACGCTTCAGTTCGATCAAAGAAGTTGACACAAGCCGACTGTTCAACTAAATTCTGTTGTTTGTTGTGTTTTTTAGGTTTAATTTAAATTGTTCCCGAATTCTGTACAAGCGTGAGGTCACACTCATTTGATCTGTTTTACGTCAGAACACACAAATTTTAATTTTCTATCGGGTGAATAAATATTGGAATCTCTGTATAGAGAGCCGAGTGGTCAGCGAGGTGTGGGTAACATTTACATTTATAAACAGACCTCACCGACCTAGGGACAATCAGATCCTATGTTGGGTCGTCAATCACATGACTTACAGGATGGGTATCCAATCTCGAATTTATATAACCTCGACCTTGGCCTGAAAATACTACAAGCAAACTTCTGTACAGTCCTGAATTTACCCTAGGCCATTCAGGGTGTCTTTCTTGACTGTTAGGAATGGTTAGGACCAGTCTAGTACACTAGCCCCTTTTCAGGCACGGTGCTCAAACGTCTAGCACCATGCCTGGGTGTTAGACGTTCAAGCACTGTACCTTGGATTTCATGTATGGTGCATGGATTTCAGTATGCAGTGCCTACAGAAAAAACACAGTTTCTGCCATCACAATCCTTTATGTATTCCAATCCTTTATATATTTTTCACAACTAAAACAAAAGGGCTCGGCTGATGACAGATGCAAAAAACCTCATTTCGTTTTCTACATAGTCAAGGGTTTTGCATGCAAAGTGTCCTGTGCCTCAGCTTTTTCTACCTAGCAGCCAACCAGAATATTGGCTCTTGGGGAATAGATAGGAAAAATACATGGAAAATAGATAGGGTCCTGTTAGGTTTTTCATCTCCATCATCATTAGAGCCCTTTTGTTTTTGTTGTCAAAAATATATAAAGGATTGTGATTGATTTCTCTAATTCATAGTAGTAATTTCAGCCCTGTCCGTGCCGGTGCTCAGTTGTGATGACAGAAACTGTGTTTTTTCTGTATGCACTGTATACTGAAATCCATGCACCATACATGAAATCCAAGGTACAGTGCTTGAACGTCTAGCACCCAGGTATGGTGCTAGACGTTTGAGCACCGTGCCTGAAATGGGGCTAGTGTACTAGACTGGTTAGGACTGCGTTGATCTTTTTCTCTTAACCTTTTTAGGCCTAGTTCGAGGTTGTGAAAATTCAAGGTTGGATACCCCTACTGTACGTCACACTGTATTATATTTCGGAACAATTTATATGACACCTTTTTGTAGAGCAGCCTAATGTCTGGCTAGGGCTACAGCGTCAGACTGTAGAAGGAAGCTGTGTGATTTTTCTTGGATGAGATGGATCTGAAGCATAAGATCTCAGACATTTTTCATAGCACATCACTTAGCATTGTGAGTTAACTGTTAACATTGTTGTTGGAAATCCTTGTGTTATCTCAGTATCTGCATAGATCAGGCCTAACTTACAAGCAGGCCCATTGTGTATGGGGAAAGGGAGGAGACACCTCCCTTGGGAAGGAAGGGGAAGCTCCTCCTAATGTTGTTGGCCAGTATGTACAAAATAATCGAATCTGTGTGAACGCCACATTAATTTTTTTTTTACTTTTTTGTGTTAACAGTTGTTTTTCTGAAAATCACCTGATTTCTTAAGTCATTTTTCTTTAAGTTTTCTTGTTAAAACTGTCGGTTTTTCTGAAAATCAGCTGATTTTTCGTAAAAAACATTGTTTTTTCTTGAAAACAGTTTGATAAACATGACCAGCCAGACAGTAAATGCCTTGCCCTTCCCTAAACATTTTGGCTAGTAATGACTGCCTACGAGTTCAGTATTTAATGTATGAGCAGGGGCATCATGACTAGGGGGGATGCCCCCCCCCCTAAACAGGGGCTTCCCGACCCTTTCTTCATTGGGGGGGCGAACTTGGTAAAAATTGATAGAATTGATACCTGATATTAACCAAATTTATAATTTGTTTCTAAACCACAGGGAGTTGCCTTCAAGAAGCTACAATGTAAAAAGTTGCATAGTATCAAGAACAAATAAGAGCACGAACTGCTGTCTCCCTATATCTGTCACACAACCAAGCTGAGACGAGTCGACTCCCGACGCAAACGAGCGGAGGTGGATCTTACCCGGGACATCAAAAGTCGTTACCTCTACAGAGAAGGTGTAACGCAGTAAAACACTGAGGAAGAAAAATCGAATGGAGGCAGCAGTGATAAGCCTGTTCACACTGGGCTGGGCGGGCGCTGAAACAGCGGTTGCCGGCTCATTGATTCAGACAAGCTTTCGGGGGTTGACAAGAAAATTCCTAAGAATATCAAAATATACAGAAAACTGCCATTCGGTGCAAAGCAGATTTTACAAATGCGTCAAATTTAGTTAAAAGTACGACAAACGGTATATATATCTTATTGAAAAACCCAAAGGCCGGTAACGTAAGATATATGGTAACGTAAATTGTATCTTTTCGGGGTCAATGCAATTAAGTGGTGTCAATATCCAGAACAAGAAGAGATAAATTTCATTCCAGGTATTTGCTCTCATATGAGAATATCAGATGAAAACAGGCAGATTCTTAAAAAAAAAAAAAGGCCGTGTTTCAGGTTTAATAGGCTAAGTCGAAATGAACAAATATTACGCAGATGGAATAGGCTTCTACTCTGACAAACTAACCAGAAACAATTTTGAATTGAATTTAAAAAAAAACTAGGACTTCTATGTGGGTCCTAGAAAAACTAGAACCCATGTGGCAAGGCCTAAGTACGAAAACCAAAGACTTTCTTTAATGGGAAAATACACCGTTGACATCGAGTTATTTGTAAGTAGTGAACTAAAAGACAAACGAGATCGACCAAGTTGAGGTGAAATTTCGTCTTTCAATAAACTATTGAATCGAAATCTAACTCACCAAATCGAAATGTATACAATTATACATTTCGGAAAAAAAGAAGAAAAACACAAAATATACACTCACCTACTGATATTATTTTGACTATTCCATGCTATTCTACCATTTCGGTAATTTCAGTAATCCTCGAAAGCCTTAATTACGTTACTCTTAGTTTACACTCGTCGGACAAAGTTAATACTACAGATGTTGAAACTCAATGGTCATGACTTCAGTGAGTGTGCTTCAAATCCCGGTTTGCATTGTATGGTTCTCCCGAGAGACATAAAAAGGGATGTCACAAGGGATTTCAATCTTCATAGGTATGGTCATGGTGTAACAAAAGCGATTATGAATGACCATCGTCAAGTTCGCTTTTTGTTTTTCGCATCACTAATATTCACTAATCCGACGCCAGCGTCTACTCAAACAAAATCAACGCTGTTTCCTTCCCGTGTGAACAGGCCAGAACATCCGCCTCTCTAGTGGCTACGTTGTTTTCTTCGTAAATGACTTCAAGTGTGTAACGGCGGAGAGTCGGAGACCAACGAGTATACACGGGCGACCAAGAAATGGGTCCACCTCCGCTCATTGATGTCGGAACATTTTTAGTCGGTGGATGGACGAGAGACCATTGTTCTTACTCGTTGTTTGTTCTTGATAGTATGTAGAAAAACAAGTCTAAAGAGAAAATTTGGTGTTTTTCACGCTCTTCCACTTCTGTTTTTTTTTTCTTTCAAAAATACGCCGCCACTAGCCTTTTACCTTTGGGGTCCGTCCAGTTTTGCCAACAGGACTTGAAAATGTGCCAACTAAAACAGCAGTTGCTGCCAAGTTACAACATCGTGAATAGCTGTACAAATTAAAAACCAGCGCAGGCAAAATTTTTTTAATCCACCTTATTTCTGGCAAATTCTAACTTTTAAAGTAGTTCAAGCCCCACAAAATTCCGAGTCTCACCCAGCAACTAAATGACGTATACCCTTCTTCTAAATAGTGGAGACGGCTAAATGTGCTGCAGGCAAACATTTTTGAAACACTTGTGATCAAAATTCAAAAGTTGGATGAATTGTCTAATTCGGTCACAAATCAGAACCAAATGAATCTGATTAATGACCAAATTATGAAATGGACTGCCAGAACGCGATAGAACAGATACAGACTTGAGAAAAGTCAGGTGAACAACCAAATTAGCTAACAAATGTGACCAAATAATGTGGTGAAATTTACTCGGACTGAACAAAAGTTGTATTAATTACCAAATTCTATAAAGACTGGGAACCAATAAACACGTTAAATTGCCTAGATTTTATAAAACAGGCATCACGGCTTCACAGCCATGCCCCTGATTACTGGAGGTTTCTCAGGGACCGCCACAGCATCACTAGAAATGCTGCTCGGATTAACTCCCCTTGAGATTTGGTTCAGAGGGGAAGCACTGAGGAGGAGAGTCCGACTTGAGATCCAAGGCACATGGTGTCAGAGAAATCAGATCAGTAAGAGAAGCCATTTGGATATTTGCAATAAATGGATGAATGAGCTGCCAGTGCTGAACATGCCTAAAGATCAAACTATTACTACGATGAAAAGTGGAAAGAGATTTGAAGTGAAAATTGAGACAAGGTCCGAGACCTTACGATTTCTGGAAAGTTTAACTAGCCCAGAAGTGATCCGATGCTACACTGACGGCTCGCGATTTAATGAGATGACGGAGCAGCATCTATACTGTTCGAAACAAATGTAGAGCCAGAGAGGATGTACACTCACCTGGGGGAGTTCTCGTCAGTCTACCAGGCTGAGATGTTCGCTATTCTGCACGTTATTGATAGTCTTCTGGATAAAGGAGCTGCTAATGAAGAGATTTTTGTATTTTCGGATAATCAAGCATGCTTAAAAGCACTTGAAACCTCGAAAAGTAAACAGCCTTTGGAGATGGAATGCTTTAACAAGATTAATGCAGTTGCAAATAATGGACATCAAATCACTTTGATGTGGGTCCCGGGACACTCTGGTATCCCAGGAAACGAGGAAGCCGATGCACTAGCAAAGGAAGCTACCAAAAGAGTTACCTATGGACCTGAGCCCTTCATTCTCATTTCGGAAAGTAGGTGGAAGACAGAAATCCGGGAATGGATGAAAAAACAAGTAGACCAAAAGTGGAAAAACCGCGTGGATTGTCGAGCCACGCGAAGTTTAATACCCACGCGGAACGAGGCGCTGACTAGAAGGCTAATCGCCATGAAAAAAGATGAAATCCGGGGAATCATCCAGGTAGTTACTGGAATTGGAAACCTTGGAAAACATAATTCAAATACATCCCATCGAAACCTTTGGTCTTGTTGGCTAAGAACATTACGAGCTTAGTGGTCTGTGATACGGCGGCAAAGAGTCGATGTGCCAAAGTAATTGTGACACTGCTTGCCAACTGAATATGACTGTATACATCGAGTCTCAGCAGACTCTAGCAGAATCGCAGGTTTGTGATGTCACTTTGATTGGATCATTGTAATGCATGTAGGATATGTGTCTATATATCAAACACTGACTGCAAAACAAATACTAAATAATTAACACACTTTAAAGGAAAATAATAATTGCTCGTTAGATTTAGATGGAATTATAGGGGTTGTTTATTTTTGTGCATTATATTGTATGCTCAACCAAACCTCCGGCTACGAACCAAACGGTCGGCCAATTCGGGGACGCGTCGGTCATGAACAAAATCAACGGCCGACGTGTAGCTCATGAACTGAACCGTCACAGGACGTCGGGAACTTGGTTAGGGAGCTTGGTTACTTTGTCCTTAGTATTTTTTTTCTTCTTCCAGAGCACCCAGAAGTCAGATGGAAAGAAACACTTGGAAAATCCGAAAATTAGTGTGGATAGCACCATAACAAGACCAGTAGACATCGAGTCTCATTCCCTTCAGACTGACCCTTTGGTTGATGAAGAGATATTCAGTTCTGTTGAGTCCAGCTTTTTTGAAGAGGGTTTTAATGCCTCATTTCATGAATTGCAGGTTTGTAATGTCACTTTGATTGGATCGTTGTAATGGATGTAGGACGTGTACTGACATGTGGACAGCCGAAGGGATCATAATTAACTGCAAAACAAATACTTACTAAATAATTAACACACTTCAAAGGAAAATAGTAATTGATCGTTAGATTTAGATGGCAATATAGGGGCTGTTACATTTATTATTTATGTGCATTATATTGTATGCTCAGCTAAGTTTTGGCACGCATAAGATTATCCTGTGCTTTTGAAGCAAAAACAAAACAAAAACTTTTATATCCTATTAGTCCTGCTTTTTATGGCACTTGCCTTCCGGCTAAGTGCCATATACCGATCACATTTCCGTCGGTCGGTTAGTCTGGTGTTTGCGAGTTAGCGTACTTCCAGATACGCTACGACGATGAGACTTGGCAGGCATATCAGGGACCCGACCAAACTAACTTGGAAATAGTCACTTGCCCCATCCGACCATCGTTAGGGTCATCCGGAAAATAGGGACATGCATAACTTTCGAACGGGTGATAGGATCTTAATGAAACTTGATATCTGGAAAGATCTCGTGTCTCAGATGTCTGATTTTAAGTCCGGACCGGATCCGACGAATGGGGGGGGGGGGGAGTCGGAGGGGAGAACCGGAAATCGTGTGAAACATCTCAGAGGGGAGCGATCGGGATGAAACTTGGTACGAAGAACAAGCACACGCTCTAGATACATCACTGACAGTACTAGACCGGATTCGGACACTGTGGGGAGAGTTGGAGGGAGGTTGCTGAATTTCGGCGATCCGTAGTTAATGCACTTCCAGGTGGGCTAGGATGATAAAACTTGGTAGGCATCTCAGGGACTCGACCAGATTAACTTGGAAACAGTCGTTTGCCCTATCTGACTATCGCGGGGGGGGGGGGGGGGGGAGGCGGCAGAATCCGGAAATTAGTAGCATGCATAACTTTCGAATCGGTTATCGGATCTTAATGAAACTTGGTATCTTGAACTACCTCAAATCTCAGCATGTCCCATTTCAAGTCCGGACCGGATCCGATGAACTGGGTGGGGGGAGGGGGGAACCGGACATCTTGTGACACGCATAGAGTGGAGTGATTAGGATGAAATTTGGCGGGAAGTATAGGCACAAGTCCTAGGTGCATCAGTGACAGAATCGGACCGGATTCGGATATCGAAGGGGGGGGGGGGGGAGCTGTAAGAAATGTCCAGAATTCCGGTGATCGTGAGTTAAGGTATTTCTAGATGTGCTAGGACGATAAAACTAAGCTGGAGCATTAGAAACTTGACATCATTGGGTTAGACATCGTGACTCTCCGATCCGACCATCCCTTAAAGAACTCATCTTAACCGCAAAGTACAAAAATACTTTTAAGCAAAATTTATTTTTTCACGATCGCCATGAGCACATGATCCTTTTTGCCTCAAGGGTTTTGCTTAGAAATTAATTTTTAGCACCCTTAAAGTGCGAATCTCAAACGTAAAGTAAAAAAAAAAAAAAAAATCGACCATCACTTCCATCCTCTGACCCAGCCTAGCAAGCTTGGCGCATCTTAACGGGAAAGGGAAAAAAATACTTTTGACCATCACTTCCATCTGCCCCAGTCTTGCAAGTGCCATATGAGCTTCCAGCTCTTGTTTTTTTTCATTTAGGCCATGTAGTCTTTAGTTGTGCTTGTGTTAGAATTTTTTCTTCCGTAGTTCAGTAGTCAATAGCCTTTCTTTTTTCCAGAAATTGGGAGACATTCGGCTTAAGGAACTAATACAAGCAGAAAAGCAGAAGCTTGTTCGCCAGCTGACTGTAGTTTCAAAGAAAGTCTTCTCTGTGATTTTGGAGAAGCGTGCTGCTTATATTCAGGAATTCAACAGGTAACAGCCTACTTGCCAGTGATTTCTAGTTATACCAATTGTACTGCAATCTCTGTTCTATAGGTTAATGAAAATGTTCGATCAGAGAAGCCCATGAATAAAAGACAATAGGATACAATTTATTGTCTATAGAGCACCATAAGGCTATGGCGCCTCTTGGACGGCTGGCGCTCCACTTAGGCCTCTTTTTTAATCGTCAGTTAGGCGATGCGTTGTCTGCTTATATGATCTAGGTCTTCGGAGGAAGTTATATATATCTTGTGTAAGGAGTTTCTCCACACCTCGTGGTGTTTTCAGTTTTGCTACCGAGATTTTTGCCATCACACACATCTTTATTCTTCGCGATCTGACTCACATCTGTCTGTCGGTGATTATAGCTTAAACTGAGCCTCGTTTTTGTTGCATGCGGCAGGTCCACTTCTCGGCCGATTCTTTCTACATCCGTTTTTGCACTGCAGCGCCTCCGAGGAAGGCGGCAGCGCTTCTTGAGAATCACGGACTTGCTCACCGACCAAGTCCGTGCTTCCCTGCAAGATGCTGCAGTGCTTCCGCTTCAACCAAGAAGAAAGTGAATCCGAAAACGCATATTGTGCAAAAGCAAAGAAGTGCTGCAGCAGTGATGCGGCAGCGCTATTGCAACAAAAACGAGGCTCTGGCAATACGCACGTCCTTTGCCGTGAATTACCGAGCAGTGGCACTTAGGATGTGGAATCCTATGGAATAGTTATAGCTCCTACAGTTGCTATGAGACGCTTTCTAAATCTGCCCGTTGGTTTTTAGGATGCTGGAACTACAGGATGAGCTTGACAATGCCCTGGGGTTCTGTACAAGTAGTCGCCTACAGATGGCGAGTGCCAAAGAAACACTGTCCTTCAGTGCCCTGACCTTGATACATAAGTATAGACGGAAGCAGCAGCTTACGAAACTTCTCGAGGCGCTTGAAATGATAAAGATGCTGGTACGTATGCTGCTCGAATAGACAGGTTTATATAACAAAAGCTTGACATTCCGTTATTTGTAACCACAAACAGCGCTGGCCTGTTGTTCGGTTCTTTGATAGGTTTCATTCGGTTCGGTTCGAGGGATTCGGTTCGATTCGGTGATTCGGTTCGAGGGAAAAACGATGGGTTGTAGGAGAGATGTTTCATTAATGTTTGTCCGGACCACCTTCGGACAAGGCGTGGTAGGTTAGAGGGAAGGTCCCGAGTTTTTCGTGGCACGCATAGGGACGAACGGATGAATGGTTTGGTAACAGGTGATGAAACAGTGGCTCATTACTGCACCCTATCAGTTTGGCTTCAAACAAAAGTGTGGAGTGGATTTCGCGATTTTCCTTCTGAAATTCGTGGTGGATTACTTTCTGTTTTTCTCGACTCCGGTATTTCAATGTTTTATTGATGCGTCTAAGGCGTTTGATCGCGTGAACCACCGCAATATGCTTGATATTCTGGTGCGTAGAGGGGTCCCAACCGTGTACGTGAAAATTTAATGTTTTTGGTTTACCCAACAAAGATTTCGTGTACGTTGGGGGGATAGTTTCAGTGATTTTTTTCACCTTAGGAACGGTCTACGCCAGGGGGGGGGGGTGTTCTATCTCCGCTTTTTGTACAGGATTTATACAGTTGAGCTTTCGCTAAAGTTATGCCTTACGAGGATTGGTTGTCACATTAACGGGTTTTGTTACAACCATTTTATGTTTGCGGACGACATTGTGTTAATTTCGCCCACCATTTTTGCCCTCAATCAGCTCCTAAAAATTTGCAATGATTACGCTACGTCCCACGATATTCTGTTCAACAAGAAGAAAACGCTTGCAATGGCTTACCTGTTCCTCTGAAAGGGGTACGGCTTGGTAGGAATGAAATCTTGTATGTACGTAATTTTACTTATTTGGGGTACACCCTTCGGGATGACTGTCGGGATGACGACCATGTTACCGCGTTTCTACGAGGTTTGTTTAAGCGAGGTAACATGATCGTCTTCAAATTTGGCACTGCTCTGATGCAGTGAAAATTCGCTTGTTCCAGTGCTATTGTTACCAGCTTTTTGGGATATCTCTAGTGGCCAATGTTTCACTCAAATCGGCCAAACTACTCAAAACTGGCTACATCGAGTTGCCCTACATAAACTACCAAAGATTTGTAGTGTGAGCCATGAACCTGTCTCCCAAAAGGGTTGCACACCGAATGAGATAGTGAGGCGATCTAAAGCGTCCTTTCACCAGAGAATTTTCTGGTCTGAGAATTTTGTTGCCAGGAATGCCGCTGATCCTCTTTTCAGCTGCCTTCCTGTGAGGAGAGCGCTCCTCAGGGACGTGTGTTCTTAGTTGGTTCTAGTGCTTGTTAATTTTGTTGTGTTTTTGTTTGTGTGTGTATATGGTCTTTGGCTAAAATAAAAGTTATTATTATTATTATTATTATTATTATTATTATTATTATAAAAACTTGGATGGGACAAATTTCATAGGTCCTAATTTGCATTTTGGAGTCCGCGCAAGATCTAACATCGGTAGCCAGAGTTGGCGGTGGGGCGTCTGTATTGCTGAAATGAAGTTTTCAATACAAACTGGTGGTCTGATTCGAGTGAAAATTGATTTGTTGTACAAATATATGCCGTAGATGCTCTGTTGATAGGCTGGAGCCACATCGGGTGACGATAGAGTGAGTTGGATTTGGGCGCGGAAACTTTGTGACGTCCTCATTTGCTTTCTTGTAGTCTCCAAATGACCTATGTGTTCGTATCTCTTTGTCTGTAGGATCGAAAGCGATGAAGAGGTACTTAGTAAGTTTGTATTTCAAAGAAAAATAGAACTGCGATGCTCAGGGATTTTGGAGTGGATGAATTCGACATCTTGGCCGAGATTCTTTTGCAGAGCTTATATTTGGTCTTCTTTTTCCAGCAAGAGACAGAAACCCATATACACAACTTAATCGGAAACGGTGATTTCGCGAAGGCAATACACCTCCTGTCTGAATGTCAGATGGTCATCCGATCCTTCAGTCATTTTAGCTGCATTGCGCAGTTGAATCTCAAGTTGCAGGATACGTTGGTAATGGCAGAGGAGCACTTAGACACGGCCCTGTCAAAGGTATTAATTTATGTGTTAACAGTTCTGCGATAGAAAAGGGCTATTCGATAAAAACGGAAAAGAAAGAACAGATTAGATTACCACGAGTTCGTGATTTATTACACATTCCAGATACTGTTATCATGCTTACCTCACCCGTGCTGCTTGGGCCGAAAGAGTATTTGTAGGACTTAAAACACCGGAAACTGTTTATTTCCCGATATTCTGAGATTTGTTCCTCTGTTCTAACCTTCTTCCCTCATCATCTAACTTCAAAAGTACTTGTCATTCCCGTTTCAGTGAATTGAATTTTATAAAATTTACGCTTATTTCGCTCAAGGAGTCAAGGGGCTTGCCACTCTTAAGACGCTAAAAGATGTCCCTCTACGACACACGTAAAACATTCATATACCTAATAGAAATTGGTCATTATTATTGTTTAATAGAAAAAACAAACAGACTCTAGCCTTTACAAAATACGGGCGATTGACACGCCCAAACGTCAACCTTCAAACAACAACATCCTTTACAAAAATCTTCATTAACTGATAATATTCAACATGTTCGTCAAGTGGCTTCTTGAAAGAACGAAAGCTGACAAAATCTTTGGACGGAAGCTGGCTCAAGGGCTCCATATATCGTGCCTCCATTTGGTTTAACACTTTTATTAGCAACGGTGGTGCTCATGCTATATATGGTCATGAATACGTCTCATGTAGGTCGTCAGAGCAACGGCCAAAACTATTTTTGTTACAGATGTGTCAAAGCTTCAATCGCCAGCAGTACGGCAGACTTCATGAAGCCTACCAATCGCTTGGGAAGAGTCAGGTGGCAATGGACCAGCTTCTCATGTATATTTCTGCAGCCGTTCACACAAGCGCCTTTACGGTTGTCCGAGGCTACGCAGCCTTACATGGTGCAAGCAGTGAGACGGAAAAACTAACTTTCAAGGAGCTCTGTACAGTAAGCCTAATCAGGAACCGATAATCGTGAAGGGTAGAGTAGAGAGAGTGGACAGCAATCATGCAGAATTTGCGTATTGCGGATGTGCAACAGATATCAAATGTGAAATTGTGTACAATTTTACAGAACAAAGTTATCAAATTCAAATGAGAAAACAACATTGTTTGGGGATCCCAAAACGTAAGTGGAGGGATACCTATGTCTTCGTAAAAGATGTCTCTCGAATGGGTTGAGATATTTTGTTCAAACTTGGTGTGAGGATGCTTTGGGTCAAAGGACAGGTCAAGTTCGTAGATGGGCTCAGTAGCTCTATATTTAGGAATCGGTTGGGGAGGGGTTTCATATTGGGGGGCCAACAAAACATTTTTTTAAAAGCTGATGAGAAATCGATTTAAGGGTAAGCAGACATGCTGAATCCGCAAATGATAATTATTGTCTCACCGGACAAATAATTCGTCCGGATCCGGCCGAAACCGGAAAATGTGTTGAAAGTAAAAGTTTTACTTGAAGTCTATAAGAGGCTCGACACAGGAGTAAGGAGACATGCTGAATCCGTATATAAAAATTATTTCCCCCCCGAACACACAGTTCTCCCGGATCCGGGCAAAACCGGAAATTTGTTAAAAGTAAAGGTTTTACTTGAATTTGGTTAGAGGTTTGATACACGGGTAAGGAGAAATGTTGAATCTATATACCCAAATTATTTTCTCCACCAACATACAGTTCGCCGGCCCGATGAAAAATTTGTAGCCTACGTAGTTGTATGATAGTTGTACGAAAAAGTTGTATCTAGCGAGATGTAATAGTAAAAAGTACTATCATATAATGTGCCTCAGACTGGGCCATTCTTAAGTAGTAGTATCCAGCAGCATCCTGTCTTGCTCTACGAGCATCCAGTCTTGCATAGTAGCATGCAGTAGAATGCAGTAACGCGGTAGCCTTGAAGTAGAAGCATGTAGTAGCATCAGTTAGTACTCCATGCTACTTTTTCGTACAGCTTCATACTACTATTCTGAGATAAATTTTCATCGGGGGGAATCCGGCCTAAACCGGAAATTTGTTAAAAGTAAAAGTTTTACTTAAAGTTCGTTAGAGGTTGATACAAAAGTAAGAAGACATGCTGAATTTGTATATCCGAATTATTGTCTCACCGAACGTTCAGTTCGCCCTGAAACTGCCCAAGACCGGAAATTCGTCAGAAGGAAAGGTTTTATTTGAATCTGATTAGAGTTTCGATACAGGGGTAAGGAGACATGCTGAATATGCTGATCTGAAAATTATTTTATTCAATGCTGATCTGAAAATTATTTTCTCTCCCGACATAGGCTACAGTTCGCCCGGAATCCGGCCAAAACAGCCCGATGAAAAATTTATCTCAAAATAGTACTATGAAGTAGTACGAAAAAGTAGCATGCAGTACTAACTGATGCTACTACATGCTTCTACTTCAAGGCTACCGTATTACTGCATACTACTATATGCTACTATTAGCAAGACTGGATGCTACTATGGCAAGACAGGATGCTACTGGATACTACTACTTAAGATTGGACCAGTCTGAGGCACATTAAATGATAGTATTCTTTGCTATTACATAGCATTACATGCAGTAAGTCGCAAAAGTTGTCCGTCTGTAACACGGTAACTCTCGAAGGGAATGAGATATTTTGATGAAACTTGGTGTGAGGATTCGTTGGGTCGTAGATTGGCTTTGTAGCCCTACATTTAGGGGTGGGGGAGGGGGTTCAAATTAAGGGGCAAACAAAATATTTTGAAACAGCTAATTTGATAGTCGATTATGGGGTAAGAAGCCACGCTGAACACGATGGTGAAAACTCATCGGGCAAGTAGTTCGCCCGGAATCCGGCCAAAACCGGAAAGTTCGTTAAAAGTAAAAGTTTTATTTGAAGTTGATTAAGTGTTCGATTTAGGGGTAGGAAGGCATGCTGAGGACGATGGTGAAACCCATTTTCTCATCGGACAAGTAGTTCGCCCAGAATCTGGCCAAAACCGGAAAGTTTGATTAAAGTAAAAGTTTTATTTGAAGTTGATTAAATGTTCGATTTAGGGGTAGGAAGGCATGCTGAGGACGATGGTGAAAACCATTTTCTCGACGGACAAGTAGTTCGTCCGGAATCCGGCCCACATTGGAAAGTTTGTTAAAATTAAAAGTTTTATTTGGAGTTGATTAGATGTTCGATTTAGGGCAAGAAGACATGCTGAACACTTATGTGAAATTCTTTTTTACCTGGACATGTAGTTCCCCCCGAATCCGGCCAGAACCGGAAAATTGTTAGAAGCTTAAGTTTTATTTATAGTTGATTAGATAACGGATTTAAGGGTAAGAAGAGATGCTGAATCCGTGTTTGACAATCATATTTTACCCGGAAATATAGTTCGACCGGAATCTGGCTGGAGTCGGAAAATTTGTTATAAGTTAAATTTTTATTTGAAGTTGATTAGATGTTCATTATTGGGGAAAGAAGATACCCTGAGTTCGTTTTTGAGCTTTCTTTTTTCTCCGGACACGTAGTTTTGGAGTTCGGCCGAAACCAGGGCAGAAGTGGCAGGAAGTTTTCGTCAAAACAGATATGACTTCTAGGGGTAAACACACATGCTGAATCCATATCTGAACTTGGTTTTCTCAGATGACTAGCTATTTGGCCTAATCTGTTTCTGAATTTTTATTGTAAAAACGTTCAAGGAGTCTGGCGATGACTGGATTTGGCTAAGACAAGACCCAGTTGTCTGGATCAGATATTGAATTTTTGGGATCCCATCGAAAACTTCGGTCTTGTTCGTACTGTACTGCTACCATACTACTACGCAGGCTGCAAATTTTTCATTGTGAGGTTAACTTGTTGAAAGTAAAATTTCTATCTAAAGTTGACTCGAGGATCGATGTTGGGGTAAAGAGACATCCTGAACCCGTGTATGAAAATTATATTCTCGCCGGACAAATAGTTCCAAATAGTTCCGGACCAAACCAGAAAATTTGCCAAAAGTAACTATTTTGTCTAAACTTGAGCCGTTTGGGTTTAGTTTTCCAATAAAACACCACTACGGTATCATTTATGTTTATTTTCAAACGGCTGATTAGTGGTAAACAGAAAAATATTTAAGGAGTCTGAGGAAGACCAGATCTCGAAAAGCCCCCATGTCTGGATAAAAAAGTCCAGTAAATATTAAAATTCGTGGGATCTCCTCGAAACCTTTGGTCTTGTTAGTCTTGAGGATTGAAAAGCGTCGTGAAAGATGGAATGAAGCTTTTCTTGTACCTTTGATCTGTGTGATTAAGTGGTGTTAATTTTGGAACTTTCTGGGATTTTTCCCGGAGGGGTCTACTTCTAGGAGATTCATGAGTGAGTGGAAAAAGATCACGGACCTGGGTCCAGAGAAAGCCTTACAACATACTATTTGTCCCCCTTCCTCAAGCTTCGTGGGAACATCCATCGTCCTTTTATCGCAAGCTGAGACTATTCGCCCCGACTTATCTGAGCGCAATGCTATACCGGAAAACACGAGAGAGAGATATATAACAAATCTTATAACAAACATATAAATAACAAACACACACACGACGATTCAGCATTTAACACCGAAGGAAAACGACCCTTTTTGGTCCTTGCAATGACCATACACGACTGGTCTGCCAGCTTCTGCTATCATTGCGCATCGTATTAGACCTGGCTCAACCCTAATGTATCACCGAAAATTTATCTTCCGAATCACATTCAGCTAAATGCGTCTATTGTTATGTTAAAAACACTAACTAAATTTAAGGTCCCAGAAAAAGATGTTGCGTCTGTATTGTACGTTTGTTCGTCCTCTTGTGGAGTATGCTTGTCCGGTTTGGCACTATGGTATTACGAAGGATGAATCTGATCGTATAGAGAATATTCAGAAACGTGCCCTAAGAATTGTGAACAGGGGCCCTAAAATACCGTACTCTGGCCTTCTTTCTTTATTTGGACTGGATGCGCTGTCTAATAGGAGGCAGAAGTTGTGTCAAAATTTTGGACTAAAACTCCTTGAACACCCAACTCTCCGATCCCTTTTACCCCCGGATTTTGAGGTTGAACGCCCAAGGCCACCAAAGGCCGATCGCATGTAACCGGGAAAGATATTGTAATAGCTTCATTCCGAAATTTGTTGATTTTTACAATAATGTTATTTTGTCTTAGTTATTTTGTTATGATTTTTATTTCGGTTGTTGACTTCAATGGTTTACCTTTTATTTTGATTACGAATTTGATTTTAACAATTGTTGTATATATTACTTGACAAAGGTCAAACAATTTGGTTGGACAACTACGAAATTTTGTACCTGAATTATACAATAAATCCAACAGCACTTGGAGGAATTGGAATGTTGTGTGTAGGCGACCAAATTTGCCGTGTAACGACATAGAGACTATCTATATGTTTTGCAGAATAACTTTTAGTTGGACCTATTTATTGGTTTTCCTTCCTATTCGTTTAGCCAAAAAAAAACAAGAAGCCTCCCATGCAAACACGTAAAGAAGAAAAAGTCGGGCCACAGCTTAGATTTGCTGTTTATGAAACTACCATTTTCAGGGAGTCGTGCCCGAGTTCTTTGTTCCATGCCTCATCGACTTGTGCCGTGCCATGTGGACACTCATGGTGAATTTTACTCACATCGTCAAGTGGCATACAGATAAAATCGCGGCGGAGCAGAAGGGTAAAGAGGTGTTTGACACTCTTTCAACAAGTGAAGGTAATTTTCTGTATAAAGGGGTTACATCACGGTGTTTACTTTGCCAGCATCAGTCATCTGACTGTTTTTATTTCTTTCTTGCATTTTCTTTACACTCCGCTTTCCAAAATGGCGGTTGAAAAATAAATTACTTACTTACTGCTCGGTTTGTCTTCACTGTCCTCTTCGTTGTCCCCACCTGTTTTCTTTGTTCCCTGAGAAAGGATGGTTTCTTCAAGTCTCGACTGCCGTGGTTCCTCTGTCAGTATTAGTCCCCTGATTGTCCTTGATGTGTCTTTACCCCGCCCCCCCCCCCCCGATAGTTTGCAGTTATTGTTAAAGTCGGGTTTAAAAAAAATACCGTCTTCTCCTCCGACAACATTTGCTTGAGCCTGAAGATTCTGTGGATTTTTGTTAATAAAAAGCCGACCTTAGAGGTAAAAAGTAACAAGACCAAAGGTTTCGATGGGATCCAAAAAATTCAATATCTGATCCAGACAACTGGGTCTTGTCTTAGCCAGTCATCGCTAGACTCCTTGAACATTTTTACAATTAAAACTCAGAAACAGATTAAGGCCAAATAGCTAATCACCTGAGAAAACCGAGTTCAGATATGGATTCAACATGTGTGTTTACCCCTATAAGTCATATCTGTTTTGACTAAAACTTCCTGCCACTTCTGCCAATTTCCCGGTTTCGGCCGAACTCCAGAACTTCTTGTCCGGCGAAAAAAGAAAGCTCAAAGACGAAATCAGGGTATCTTCTTTCCCCAGTAATGAGCATCTAGTCAACTTCAAATAAAAATTTAACTTATAACAAATTTTCCGACTCCAGCCGGATTCCGGTCGAACTATATGTCCGGGTAAAATATGATTGTCATGCAGGGACTCAGCATCTCTTCTTACCCCTAAATCTCTTATCCAATTAACTAGAAATAAAACTAACTTCCAACAGTTTTCCGGTTTCTCCGGATTCCGGGCGAACTACATGTCCGGGTAGAAAATGGTTTTCACATAAGTGTTCAGCATGTCTTTTTGCCCTAAGTCGAACATCTAATCCACTCCAAATAAAGCTTTTAATTTTGACAAACTTTCCGGTTTGGGCCGGATTCCGGTCGAAATACTTGTCCGTCGAGAAAATAGTTTTCACCATCGTCTTCAGCATGTCTTCCTACCTGTAAATAGAACATCTAATGAACTTCAAATAAAACTTTTACTTTCAACAAACTTTCCGGTTTTGGCTGGATTCCGGGCGAAATACTTGTCCGTCGAGAAAATAGTTTTCACCATCGTCTTCAGCATGTCTTCCTACCCCTAAATCAAACATCTAATCAACTTCAAATAAAACTTTTACTTTCAACAAACTTTCCGGTTTTGGCCGGATTCCGGGCGAACTACTTGTCAGATGAAAAAATGGTTTTCACAATCGTGTTCAGCATGTCTTCTTACCCCATAATCGACTATCACATTAGCTGTTTCAAAATATTTTGTTTGCTCCTTAATTTGAACCCCCTCCCCTACCCCTAAATGTAGGGCTTCAAAGCCCATCTACGAACTCGACTGGTCCGACAACCCAACCAATCCTCACACCAAGTTTCATCAAAATATCTCATTCCCTTCGAGAGTTATCGTGCTTACAGACGGAGGGACAGACGGACGGACAGACGGACAACTTTTGCGATGTCATAGGTATCCCTCCACTTATGTTTTGGGATCCCAAGAACAGTCAGAATAAACAAAACCAAATCTAAAGCGGGTCCGGAGTATTCCAAAACAAAGTCCAAAAACCAGCACCCCAAAGGCCAGCATTATCCAGCAGGGCTTTAACCTGTTTAGGCCATGCTGTCGGTTGAGTAGAACTCAACATTTCCGTGTATGCCGCCTTCGCCAGGCGGTTATCGGGCAAACGCATTATCTGTAGCCAAAACTTAATCACTTGTATGGCCCTCAAATGGTGCAGATCCGGGAGGCCTAGGTCACCTTTAAAGGCTAAACTACTAAAATTGTTTTGGAGGCCTATAACTCTTTTAAAATACATAAACTGCAATGATTCTAGTTGTTTCACTATTGTAATCCCCCACAACTCGCAACCATAATGGGCAACAGGTAGGACTTTAGTCGTGAAGAGGTACTTGTGCATCTTCATATTTTTAATTCCCATGATACTTTTTGTCGAAGTAGAGCACAAGCAGCTCCCTTCCCACGTGAAATCATCGATTTAATATGCTCGGTCCAATTCCCATTTGCTGCGACCATGAATCCCAAATATGTAGACTTGGAGGTCACTTTTATTGGCTCCCCTTTATAAGTAAATAAATAATCCTGGGTTTCGTTGGGCTTCCTACTTTGGAAGATAACGATCTCTGTCTTAGATGCGTTCAGCTTTAACTTCTTCGATTCTAGGTAAGCTTCAGTTAAATTCAGGAGTGTTTGGAGTTCCTCAGCTGATTTGGCAAATAAGCTGTGTCATCGACGAACAGCAAGCAAGAAAATAGGGCATTCGCTAGTGATACAACTGGGGCCCATCTCTTTTCCAAAAACTCCACAAAATCATTAATATACAAAGTGAAAAGTTTAGGTGAAAACGTACATCCTTGACGGACTCCTGAATGGCCTACATACACCTTGCTTAGCAATTGTAACAACAGATAAATATTAGGCCTATCGTAACAAGGTAACGGAATAAAATGGGCCTATCAATACTATCAAATGCCTTTCCAATGACTAAAACAGCGACATAAAGCTTACCTTTTCCCCTGCAATATTTTCCAATGAGGGCCTGGAGTATAAATACGCGGTCTGTTGTTGAACACCCCTTTCTGCATTCTCCTTGTGTCTCACTAACAATATTTAAGCTAGGGCGATGAAACTTGGCAGGCGTATCAGGGACCCGACCAGATTAACGTAGAAATAATCACTTCCCCGATCGGGCCATCGTGGGTGGAGTCGAGGGATGGGGAGTCCGGGAACTAGTAACACCAGAAATCTCGTGAAAAGCTTCCGCATAAGCTGGGACGATAAAACTTGGCAGGCATATCAGTGACCCAACCAAATTAACTTTTCGCAAATATTCACTTCCCGATCCGGCCACCGTGGGGGGAGTCGAAGGATGGGGAATTTGGAAACTAGTAACATGCATAACTTTGGAAGGGTAATCGCTGCATGAAACTTGACAACTGTCAAGAGCAAATGTCTCGGATTTTCAGTTTCAAATCCGGACCAGATCTGATAAGTTTGGGGGGGGGGGGGGACTGGAGGGGGATAAATATTCCTTCAGCCCAAGCTGACTGCGAATCATATTTGATGGTGCAAAACGGATACGTCAGCTGAATTTTATTCGAGCTATATTTCGGACCTTCTTGGCAAGGGTCCTCTTCAGACTCAAACCGCTCAAGTTCGTTTTACCAACTTGAGCGGTTTGAGCCTGAAGAGGACCCTCGCCAAGAAGGGCCGAAATATAGCTCCAATAAAATTCAGCTGACGTATCCGTTGTGCACCATCAACTATGGAGGGGGACACTGGAGATCTCGTGAAACGCTTCCATAAAAGTGAGGACGATGGAAATTGGCAGGCATACCATGGACCTCACCAGATTAATTTGGAAATAATCATTTCCCCAATCCGGCGGGAGTGGAGAGATAGGAAATCCAGAAACTAGTAAAATGCATAGCTTTGGAACGGGTAATCGAACATGCATGAAAGTTGACAAGTGTCGAGAGCGAGTTTCTCAAATTTTCAGTTTCAGATCCGGACCGGATCCGATAACTAGGGGGAGCTGGAGGGGGCACGTGAAATCGTGAAAACGTGAAATCCTGTAAAACACTTCGTATAGTCGAGGGATTGGGATGGAACTTGGAGGGGCGAACAAGCATAAAACAAAACAGAACAGGACCGGATCGTGGTCACAGTGGGGGAGTTGGAGGGGGTTTCCGGGAGTTCGTGCACACTTCCAGTGCCAGGACCATGAAAATTGGCAGGTATATTAGGTACTCTACCAGATTGACTTAAAATAGTCCCTTCCCCGATCCGATGATCGTGGGGTAGTCAAGGGATGGGAAATCAGGAAACTATGAGTGACATGCATAACTTTGGAACGGTGACTTGACAAGTGTCAGATGTTAAGTCTCAAACCTGAACCGGATCCAATAACTGGGGGGGGGGGGGATACATTATATATTACTAGATACATTATTGACAAAACAGGACCGCATCATGTCACAGTGGGGGAATTGGAGAGGGTTTTCCGGAATCCCGGTGATCGCGAGTTCAGGTAACCTTTCCCACCTTTTTGAGATTCGGTAAAATTTTGGGCCAGAGGCCCAAAATTTTATTAAAATTGTTCTGTATTTTTCCGATAGCAGAACTGTTCGATATATTTACGGGGATTCGGTAGTTATTCAGAATCCTAAATAGGCCATCTGTACAAATCTCTTCAGTATAATGATCGGGATTCGATATAATTGCCAGTATTCGGTAGTTATGACTAATTTGGTGAGAGATTTTTACTGAAATTCCGTATAAATGTGTGAAATTCCGATTCCGTAGTTACACAGATTCCGAAAAAGCTATTGGTTCAAAATTATTCGGTATCATGATTGGGATTCGGTAATTTATTCAGCATAATTTCCAGGATTAGGAAGTTAACCACGAATCCTGACTTTGTTCTAGTTTCGACGAAAGTATACCGTATGTGAATATTGTTCGGTAGTCTTTCGATACCAAAACAATTCGGTATAATAAATGGGATACGTTAGTTATACAGAATCCCGACCATGCTATCGGTCTAAACTTATTCTGTATATCCGTTATATATGTTATGTATATCCGTTAACGTATCCGTTATAATTGCCAGGATTCGGAAGTTACCACCAACCTCGAAACTCAGAAGAGGTTGAGTGAAGCACTGATCGCAGACAAAAGGGATGATCTATGATATCATCGATAGTCCTTACTTTTACTTTGGACACCAAAAAGAATATCTAATCATAAATAATTCAAAAACTCCACCTGCAGCACTTTTCGTAATAGTCTCTATTTTGTGGAAGGGCGCGTCATTTGACGGGGGTTTTAAGCCAGTTTTAGGTTTGAGATTTGAAAACGTTAGAAGCTAGAATTCGAATGGAAATGAAATTTGGCAGGAAAAAGCAGACAAAAAATTTAGCCTGCGGCGCTCACTGTATGTGATTATAGGTAGTATGTTGAGTAGACTACAGTTGCTGCTGCTGCCGGAACGTCGCTCCATCCAGTTTCTGGAACTACTTTGAGTCTCGGTATTCAATCAACTGTAAATGGTAGAATTTGCAAGAGAAGCAGTTAAATTTAAAAAAAAATGGATTTCGAAAATTTTCGCATGCGGCACTCATTTTAATTTTCTATTGGCTATAATAGATAGAAGGTGTCACTGCAATCATGCCCGGCAATATTTTCTTCATGTGGGCTTCGCCAAAATGCCGCCTAATAGTTGGCTTATAGTCGTTCATGCCCTTTATTGTTACTCTTCCTACGTAATCGCTTCTGTTCCATAATTTAAAGCTCGAATTCCTGGTTCCAGGATTCGGTAAATTTTTTGAAAGATTCGGTAAAATTTTGGCTCTGCCCCCCCCCCCCCCCCCACCGACAATGCACCTGCGACGCCCCTGTCCATATGTCCTCTGACGACGAAACCTGGCACGCATATTAGGGACCCAATCAGATTGACTTAGAAATATCCGGAATCTAGTGAATTCATAACTTGGGAACGGGTGATAGTATGTGAATGAAACTTGACAGGACTCAAGAACAGTCGTCTCAGATTTTCAGTTTCAAGTCTGGACCGGATCCAGTAACTGGTGGCGGAAGCTGCCGGAGGGCACCGGAAATCTTGTGAAACATTTAGAGTCGATGAATCGACTTGTTGGGGACAATAAGCATAAACCCTAGATACATTATTGACAGAACAGGACCGGACGGGGCAATGCGGGTGGAGCTGGAGGAGGTATGCCGGAATGCCGGTGATCACGACTTGGGTTACTTCCAGATTATCTATGACGAGGGAATTTTGCAGTTTTATCAGGGACCAGACCACATTGACTTGGAAATAGTCACATTCCTCGATTTGATCATCGTGGGCATTGTAGGGAACTTTCGAATGGATTATCGGATGTGTCTAGAACTTGAAAAGTGGCAAGAGCTAATGTCTCAGATCTCCCGTTTCAAGTCCGGCCCACTTTCGATTACGATGTGCGGATCTCGAAGGAGGCCGCTGGAAATCTCGTGAAAACCCTTCATACTTTCGTCGGATCCAGTTCGGGCACAGAATTATCACAGCTAGAGTATTTGCTTCTACCTTCGATTGGGTTATACGCGAATTGGAACCAAAGTACGACAACACTTCTATTCTGTTCTATTCTGAGTTGTCAATGAGTGGTTTAACCATTTCAGATTTACTAGATCAAGCCCGTCTTCTGATGAAAGGAATATCGGGAGAGAGATCCAGCCTTGGCAACTGAATACCGTATTTGACAAACATGGTAGCTGTTCTTACAAGTGCCATATGAGCTTTTAGCTCTTGTTTTTTTTCATCCTATTATAATAATTTTAAAACTATACTGTGGTAGGCCTTTTTTTTTTTTTTTTATAATAGTGATTTCTGTGTGTTGTTTCTATTCGTTGTATTCCGATGATCGAATATTACACATACAAATTGTATATAATATTAGTAATACTTTATTATGGACCAAACTAAGAAACCAAGATTGTATATTGCATGAAGATTATGTAAAGTAATAGTATATTATGTACTTGTATGTTATTGAATTTTACTTGCATTTTCTTATGTTTTTTTCGCAATGAATGATTTTTGGAAGAATAAAGTGAATTTGAATTTGACTGTCATGTCACCAGGCTCAGAAGGAACGAGGTCTTTAAAGCCAAGTACATTTTTTTCCAGGAGAACCGTCGTTGAGCAAGGATGCGGAGTATGTAAAGCAAAAACTCAGTTATGGGCGATCCAGGATCTGGCACGACATTCAGACAAAATTGACGGATTTCATGCTCTCCCTCGATGTGTCTTCTTTTCGAATAGAAGAGCTTCTGCAGACGCTGGACATCGCTCGAAGGTCAGTTTTATAGGAGTTTTTTTCTTTAGAAAAATTACTATTCGTCAAAAAGACGTTCTAAGCATCAAGAAACTAGTAAATATGATGCAATTGTTATTAGGTCCTATCCTGCTCCCCCAACCACTCCTTATAATGATAGACAGTGCAAAACGGATACGTCTGCTGAATTTTATTAGAGCTTTATTTCGGCCCTTCTTGGCAAGGGTCCTCTTCCTCTTACGTCCGATCCTGCTCCCCCAGTCACTCCTTATAATATTAGACAGTGCAAAACGGTTACGTCAGCTGAATTTTATTAGAGCTGTATTTTAATCCTTCTTGGCAAGGATCCTCTTCAGGCTCTAGCCGCTCAAGCTGGAAAAAACCAGGAAGCGCCGAAATATAACTCTAATCTCATTCAGCTTACATATCCGTTTTGCACTGTCAAACATGATTCGCAGTCAGCCTGAGCTGAAGGAAAACGTATAATCTTATCTCCGGCACCTCGTATCGATCTCACCTTTGAAAAACAAAACAAGAGCTATGAGCTGTTATGGCACTTAATACGAGTAGGTGGTAGAAGAAAGTAGAAGAGAACGTCACAAAATATCCTACCATCCAAAAATGTGGTTTGGACCTAGAAATAAGATATCTGTAATAGTTTCACTCAAGTCTCAGCATTTCCAGCATCACCTCGGATCATCTAGACTTTTCTACCTTCCAAGTTTCAACCTAATAGATCCACTCGTTTGGTCCCTAGACTTGCCGCACGATTTCCCGTACCCCCGTCTACTCGCCCTACCGCGGCCTAATCTGGTTCGGACTCTTAAATGGATCATTCTTTACCACCTGTCAAGTTTCACTCAAATCTGAGCTTTTTTGCGGGGAAATTTCCGGTGACTCTCCCCCCCCCCCTCCACCATGGTCGGATCCGGTTCGAACCCTAAACTGTGTGATTTAGGGCATGGTATCTCTCTACATTCCAAGTTTCATTCAAATCGCTCCACTTGCTTGACCCTACGCGAGCCACAACATTTCCGGAGCTCCCCTTCCAACTGCCCTCACTGTGACTGAATACGACTCGAAAACATAAACGTAGCATCTCTGACATCTCCTATTCGGTCCGTCAAGTTTGACAGGAATCGGAGCATGGAATGGAATCAGCCTATCTGCAAGACCCCCCAACTCTCCCAACCGTGGCCCAATGTGGTTGGACGCATGTTTTCTTGTCTAGGTCATCAGTTCTTATCACCCATAAAGTTTCAGTCGAATCGGATCACCCGCTCGCAACTCACGGAAGCTAGTGATTTCCGGATTCCCCTTCCCTCAACTCCCCAAAGATGGTCGGATCCAGGAACACAATGTAGGGTCCTTGAGTCACTAATGTCCCTGCAAAATATCATCGTCCTTAGAATATCTGGAACTATCATAACTGGCGATCACCGAAATTCCGGGAAACACCCTCCAACTCGTCGCCCCACGGAGCCCGATAAGATCTGGCTCTGCCAGTTACGTATCTAGGGCTAATGCTTGTTCTTTCCACCAAGTTCCATCCCAATCCTTCGACTCTATGTTTTTCACGAAATTTCCGGCGCCCTCTCCAATCCCACCCACAATTATCGGATCCGATCAGGACTTAACATGGAACATCTGAGACGATAACTCTTTCCACTTGCCAAGTTTCATTCAATTCCGATCACCCGTTCAAAAGTTATGCATGACACTAGAATCCGGGCTCCCCACCCCTCCACTCCCTCCATGATGGTTGGATCGGGGAAAAGACTATTCTTAATTGTCAGCCTCTTCGGGTCCTTAATATGCCTCCAAAGTTTCATCGTCCTAGCGCATCAGGAAGTACCGAATTCGCGGGATCACCAGAATTCCGGACCCCCCCCCCCAGCTTCCCCGAAATGCCCGAATCAGGTCCGGTTATGTCAACGGTGTATCTAGAACTTGTGCTTGTTCTTCCCACTAAGTTTCATCCCGATCCCTCGGCTCTAAGCGTTTCCAAAAATGTCCGGTTCCCCCCGCCCCATAGTCACCGGATCCGGTCTGGATTTGAAATGGGTCGTCTGAGACACGGTGCCTTTCCAAATTTCAAGTTTCATTAAGATCCGATCACCCGTTGAAAAATTATACATACCTCAAGATTCCGGATTCTCCCTCCCTCCACTCCTCCCACGATGCTCGGATCGGGGAAGTGACGTTTTCCAACTTAATCTTTTGAAGTTCCGGATATGCCTGCCAAGTTTCATCGTCCCAGCTTATGTGGAAGTGCCCGAACTAGCAAAATCCGGACAGACCGACCGACCGACGGACGGACAGAAATTGCGATTGCTATATGGCACTTAGCCAAAGGGCCAGTGCCATAAAAACAGCACTTCCTATATAGCATTTGTCAGAATAGCGAGTGGTCCGATGATTTGCGAATAGGCTATGAATTTTGTTTTGTTTCTTCATAGGCTTATGGAAGTAGGTAAGGAGTTCGCCGGAAGTACGTCTGAAGGCTTGCAGAATTCTTTGAGACAGCAGACGATCAGCTACTTCAGGTCTTACCATGCCAGTCGACTAGAGGAGCTGAAGGTGTTCCTTGACAACGAATCTTGGGAGCCCTGCCCTGTGAGGGAGAACTTCAGCTGCAGACACTTAGCGGTAAGTTTTTGCATAAGTATATACATGCCATTACCAGCAGGGTCGTAAGTCGTAACTAGCACTTTGGGGGGGGGGGGGGCAGATTGTGCCGACGGACTAAAAAATGTGCCGACAAAACACGCCGTTAGCGGCAACGGCGTACATTTCCTGCCAGCATAGAACAGAACCGGTGTAAGAATTGTAATGCAATTGCGATTGTTTTTTTAAATTCGTATTCAAATTCACATTTTCGGCTTTTCCGTTCAGCTTTCGCCAAAAAGTACCACTTTCAACGACCATACCAAGAAAAAGTTAAAGTAAGCGCCGCAGGCGAATTTTTTTGCTACACTTACCATATTAAGTATGTTTGTTTTAATGTGTTTCAAACCCCCAAGAACTTCAATCCTAATTCGCTAACTAAATGAAACACCGTTCTTTCAAATAGAGAATAGGCCTACTACGAAATGCGCCGCAGGCGAAACTTTGCATAAAACTAACTGTAATGCATCAATTATTATTATTCCTTTAATACAAGTTCGTAACTTTAAATTCACATATTTGGCTTTTCGTTTCATCTTTCGCTAGAAAGTGACGCTTCCAACGACTGTAGCCTATCTAGATTGAGTTAAACTAAGCGACGCAGGCGAAATTTTTAAAATCTGCCTATCTCCGGAAAAAAAAAACTGATCTATAGTATACCTATACCATACAAATTCTAGCTTTTAATTTGCTTCAAACCCCCAGAATTTCACGCTTAAAGCGCCAACTAAATGAATTACCGTTCTTCCAAACAGAGAATACTAGGAAATACACCGCAGGCGAAGTTTTGTGGAAACGCTGGTGAGCAGAGCGCCTCTTTGCGATCCGAAATAAAACTAAGGCTAGCTGTGAAATCACAGATCTGTCCGTCAAAAAAAGTAGTGGCTATGCAGAATAAAGTAGTTACAAAGTAGAATTGTTCTGAATTTACGGCAAAAGAAGTAGTTTTCACGTTAAAAAGACATTCTGTATACTGCGCATCGCCATTGCACTAGGTCCCCTCATTTACTCTTCCTGATTATGACCATACAAAGACTCGACCAAGAAAAGAAAGAAGGATGTTCAGCAAGATCAGCGAAAAAGGGCAGTTTATGTGTACGAGCCGATAAACGACCTACAAACAAAATAAGAACGGGTTAAAAAGGTTTAAGGAAGAGACTTAAACTTCCGGGACGGCCCGACAGAAGTGTGCGGAATTTGATTTATTACGTGTAAGATCCGGATATGCCGACGAGACTTAAACTTTCCAGTTGCACCCGAGTATAATGTTTGCAGAATTTGATTTCTTACGCAGAAAAAGAACCTGATGTGCCGACAAGAATACCTACGCCCAACAAAATCATTCAGAATTCGATTTACTCTGTGTAAACAGAAGCCGACGTACCGACGAAACTTAAAGTTCAATGGGCACATCAAACTACCCCAATTCCACTCTGCAACAATCTAGGAATAATGGTTAACCCCTAGATCAGCAGCTTTTTCATCAGTTTCCTTTCTGTGATATTTCAAAGCGTAATTTTTTGGGCCAGTACATTCTCAATGTACTAGCTTGGACAAAGATAAAAGTGATGTTTCTTATAATACCTAGTAGATCTTTATTTTATGCATAAATCAGCGTTTATAATTGAGATTTGAATAGTTTATTTTCGTTTGAATGATTTTTGTAGCTATGTTATTTTTTGTAAGCTTATTGCATATTCTGGTACATTTTATAAAGCAAGCTAATCAAGCTTCACAACACTATTCTACAAAGAAAAGCTTTTAATAGGCACTTTCAAGCCATGGAACTTCTGACGAAACACTAGAACAATCAGGTAAACTGCATCTGCTGCTTGAACTTGGTAACATCTCAAATATATGCTTTTCTATCAAGCATTGCTGGGAGTTTTTGAATTTCCTGTCACGACACCCCAGCTCCTAAGATTTGGGTTGCCGAAATGCCAGAGAGGTAAAGACAAGGGATAACAAGAAAACGGCCGATTTTCGTAGCGCCTTTTAAAGGAAGTCGGAAATGTTTATTTGTGAAGCATTTAATACAAAGTAAAGCATTAGAAGTGTCCATTGTGCTTTAAACTTTCCGGATGCGCCCGATAAGCATTTACGGAATTATATTTCTTACATGAAAAAGAACCTGATGTGCCGACGAGAAGACCGACAAAACCGTACAGCATTTTATTTATTCTGTCTTGTGCCCGACAAGACTGTATAGAACTTGATTTCTTACATATAAAAGGAACCCGATGTGCCGACGAGTAAACCGACACCCGACAAATGCATACAAAACTGTGTTTCCTTTATATTTCTTTTTTGATTTCTTTACAAATGTATGCAAACAATAGCTAATTATAGGTACAGAAACCTGCCGACAAAACCTGAACCTTCTACAAAATGTGCTGACAAAAATTTTCCGTATACTTTAGCTGCTCGTGCGTAAAACTTTTGCAGGCGCTTCGCGCGTGCAAATTTGTGCCGACGAATGTTGGGGGGTAGGGGGAGCCCCCCCCCCCCCCCCTTAGGAACGCCCCTGATTACCAGATTACGGCGTATCCTAAATACGCCGTTTTCTCTGGGGTAGGTCGTTTTTGTAGCCTTCAAAAGAATACTAAAACAAGTCGAGCGCTGGGATTAATGCGAACGGACAGGGCTGATCTAACCAGGAGCTAACATGCCCGTTAGAAACCTAAGTCCGTGACGTATTAGCCTGCCCTAAGGTTTTTGCGTAAGTTACGCATCTGTTTGGCGAGCCAGCTTTGCTAGTCGTCAAATCGAAGAAGACAATGGTGGTAGGCTTTTGTGCCCGATAGAGCTTAGCATTGAGTTAAAGCTTAAAGGACTCGTCTTCCCTATATTAATGCATCACCCCACAAGTCTCTTACCGTTCCGTTCATTATAATTTCCGAGATCCAACTTGCTATGCTAATTTTTGTCCACCCTAATGGTACTACGCTGACTTTTGCGTCCGCCGTGATTGGCTTTTTTCGGTGCAGATCAGGCTCAGCAGAAACTCAGCGGAGACACAGGGAGTAAAAACTGTACAACTGCATCTACTACGACTTGTGCTTTAAGTCTTTAACTTGCCTGTTTTCTAGGAGTTCCAGTTTCTTGAAGACGACTTTTATGCACGTAACAACCCAGCGTTGTCAGAAGCGGAGAGCAAAAGCTTCTTTGGGGAACCCACTGAAGAACGATCACCTTTTGAAGTCCAGCATTCCGCCGAAGACATGAGCTTCTATGGAAGAAACGTATGTAAAGAAGTTTGGCACTTAGTGATTTGACTGGATATCAGTTTTTATGGCACTTGAGCTTACTCAAGTGCCATATAGCGATTGTTATTTCTGTCCGTCAGTCGGTCTGTCGGTCTGTCGGTCTGTCGGTCCCGGTTTTGCTAGTTCGGGCACTTCCAGATAAGCTAGGACGATGAAACTTGGCAAGCACATCAGGAACTGGGCAATATTAAATTAGCCAGATTAAATTAGAAATTGTCGCTTCCTCGATCCGACCATCTGGAGGGGAGTGGAGGGAGGGGGAATCCGGAAAAAATAGGGAAAATGAAATATTTTTAGCTTACGAACGGGTGATCGGATCTTAATGAAACTTAATACATAGAAGGACTTCGTGTCTCAGACCCTCCATTTTAAATCCAGACCGGATCCGGTGACACTGGGGGGAGTTAGAGGGGGAAACCGGAAATCTTGGAAAACACTTAGAGTGGAGGGATCCGAATGAAACTTGGTGGAAAGTACAAGCAAAAGTCCTAGATACGTGACTGATATAACCGGAACGGATCCGCTCACTTTGGGGGAGTTGGGGGGGGGAGAAGTCCGAATTTGTAGTGATCCCGCGAGTTCCGTGCTTCCTGATGTGCTGGGACGATGGAAATTAACAGGCATGTCTGGGACCCGACCAGCTTAAATAGGAAATCATCAATTCCCCGATTCGACCATCTGGGGGGGGGGAGTGGAGGGAGGGTGAAGCCAAAATTTGAGGTATTTTTAGCTTGCGAACGGGTGATCGGATCTTGATGAAAATTGATATTTAGGATGACCTCGTGTCTCAGACACCTCACTTTAAATCCGGGCCGGATCCGATGACACTGGGGGGAGTTGGAGGAGGGAACCGGAAATTTTGAGAAACGCTTAAAGTGGAGGGATCGGGATGAAACTTGGTGGGAAAAACAACCACAGGTCCTAGACACGTCATTGACATAACCGGACCGGATCAGGGCACTGTGGGGGAGTTGGGATGGGGGTCCGGATTTCTAGCGATCCCGCGAGTTCGGCATACTTCCTGGTGTCCTAGGGCGATGAAACTTGGCAGGTATGTCAAGGATCCGAACAGATTGACTTGAGAACAGCCGTTTCCCCGACCCGACCATCGTGGGGGGAGTGGGTGGATGGGGAGTCCGGAATCTAGTGGCGTGCATAACTTTTGAACGGGTGATCGGATCTTGATGAAAATTGATATTTAGGATGACCTTGTGTCTCAGACACCTCACTTTAAATCCGGGCCGGATCCGATGACACTGGGGGGAGTTGGAGGAGGTAACCGGAAATTTTGAGAAACGCTTAAAGTGGAGGGATCGGGATGAAACTTGGTGGGAAAAACAAGCACAGGTCCTAGACACGTCATTGACGTAACCGGACCGGATCCGATGACACTGGGAGGAGTTGGGGGAGGGAACCGGAAATTTTGAGAAACGCTTAAAGTGGAGGGATCGGGATGAAACTTGGTGGGAAAAACAAGCACAGGTCCTCGACACGTCATTGACATAACCGGACCGAATCAGGGCACTGTGGGGGAGTTGGGGTGGGGGTCCGGATTTCTAGCGATCCCGCGAGTTCGGCATACTTCCTGATGTCCTAGGGCGATGAAACTTGGCAGGTATGTCAGGGATCCGAACAGATTGACTTGAGAACAGCCGTTTCCCCGACCCGACCATCGTGGGGGGAGTGGGTGGATGGGGAGTCCGGAATCTAGTGGCGTGCATAACTTTTGAACGGGTGATCGGATTTGAATGAAACTTGTCTAGTGAGCTATCGCCTCGGACGTTCAGTGTCACGTCCGAGTCGGGTCCGATACCTGTGGGGATGGGGGGGTGTGTGGAAAACTCAAGAAACTCTAAAAGTAGAGGGATTGGGACGAAACTTAATGGATGGAACAAGCATTAGGCCTAGATGAAATTGACGGAGCCAGATGGTTTCGGGGCTCTGTGGGGGGAGTTGGAGAGGGTTTCCTGGAATTCCGGTAGTCGTGAGTTAGAATAGTTCCAGATGTAAAACGACAACGAAACTTTGCAGGCATATTAGCGACCCGAATTATCTTGACTTAAAAACCTGACACAACATACCCCCGGAAACTTCCGTTCCTAGATCCGAGCATTTTTGGGGGAGCAAGAGAAGAGAAATATGGACTTCTATAAATTGCGAACGAGTGGTCTGATTCGAGTGAAACTTCATGGGTGATACGAATCGATGGCCTCGACATGTAAAACATGCGTTCGAACCATATGCGACCACGATTAGGGGAATTGGGGGTGGGGGGACTTTTGACATGCACAAAAACCAAACGGATGGACCGAATGAGATGCAATTCGACAGTGCCGAGTTTATGCGGCCTAGATTTGTTATTTGGCGTCTGGGCCGGATTCGGCCAAGGTAGGGGGGGGATACTGGAAACTTGCAGATAGGCTATGCTCCAATTCCAGTCAAACTTGATGAGGGAATTAAGAGATTGGGCCCGAACCGGCTCCGACAACGTTGGTGGGAATGGGGGGGGGGGTACCGGAACTTTCCAAAAATGCTCAGATTCGAGTGAAACTTGGTAGATGGTATAAACGAAGATGCTCTAGGTGGTCGATTTTTTTTTTATTCCAAACCAGATTCGGCCACGGTAGGTGGAAATAGAGTGAGTACCGGAAATCGTGTAGCACGTCTAGGGATCAAACAAATGGATTTATTGGGATGAAAGTTTGAACAGTCATGTGCATTTGCAATCGAGACGATGCCGGAACTGCTCAGAAATGAGTGAAACTAAATATCCTATTTCTATTTCCGAACCGCCTTTTTGGATTGCGGGTGTATTTTGTGACGTTTTCATCTGCTTTCTTGTACAGCCTACTCGTACAAGTGCCATATGAGCTCGTAGCTCTTGTTCTTTTGGGATGACAGAAAAGCGCAGTTTTGTGCCGTTTTTGCAGAGCAACCGTATGTCAGATACCACGGTAACTGCAAAAACGAATATTGCAAATCCAGTTATCGTGGTAACAGATACCATGGTATCTGCAAAAACGCAATTCACGTGTGGGAACACGATCTTGTTTTCAAGAACCACATTTTAAAGAAGGTCCCTAGAAGAAGTGAATGGATGACTCGTAGATTTGCTTTTTGTTCATGTGAAAAATAGTCTGTTCTACGATGAACCCGAATTTACCGTGATCTTGAGCTCCTTGTGCAATATTTCGGAGCCCTTTGTCCGGCACCCCCTCTGGCCCTTAGGAGTTGAAGTCGTATATTCCATGCATCTATTCATACTGTTTATTGCAGGTCTGCAACTCAGTCAGTAACATCGAGGACCCTGTGGAAACCGAAAATGACAACCCATTCGCAGTTTCAGCAAACCTATCTCTGCCCATCCTTTGTAATACGACTCTGTCATTATTACGGCTAATTGGTCGATACCTCCAAATGATGCGATTTCTCCAGACAATTGCATATGACGTGGCTATTTGCTTGAATCAGCTGATAGACTACTATTTGTTTGCCGTGGCGAAGTTCTTCGCTGCAGAAGTGGTGAGTGGATCCTGAAACTCAAATTTGATAATGCCCGTACGGAAAAAACGTCATCAAAAAATCAAAAAAAAATCATGATTAGCAATTATGACATATCATGATTAAAATCATGACAAAAATCATGATTTTTGTCATGATTTTTGTCATGATTTCTTAGTGACTAAATGTCATGATTTATTGACGGCTAAATCATGATTTAGAAAGTCATGACTAAGCGAAATGACAACTAGAAAAATCATGAACAACACGTACATCATTTGTGAACAACATAGTCATGACTTTTTCATGACTTTAATGACAAAAATCATGATTTTTGTCATGATATTTATCATGACTCTTTACATAGAAAATCATGACTTTTTTCGTGATTTACTTTATCATTTCTAAAATCATGACATTTAGAAAATCGACAAAATATCACACATGAGATCATGAATTTTGAATCATGACTTCATTTTGACATGTCATGATTTTTGTCATGATTCTTAATAAACGAAAGTCATGATTTCTTGGTGATGATTTTTGTCATTTTTAAATCATGACATTTCGAAAATCAGTATAAAAATCACAAAAGTTGAATCATGACTCTATTTTGATATTTCACGACAAAAGTCATGATTCCTGTCTTGATATTTGTCATGATTCTTCGTAAACGAAAGTCATGATTTTTTGGTGATTTGACTTGTCTTTGCTAAATCTAAAAAAAAAAACTTTAAACTTGAATCATGACATGTCATGATTCGTAACAAATGAAAGTGACTTTCTTGGTAACCTATTTTGTCCTTTCTAAAATCATGACATTTCCAAAATCAGCAAATTGACCTTAAAATCATGAATAATAAATCGTGACTTTGGTCTGATTCTTAAATGATAGTCAGGACTTAAAATCTCGACTTCATAATCGATACAATAACGATTTGTCATGACAAAAATCACGAACGTCACAGTCTGGTCAAATTAGTATAACCGCACGTATTCAGTTGCTTTTGTGCAAAATGATCTTGATTTTGAATAACATTCTTTTATTCTTTTGTAGGCAGGAAAGCAACACGTATCACAATTTTTGCTGGGCCTGGCTGCGAACGTTTTGCTGCGCTTGGATGACCTCGATGGCTTTTTCGCCATCGCATGCTTTATTTTTGTTATGCTGTGGTGACAAAGTCTGCTTTGCTATTATTTCTTCATATTAAAAACACATTAACGGTCTTTTCAGTTCTCGCATGCTTCTTGTGGTCGGGTGCTGTATGTGGGCCTGCACGTGGTGAAGGAAAGTGGATGCAGGGTCCTATCATAGATGGACAAAAACATGCATGAAGTTGTGCCCTGTTGGTCTTGCGAACGGTCGAGCGATGTGTCTGCGAGCTCGACAACGTACTAGCTAGTGAACTAAAACTTCAAGGAGCTTCGTTTATGGGTGGACATGTCTCAGCTATTAAGTATACATGCATCCAGAAACATGCTCGTCATTAGACCTCTCTGTTCTGATATCCTACAATTCACTTTCAGATCATCATCACTAAAACTTCTTATTGAAAAACTGGCTTATATAGTCCAAAATTAACGATATGGACTTTCAGATACGCACAAACATCAAATAAACCAGGAACAAATGTTTCAGATAACAGATCACACAATTTTGTATGATTGCTTTGACTATTAATCCAGACAATCGGGCCTTTGTAGATCTGCTCTTTATCAGTGTTTGTCAGACGGACGGACGGTCAGTCGAAGTACTTTTAAGACGTCATAGGTGATCGGAAAAATAGTTAACTGGGAAACTAAAAGCAAGTGGGAAACTAAAAGCAAGTTACGATCAGAGACGGGCGAAACCGATCATGAAATGATTAGAATCCGAATCCAAGGGTAGACATCACTGAGGAGGGTTGGTGGTCGAAATCAAATCTTGGATTACCTAAGCCGACTGTGTAGAATTGGGAAACGGATGCTAGAAGGATCTAGACTAGAAATTTGGTGGGATTCGTAAGAGTAAGGGTTATACAGAATCGGATTCGCCCATCTCTGATGACCGATGCATCTTTATGAGTCACGAATACATCTTCGTCGGACACAGAGATCATCATCAATGAAACTTCTTATTGATTAAAAAACGGCTAGTACCAAAATTAACGACATGGACTAGAGCTTCCAGATATATCAACATCAAATAAACCACAAACAAATGTTTCAAAATGCAGTATTATTCATGCAGTAATTATTCAAAGTAATAGATACAGGCGAGTATTCCATAATAGAAACGTAGAACGAGGCTATTAATGAAATAATATTTAAGTTTTCAGCCCCTTATTAATAACAAAACCGAAGTTGATGAAAATGCAGAAAAAACCTTTCCTGTCATCGCCCCAATCGTTTAGCAAAAACAGCGTCCGTGTAAAAAATTAAATCTCAGGACTAGTTTTTTCACTATAGTGGTATTTGAAGGTAATTTACTTTAATAAGATATTTATAGTCGGTAGAAGCTTCAGTTATTTGTTACAGGTTTTTTTAATTCCCCGACGTTGACCCAGAGGATTGACAGCCTGACGAGCACCCTTGCCAAGAAGGGCCGAAATATCGCTGATGAAGAATCGTAGCTGACGTATCCGCTGTAAACATTGTTTTGAATAAATGTTTCAAATAATGTGTACAACGGATACGTCAGCTACGATGCTCGTAGGGGAAAGCAACAAACCTGTAATCATACATCATTACAGGTTTGTTTCCTTCCCCGACGTTGACCCTGAAGATTGACAGCCTGACGAGGACCCTTGCCAAGAAGGGCCGAAATATCGCTGACGAAACATCTTAGCTGATGTATCCGTCGTATACATTATTTGAATACATGCTTTTATTCTTCTCAAATTATCATGGGAAGAACCAAGTTTGTCGAAATCGTCAATATATCCGGTACGAATCCGGGCCTACAATGCATCTGCTAGATTATAACGTTCATTTTAGAGTGAACTGAGGAGCTACAACATAATTTACCCCGACTTTACTTTTGATTCTATGTGAAAATTAACATTTCCGCATAGAATTTTGCCAGATTGATCCGGCCTCTAGTGATAGGATCTCCTGTCGGAACTGGATTTGAAGAATCCGGATTTTGAAAAAAGACCGAATTTCGAAAAATATTTCCGGAAATACGAAGAGTCTGGTCATTGAAGATCTTTCAGGGTATTTTCTGATGAAGTCTTGATTACTGGGATCTCAAAACGTAAGTGGAGGGATACCTATGACATCGCAAAAGTTGTCCGTCCGTCGAATGAGATGTTTTGATGAAACTTGGTGTGAGAATTGTCTGGTTCAAGGGTAAGGTCAAGTTCGTAGATGGGCTCTGTAGCCCTAAATTTTTTACAAATTACGGCCGAACTACTCAACTTCAGACAAAACTGTTGCTTTCAGCAAATTTTCTGATTTTGGCCGGATTCCGGGCGAACTATTTGTCCGACGAGAAAATAGTTTTCATATACTGATCCAGGACGTCTCTTCACGCCTACATCCGACCTCTAATCAACTTTCAGTGGAACTTTTACAATCAACCATTTTTCGGTTTTGGACGGATTCCGGGTGAACTGCTCGTCCGGAGAGAAAATAATTTGAATATAAGGATTCAGCAAGTCTGCTTACCTCTGTTTCAATACCTCTAATCAACTTCGAGTAAAACCTTAACTTTAACAAATTTTCCAGAAATTCTGCCGGATTCAGGGCGAACTATTATTCTGGTGAGAACATAACTATCATCTTCGGATTCAGCATGGTTTCTTACCCCTAAATCGACTATCTCATTAGCTTTTAAAAATATTTTGCTAGCCCCAACACTTGAACCCCCTCCCCCACCCCAAATATAGATTTACGGAGCCCATCTATGAACTTGTCCTGTTCTTTTACCCATAGTTTCCCCACACCAAGTGTGAACAAAATCTTGTTTTAACACAACCCAACAATCGTGTGTCAAAATACTCAAATTCTGTGCATTTTCTTTGTTTTGAATTTGCTTGCGGATTACAACAAGGAATACGAGCTCAGGTAACTATGAGGAGGAATTATTGAGAAACAAAGATAGGTTTAACTAGATATACCGAAGCAAAATTTATTTCTTCAGTGTGTAAACCATTCTATAAGGTTCAATCTAGTATGTTTATCATATTTGTGGGTCCCTTTTTAAGCCAGATAGATTTTTCTCACGGAAGATTTCTCTGGATATTTGAAATCTTGTGTGAGGTTGGGTACCTCTCCTGTATCACTACACTTATGTTTTGGAAAACAAAAAAATAGTTCTTAGGTATGCTACTGAACTTTCTGTATAAATTGCTGGGTATAACCAACAATAGGCATGGACAAGCAATATCATAGGCTAGGTAACTTGATCTCCTTATAAGCAGGACACACATCAACAGTAGGGAACAGAGAATCGAAAACTCAAATATCAAAGCCTGTGTTCGTTCATATCAACAGAACAGTACGAAACATTAAATAACAATAAAATAATTAAGAAACATACCCATAATAAAATTAGCGCCAACGCCTTTCATCAGCAAATTTGAATCAAATCTAAACCGCGCGCTAAAAGCAAACGAGTCATGGCGCGGATTGAACTTAATCCCTCTGTAGTTTTCGAAATCCCTCTCACGGTTTGAACCAAGCTACAAGGAATTATCAGTCCTGCATTCCTGACCCAAAGGCAATGATTTAGGTCCGCTGACAACTGACCGACAAGGTAATGCTTTAGCACGTACGGGGCAGTTTTATGGCACCTGAGAATTGCGGGTTCAACGAAAATAGTTTTAATTTGTACTAATTCCGGCCAAATTTCCGATTTTCCGGAAATTTTTCCAAATTTCCGAACGATTCAAAACTTTCATGATTCGTTATTAGGATTTTAGAGATCACAAAATCTCTACCGCTATGATCTTTCATGATGTCTGAGATCACGGCGGCTTCATTCCTCATTGAAATGATCTGTTATTGGTAAATCAAAATCATAATTCTTGTCAAAATGACTAGTTTATGATTTTTGAATCATAAAGACTGAATCATATTTTTCATAATTCGTGGTTACGATTATTTATGATTTCCAAGGTCACAAAACTTATATCACTAAGATCTTCCATGATGTTTAAGATCACGACGGCTTAAATCATCATAGAAATGATTTTTTAATGATTTTTTATAATGATTTAAGTTCCAATTATGATCTTTTCAAGATCTTTTTAAGTCACGAAGACTAAGTCATAAATGCCTAACTCCTGTTCATGATTTATTATGATTTAGAGAAAACATGAATACAAATTATCGTGATTTTCCGATAAATAATTATGACTATTGTCTGATCATGACTTTTTCGTGACATCAATGTCATATAAAAGAAAAATCATGATTTTTCCATGATTTATTTAATGATAAAATGGGAAATCATGATTTTCTTATGACATGACATTGTGTGACATTTTAATGAGTTTTTCCGTACATCATGCTTTATTTTTTTTATGCTGTGGTGACAAGTCTGCTTTGCTATTATTTGTTTACATTCTATTTATATCTATATTATATACCATTCTAATTATCATCTTCGGATTCATCATGTTTTCTTACCCTAAATAGACTATCTCATTAGAAAAGTCATGTGTCCCAAAATACTCAAATTCTATGCCTTTTCTTGGTTTTGAAGCTGCTTGTGGATAACAGCAATGAATACGAGCTCAGGTAACAATGAGGAGGAACTGTTGGGAAACAAAGATAGGTTTAACTAGAAATACTGGAGCAATGTTTATTTCTTCAGTGTGTAAACCATTCTATTTATATCTATATTATATACCATTATAATTATCATCTTCGGATTCATCATGTTTGCTTACCCCTAAATAGACTATCTCATTAGAACAGTCATGTGTCCCAAAATACTCAAATTCTATGCCTTTTCTTGGTTTTGAAGCTGCTTGTGGAAAACAGCAAGGAATACGAGCTCAGGTAACAATGAGGAGGAATGGTTGGGAAACAAACATAGGTTTAACTAGAAATATTGAAGCAATGTTTATTTCTTCAGTGTGTAAACCATTCTATAAGCTTCAATCTAGTATGTTTGTCATATTTGTGGGCTCCTTTGTAAGCGAGATAGATTTAACTGGAAATTTGAAATCTTGTCTGAGGTAGGGTACCTCTTCTGTATCAATCCACTTATGTTTGGGAAACAAGTAAATAATAGTTCTTATGTATACGACTGATCTGTTCTATAAAATGCTGGATATAACCAACAATAGGCATGGACAAGCAAAGCAATATCATAGGGTAGGCTAACTTGATCTCCTTATAAGCAGGACACACATCAACAAAAGAGAACAGAGCATCAAACACTCAAATATCAAAGCCTGTATTTGTTCATATCAACGGAATAGTACGAAAAACTAAACAACAATCAAATACATAAGCAACATACCCATAACAAAATTAGCGCCAACGCCTTTCATCGGTAAATTTGAATCAAATCTGAACCGCGCGCTAAAAGCAAAAGAGTCATAGCGCGGATTGAACTTAATCCCTCTATAGTTTTCGAAATCCCTCTCACGGTTTGGACCAAACTACGAGGAATTACCAGTCCTGTATTCCTGACCCACAGGCAATGATTTAGATTTGCTGACAACTGACCGACAAGGTAATGCTTTAGCCATGAAATCCAACTACTTGGCACGTATGCAGCAGGTGTTATGGCACCTGAGAATTGCGGGTTCAACGGAATTTGTACTAATTCCGGCCAATTTTCTAGACAAGACCAGCAAATGCAGTCTTGATGATCTTCACTTTTCCGATTTTATGGCATTGAAATTCGAAAGAAAATGAATTTCACATGAATATTATAGCGTTTCTTTTGGACAAAAGAAAGAATACAATTTTAAAGATGAGCAAAAAAAGCTCGCCGTCGAACGCTCAGCTGTGAGAGGCTACTAATTAAAATTCGAACATCTTTCTTGGTCAGTTCACGTCACCACAACATTAGACCGAGGGCTCCCCCCCCCCCCCCCCCCAGGATCAAAGTTCCGTGCACGTATTTGAAGCACAACGTTTTAGATGGGTTGTAGCACCAGTTTCTAAAAACTTCCCGGTATGACCTGTTTGTGATTCTGAAAATGATAAAGACGGAGGCACAACTGTCAGAATTGATGGTCATGATTCATTTTGAGGTCCCGTATCACAAGACTTCTCAATATGACCTGTTTACGATGCGAGATTACGATTTCTTATGATTTCCCAGGTAACAAAACTCACATCGCTACGATCTTTCATAATTTGTAAGATCACGACGGCTTGAATTATCACAGAAGGGATCTCTTAATGATTTTTCAGAATCATTTAAAATTCCAATTCTGATCTTTTCAAGATTTTTGGAGTCACGAAGACTAAATCATACATGCGTACCTGGTGTTCAGGATTTGTTTATGATTTGGAGAAATCATGAATATGAAATATCGTGATTTTTCTGATAAATGATTATGACTATTGTCTGATCATGACTTTTTCGGGACACCAATGTCATACACAAGGTAAATCATGATTTCTCCATGATATTTTTAATGATAAACTTGGAAACCATGATTTCTTATGACAGTGTGCGACATAGTACTCGACCACGCGCAAGACCAGCATGCAACGACAGATTGAGTTGACACGAAGTCCACTGCATGCAGTGTTTTCGCCCGTCAATGGGAATTGTGCGTCCATCTTCCTCCACCACGTGCAGGCCCACATATGCAGGCCCCGACTACGAGAAGCATGCCAGAACTGCAACAGATCTAGTTGTCGGATTTTAATATGTATAAATCGCAGTTAGTCATTCACCAGGGGCAACAAGAGTATAGATGCAGATAGGCAATAAGTTGAGGGATAGGCTGCTATCTGCTATGCTTACCTACAAATGAATACAAAAATATCGGACATCAACAAGTCATTATTCTTAAAACCTGGCTTTCAATATTAATGACCTTTGTCTACGGTATGACAAAAATCATGATGCAAGGTGAATTTATGATTTCTGAAACATCAAGACTGGATCACAACGTTCATAGTTCATGGTTATTAGTTCCTGTGTCAAACAATTTACGGTGCTAAGACATTTCGTGATTTATAAGATTGCCACGCCTAGAGTCAAAATCGAGATGATATTTTAATGATTTATCAAAGTCATAAAACTTCCGAATATGATCTTTAATGATACCAAGATCACAAAATTTCAGGAGATGTGATACTTTTCTGATTTTCAAGATCATGACGGCTTATGTTAGCTTAGAAATGATCTCTTGATGATTTAAAAAAATCATAAAACTTTGCAATATGACCTGGTTATGACCTGCAAGATCATAAAGACCGATTCAAAACTTTCATGATTCGTTATTATGATCTTTGAGATCAAAAAATTTCTAGCGCTATGATTTTTCATGATTTCTGAGATCGTCGGCTTCATTCCTCATTGAAATGATCTGTTAATGATTAATCAAAATCATAATCCTTCTCAAAATGTTTAGTTTATGATTTTTTGAATCATAAACACGGAATCATAACTTTCGTAATTCGTCGTTACGATTTGTTATGATTTCCCAGGTCATAAAACTTATATCACTACGATCTTCCACGATTTGTAAGATCACGACGGCTTAAATCATCACAGAAGTGATTTTTTAATGATTTTCAAAATCATTTTAAGTTCCAATTATGATCTTTTCAAGATTCTTTGAAGTCATAAAGACTAAATCATAAATGCCTAACTCCTGTTCATGATTGATTATTATTTAGAGAAATCATAAATATAAAATATCGTGATTTTTCTGATAAATAATTATGACTATTGTCTGATCATGATTTTTTCGTGACATCAATTTCATATAAAAGGAAAATCATGATTTCTCCATGATTTATTTAATGATAAAATGGGAAATCATGATTTTCTTATGACATTATGTGACATTTTAATGAGTTTTTCCGTACGGGTGGTTGGGAAGTTCTGAACTTCTATTTCATTTCGTTGCTCGATATTGTTCTGTAGTCATCTGTTCATCTAGTAATTGTTTTCGGTTAATTGCTGTCATTTCATGGTTTATAGTTTTTGTTTTGTAGGTCGAACTGTCCAGTCTTTTGCCGAACTCCAAACTGCCGTCAGTTCTTGGGAAGATTGAGGAAAATCTTATCTTGAAAAGTACGAGTGAGGTGGTACCACTTGGGAAGTGCAAAGTAAGTGTCTGTTATAAGGAAGTGTATGTTATACCTTGTCACGATGCCAGTAGATTCAATAGTCCAATCTTTGTAGGCTTATGAAAATGGGGAGAGGCTTATTGGAATGACAGACGAAATTTCTCAGTACGGTCAGAAAAGAGGAATCTCACAAGACCTTCTTTCAGAGTAAAATTGTCGATATCACTCAGTCAGTAGTAACTACCCAAAACCAAAGCGAGAATGAGCGAATAGCTCACTCAGCCTCTTAATCCAGTAGACATTGGTTAGTCAGTACAGGAATTCATTATTAGTTTGCAGCTTTTCGACTTTTGCGAGGATAGGTCGCTGTAAAGTCTTGGTGTGTGACGAGTTCGCAAATTAAATTCGACCGATGCCCTTTTAGGTCCTTGGCCTGTTATCCTTTCCTTTTTCTGTTTTTCCCTTTTTCACCATCACAGTCATTCGTCATTCAACCGTCTTCCTGCCCATTGCCGAATACGCCAGCTAATGCAGTAAATGTATTGTTCTTTTCTTGTGTTGTGTATTTCTTGCTTTGCGTTTATTTATCTTTTGGTGTCGTTGTAGATTTTGCGTACCATCTGTATTTCTTGTTAAGCGTTCATTTTCCTTTTTTTCTGTGTTTTTTTCAAATGCCTTATTACTAGGCTGCATGTAACGGATTCATTCATTCATTCACATCTGCACATGAAGCATGGCAACCGCTATTTAGGTCATGTGGTTAATGATCATTATCTGCAGGTGTTTGCTCCATGCCTGACCAACACGGTTAACCTCATCCGTCCAGAAAGCATGGTAGCCCGCATCACAGCCGTCGAGTCGGTTGTTTTCCTTGCCGATCAGCTGCTTTCGTTCAAGGACGAGCTGAAAGTAGCCCTGCCGGAGTCGAGGCATTCAGCTTTGGAGCAGTTTTGCCTGCAGGTATGTATTTCCAGACCTGTGAGATCAGAGTGGTCAAGGACGGTGTCAAGGTCCGTCTCACTTTGAATGAAGAACGGATGGCGGCCAATGCCTATTACTGCCTATAACGCCTCAGTAAAGTATCACGCTCTAAAGCAAAGCTACAGCAAACGATGTGATTGCTTATAGTTTTGACGACCAAGCCGAACAGGCCGTATAGTAAAGAGCTGAGTTGTTCCTATTCAGGTGGAAGATTTCAAATCTTCCGCTAGTAAACGAAACCCCAATGGTCTTCCCTCTTCGTGTAATCTATAGTTATGTTTTTGACGGGTTTAGTGTACAGTTTTGCTATGTGCGTTGTCTTTTTTGGATCCCAAAACGTAACTATGACATCGCAAAAGTTGTCTGTCCGTCCGCCTGTGAGCATGATAACTCTCGAAGGGAATGAGATATTTTGATGAAACTTGGTGTGAGGGTTCTTTGGGGCAAGTGTAAGGTCGAGTTCGCAGATGGTCTCTGTAGCTCTACATTTGGGGGTGGGGGTTCAAATTAAGGGTCAAAACAATTTTTCAACAGGTAATGTGATAGTCGATTACAGGGTAAGAAGACATGCTGAAGACGATGGTGAAAACTATTTTCTTGCCAGACTATAGCAGTTCTTCCGGAATCCGGCAAAAACCGGAAAGCTGGTTAAAAGTCAAAGTTTCATTTGAAGTTGATTAAATGTTCGGTTTTGGGGTAAGAAAACATGCTGAACACTTATGTGAAAAGTGTTTTCTACCCGGACAACTAGTTCGCCCGGAATCCGGCCAGAATCGGAAAATCTCTTAAAAGCAAAACTTTTATTTGCAATTGGTTAGATGACAGATTTAGGGGTAAGAAGAGGCGCTGAGTCTGTATATGACAATCATTTCTTACCAGGACATTCGTCATTCGTTAGAATCCGGTTGTAACCGTATTTTTTTTTATAAGTTAAAGTCTTACTTAAAGTTCATTAGATGTTCCTTATAGGAATAAGTTCATTAGATGTTCCTTATAGGAAATAAGGAGATACGCTAAATTCGTTTCTGAATTTTCTTTTTTTGCTGGACAAGTAGTTCTCTCGGAATTCGGCCAAAACCAGAAATTTGGCAGAAGTAAATAGACATGGCCTATAGAGGTATATCTGAACTTGGTGTTATCTGATGGTTAGCCTGGCGAAGACTGGATCTGGCGAAGAGAAGACCCAGTTGTCTGGATTAAATATTAGATTTTTGGGATCCTATCGAAACCTTTGGTCTTGTTTCTTATTTTTTTGTGTTTTTTTTACACGCCATCCATTGTTTCTCTTGACGGGTTATAAATAAATTGATTGATTGATTGTTTGATTGATTTATATTATTGATAAATGTGTGCCAGTGAAAGCGGAGAAGTAAATAACAGTGTAGGAAAAGACTAACCTAGAGGAACTTTAGGGTAAAAAATTAGGCGAGTTAGTGGACAGCTTTCCGGACCGCCACTTGGCGACTTTTCGACCTCCTTGACTTTGTTCTCGGGTCGATATTTTTAAAATCACATGTGTGCCATGTTTTTGTCCTAGGAGATATTTCACTCATTTATTAGTATACTTCCATTGGTGATAAAATGAAAAATATAGTGATACAGTTTTCATCAATTCTTTTTTTTTTTACCTTTTGTGGGTGGGGTGTGGCTTGTTCTGACTCAGGCCGTGGGGTAGTTAGGTATGTTTGTTGGTGCAGATGGATAAATCGGCACATTTCACTCGTTCTTGGCAGGTTCCTTATAAAGGCCAAGCATACTCCGTCCCAGCAAATTCTTGTCATTAGTTGCGTTTTTGTAGATACCATGGTATCTGATATCACGGTCTAAAGTCGTTTTCGCAGTTACCGTGGTATCTGATACCATCTTTAAAAGGCGTTTTTGCAGTTATCTTGGTATTTGGGCAGTTACTGTTGTATCTGATATTCAGATACCACGGTCCGACCATGTTAACTGATCGTGGTATCTGAAAAAGTCATCTCACTTTCATCATTACCAACAACAAATACTAGAATTTTGTCAAATTGGTGAGAAAGAAGTTTGTAACTTAATGATGCAACGGGAAGGCACAATTTCGGCAACTGTCGTTTTTGCACAGCAACCGTGATATCAGATACCACGGTGACTGCAAACGACTAATTGCAGATCCAGTTACCGCAGTAACAGATACCATGGTATCGGCAAAAACGCAACTATTGCCTTTCGTCAGACCAGGTTCTTGACAGAAGAGCCGAAGTATCGCGGATTAAATCTCAGCTGACTTGTCCGTTTGGCGGCGTGATACCGTGATTCGCAGTCAGCTTGCGCGGAGGACCACTTAGGAGCCGAGAGGGTTGTTCCTTTTCTGTTTCCTGTAAACTCTAATCTTCAGCAGAGTTCGGGCGAAACTCATTTGAAAATTAGCTGTCGTGAACCTTTCTTATATGTCCCATTTTTGTTCGACAAAGTTGAGGAATTGGTGTACTGCCGTGCAGTGTTGGTTTAGTTGCCTAACTTATTGTCGATTTCAGGTCAAAAGCAACGCCACTGATCTAAGGCATCCAGTTTTTGCTAGCATCGCTCGAATTGTGATAAACAGAGATCTGATTCTTGCCCAGATGAACAGAGTATCATTCGACATCAAAGAAGTCATGAGCCAGCATAGCCCATACGTGGACGAGCTTCTGATGGTAAGCCCAGCTTACTTATAGCAATGCGTTTCCGTGAGGGAAATATGGGTTCTGTCTTGTGACCGGAATATGAATCCGAAAATTTGTTCATGGCTTTTTGGTGCGCATTAGCAAATTCGGATCAGAATTACCAAGAAACAGCAACCTGTGTTGACCGTTATCAGATGGTGGATAAGTACGGCATAAAAGAGAACTTTCTTGCATAAACTAGTAAAAGTCAAAATAATATATCTGTTTGGAATCCCTAGGCTCAACTTGTATGCCAATATTATGCGCTTTAGGCTCATAGTACCGGTTATAGGTCAGGTTCCGTCAATGACTCTACCCGAACCAAGGTTGGGTTGTAAGTAGTCATGCGATAGTGTTTTCTCCTCTGTCCGACCAATAAGATCTGCAGAAAATCTGTAAATGGGTATTCTAGACCACACTTCATTGAAGTGCTTGTTACATATGTAGACCCGACTTATAATCCTTATTAGGGAAAGGAACTTCTTAGTTTCAGGCTGAAAGTTACGCTGCGATAGTAAAGCCGCTAAACCTGTAAACTTCCTTCTTACCGGATTGAGTGAGTTATTTTAGACATCTTTTTTATGTGTTCTTTCACATTCTACAGGTGTTTCTTGTATTTACAAAGAGATACAGCTTCATAAAACAATGGGTACTATAAACTATCGACTTTCTCTTTCTCTTGGCTCGCGGACACGACTAAGTTCGCCATTTTACCATCTTGGGGATTGGGTGGAATTGGCTGTAAAGCCGGCTTCCAGTCATTGTACTGGATTTGTACGACAGGAACGTTTTCCTTTATATTCAGGGATAGTCCGCTCTCAGACTCGGATCCGAATGGGAACACCATTGGGTTATCGTCGAAGGCATGCCGAGATCCATAAAATTCCGTACCCAGCCACTCCGCATCATCTTTAGGATTGTAGTCAAGGCTCTGCTCTGTTTGAAACTCGATTTGGTCGTTGCTAGCTCTGCTGTCCGCTACGTCAAGAGGAAGCAAGGTTGTCGCTAACGTCTGCAGAAGTGTGATGTTGACTGTGGAGAAGTAGGAGGTCAGCATATCTATCGCGTCAGTGCTCGAGTCGACGAAAACGGGCGTGAGTGTAGACGCGTCCGGCGTCACCTCCCGTTTGATGTCACACGTTGCATCCTTGACGTTCTCCATATCCCAGGTGCTGAGACCTTGAAGCTCGAGGGAAAAGTGTAGACGGGAGATAGTCTGCAGGTCGAGGGTGGCACCATTGCGTATTAGGAGCAGAGGAAGGGAGACATGCTCGAGGAGGAGGCTGTGACAGAAGTGGAGGACAGCATAGGTGGTATAATCAGTCGCGATGATGGTCAATGAGCCAAATCCCAAGAGGTCTAGAAAATAAATTGTAAATTACGCCGTTCTTCTCTCGTGTGGAGAAATCTCCAGCAATCGCACTCATTGGAATAGTCCTATCGTGGGTCACCTAATCTCCAAAAGCTGATGTTATCTGGGCTTGTACAAAATCTGCACCCCCAGTAAGATAATTGGTCGCTGCCTTACATTCTGACAAACATAAGAAAGAACAAACACCCTGTTCAGTCAGACCTCTTAAATCCTGAAGTTCCTGCGAGTCCTTACGCGACGCAGTCTCCGTCAAACTGACAGTCGACCTTATACGCACGATAGCTCTCGAAGGGATTGAGATATTTTGATGAAACTTGGGTACGAAGATTCTTTGGGTCAAAGTATATGTCAAGTTCCAAGATGGGCTCTATAGCCCCATATTTTGCGGTAGCGGAGGGGTTTCAAATTAAGGGTAGAGTTGATTAAGTGGTAAGGAGACGTGCTGAATTCGAATAGGAAATTTATTTTCTCGTCGAACAAATAGTTCACCCGGAATCCGGCGAAAACCGTTTTAATATGAAGTTGATTTGTTTTTTCGCCAGACAATTAGTTCGGCCGGAATCCGCGTTAAAAGTAAAACTTTTATTTAAATTTGATAAGATGTTCGATTTTCGGGTAAGAAGACATGGTGAATTCGCAAATGACAATCATTTTCTCACCGGATGTATAGATCGCTCGTAATCCGGCTGAAACCAGAAAATTTGTTAAAAGTAAAAGTTTAATCTGAAGTTTATTAGAGGTTGGATGTAGGGGTAAGGAGACATGCTGAATTCGTTGTTGAGCTTTAGTTTTTTTCCAGACAAGTATTTTGTCCGAATTCCGGCCGTAACCGGAAGTTGGGCAGAAGTAAGGAAGGAAGGAGATACGACGTAGGCTATAGGGTAAAGTGTATGCTGAATCCATATTTGAATATTTGACAGCGCAAAACAGATATCTGAATATATCTGAACTTGTTGAAATTCAGCTGGCGTATCCGGTTTGCACTGTCAAATACGAACTTGGTCTTCTCCGATTATTACCATTGGCCTTAACCTGTTTGTAGATGTTAAAAGTAAAAATGTTTAAGAAGTCTGTTGAAGACCGAATATCTACAAGACTGAATTGTCGGGAGCAAATATTAAAATTTTGGGATCCCATTGAAACCTTTGGTCTTGTTTCTGTAAACACAGTTGGAATATGACGTTCCGACTTCGGACCCGCTGGGTTGCGCCCACTCAGCACTTACCCCACGGGTATGGTGGCCGCACTACAGCAATTCCTGCTCTTGCTGGATTTTGCAGTATGTCTAACTCCCAGTGTAGTGATCGGCCATGCTTTTCCGGATTACGGCAGACTGGCGCGGACACTGTCATTCGGGTCCAGCTTGGGGACAAGCTCCGTGAAGGTGGACTTGTGTCATTGATGGCATCTTTTGGTTCTTGGGTTATTTTGTCAATGAATATGTGGATGTCACCGTTGCATGGGCAGGCGACACTTTTCGGCAGCTCTAGGACTTTCCACTCGCCAGTGATCTGAAACCAACTATAAATCAAACATCCCCTAGGAGTCATCTTATTTATTTGTGGTACATCGTGATCTTGTGTAGTTGGATTAAACACGGGAAGCAAGCATCTGGAGAAAGAATAAAATGGAACGGAATTTCAATCTACAACAGATGCTGGCTAATACAAAAGCTCAATTTAGAGGTTGTGTGTGTGTGGGGGGGGGGGGGGGGTATTTAATCAACACTGAACAGTTAAAGCCTCACAGCCCGTCAATTCTGGTAGGTAGGAGCAGACCCCATCCTCAGGTTTCTTTGGACTGTTTAATACTTTCTGTATTTCCTGTGTTGACGATATTATAAGTAGCGGCGTCACGTAGGGGGGAGGGGTGCCCTCCCGAATGTTGTCGGTAAAAAATAGCCAAAGCGCCGCGATGTTTCGTAAAACAGTAGAATTTTTTCGTGGAAATAGCCAATTTTTTCTTAAAAACAGTCGATTTTTCTTCCTAAAATCAGTCGATTTTTCGTCAAAACGGTCGTTTTTTCTTAAACAAGAGCCAGCTAATATGGCACTTGCAAGGCTGGACCAGAGAATTAGAATAGGAGTTTGCCAACTCGTGGGTTTATTATGATGATTTGTAAGCAAAACCCTTGAGATAAGAATGGTCACGGGCCCTTGGAAATCATGAGAATGTGTCGTTTGGTGAAAAGTGTTTTATTTTTGCACTTGGCTGTGCTGATGCGCTTTATAAGGGCGCTAGAAATACATCTGTAATCAAAACCCTTGAGACAAAAATGGTCGTGAGACGTTTAGGATCATGAATACATATGGTTTGGTCAAAAGTATTTTTCTTACTTTTCGGTTAAGATCTTTAAGGGTGCTAGAAATTCATTTCTAATCAAAACCCTTTAGGCAGAAATGATCATGGGCTCATGTGGACCATGAAAATGTATATTTTGCTTAAAAGTATTTTTTTTTACTTTGCGGTTAACACGAGTACTTTAAGGGATGTTCGGATCTGGGAAGTGACAATTTCTAAGCCAATCTTATCAAGTCTCTAATGATCAAGCCAAGTTTCATCATCCTAGCACATCTGGAAGTACCTTAAATCACGATCACCGGAATTCCACCCCCCCCCCCCCTCTCCACTTCCTCCCAGAGTGCCCAAATCCGGTCCGGTTCTATCACTGCTGTATTTAGGGCTTGTGCTTGTTCTTCCCACACAGTGTCATCCTAGTCGCTACACTCTAAGCCTGTCACGAAATCCCCCCCCCCCCCCCCGACTCCTCCCACACTGATCGGATCCTGTCCGCACTCGAAGTGGGATATCTGAGACATGAGTTATTTCCGAATATGAAGTTTCACAGATATCTGATAACCCGTTCAAAAGCTGGATACACACCCTTTACCTCCACTCCCCCCAACGATGGTCAAATCGGATACACGACTGTTCATAAGTTAAAATGGTCAAGTCGCTGACAAGCCTGCCAATTGTGTGTCATCCTAGCACTTGTGGAAGCATCTTAACTTGTGATCATCGGAATTTCGAATCCTCCCTCCAGCCCCCCCCCCCCCCTCAGTGCCCGGATCCGGTCCGTTCTTGTCAACTATGTATCTAGGGCTTGCGTTTGTTCTTCCACCAAGTTTCATCCCGCTCCTTTACTCTGAACATGTCACACGATTTCCGGTTCCCTCCCTCCGACTCCTCCACAGTCATCGGATCCGTTCCGGACTTGAAGTGTGACATCTGGGACACGAGATCTTTCTAAATGACAAGTTTCATTAAGATCCGGTTCCTCGTTCAAAATTTAGACATGCGTCAATGTTCCGGATTCCCCTCCCCCCACGGTGGTCGGATCGGGGAAGAGACTATTTCCAAGTTAGTTTGGTCGAGTCCCTAATAGCCAAGTTTCATCGTCCCAGCACATCTGGAAGTACCCTAAATCGCGGTCACCGGGCTGACCGACCGACCGATGCAAAAACAGTCGTTAAAAATGACCAGGCAGTCGGTTAATACCTTGCACCCCCTCCCAAATATTTTGGCTAGCAACGCCTCTGATCGTAAGACCCTGTATATAGTTATGGCACTGAAGCATCGATCCGGAAATTTTCGATTTTCACTAGATTTTGGCCGAACTACCCATTCGGGGAGAAAACTATCAGCATATTCTATACGAACATGTTGGACCCTCATCCTTTGTTTCCTCGGACAATTTGGTTTATTCTGAAATTTCCTATTTTGACGAGATTCAGACCCTAAGTGTTCGCTGAAGTCAGTAATGGTATGATATTTATTACATTCAAAGCCTAAGGACCAATACAACATGTTAATCTCGGCATTGGAACCAAAGGCGCATTATTGTGGAAAGCACTGCAAAGCTTAAAGGGTCTGTATTGCTCCTTTGCATTACGTCCTTAACCGTTCTATCCATTCTCATTTCAAAGATCTCGAATTTCCTGTGCCAGATTTATCGCTGATTGGCTCTCTCTGGAGGCGGACAAAGCTCATTCGTGGGAAATACCGGTTATGCAAGTTTTTCCGTGTCTTTCAGCAGAACCAGGGGGGCAAAGCGAGCCGAAAACAGCCGGGAAGGGTTTTGTAATTTTTGGGAAACCCGTTTTTGGGATTTATTCATGAATGTTCGAGTATTAGGATAGAAGCTGTATCTACCACGACGTGTGGTTTAATCGATTAGCAGTAGCGTAAAGTCCACTGGCCAAGAAGGGACGAAATGTCGGCTAAAGGCGCCCCCAAATCTCAACAAGCTTATTCGCTTAGCCCAGTCAAATGACTCGAGGGCCGAAGAAATACCTATTTCGGATGACATTTTGCTTTTGTTTCGAACGTCTTTATCAGACATTTCTTTGAACGTTCGTTTACATATACCTCTTCAGTAGTTTTACTTCCTATCTATCGAGAACTAACATGGAAGTAGACATGAGTGTCGAATAAGTCAGAAGCGAGTGTCTAGGTGTAAAGGCTATGGTGTGAAATGTTAGAAAAACAACGTACCTTGCTCCAGTCAAGTTCAGGATGGGCCCCCAAAGTCGGACAGGGTCCTGGCTTCAGAATAGTCACCCCCGCGAAGCCGTAGGTGGCACAAAAACACAGCATAAATAATACCAAAACATTCAGGGCCATGTCTTTGATTTGCGTTTGAATTCTGCTCTGCTTTTGGGATTTCTGGACTGAGATGCGTTCATGCATCAGCGCACCTGTTGCACCGCGCCCTGAGCCCGCATTGTTTTCAGCATTCGAATTAGCCATTGTCTTAGAAATTGTTTAATGTCGCAGATAGAGAAATCAATCCGAGGATGCGCCGATTTCGAGCCAATTATTATCTTCTTTCGAATCTGAAGGATGCCACGCATTCGATTTCCCCGACTGCGTGGGAATTCTTTGGTTGAGTGGCCAACCTGGTAAAAGGATACCCTTGTACCATTTTAAAATCAGAACGACTTTTGTTGTTATTTGTTTTAAATTAAGCTTAATTAATTCATTTGGGCTTTCAAGGAGTTGCAGTCATTCAGTACCAGATTGGGAGAAGCGCTATCAAAGGTTTCGGTCACGCCAGAAGTGCATTCGCTGATTTGGGAGCATGTGGTTTTATGCGCCAACAACGTTCTGCTTGAAGGGTAAGCCCAAATAAGTTTCGATTACCTGCCCCCCCCCCCCCCTTAGACGAATATGCCACACGTTTGGTTCACAGGAACCAAACCCATTCATGACAACTCCCAGATTCCTGACATTGCAGCGAATGGCAGAATCTCGTGACTCGTTACAAAACTGGCAAGTCAGTTATTATGGCACTCTGACAACAAGCATCAGCCACAGGAACGCAACCTATATTACGTGTCGGATGGCTGTCTGTGTGAGCTGCTGGGTGGTTGGTGTGACGGAGCAGGCCAATTTAAGCGACCTTAGAACTGATTTCGACCGACACACATCCTACGTTCAGACTGAATGATAACAACACAAAAAATATAGTGCGTAGAATAGGCCACTGGCCTCCTCAAAGTTAGTCTCAAACAGTCAGTTGAATCCATTCGGTGTAGAGATTGTCCAAAGAATATTTGAAGGCATTGCCAGAATCACTCATTCGGATGGAAGGGCATTCCAGCAACTCAGCAGCCGCTTCTGGGCTGATGTCTCTTGAGAAGCGGTAACCACAGAGCTTGAATTCATGTCCACGCAGGCCTTTTTTTGGGATCCCAAAACGTAAGTGGCGGGACACCTATGACATCGCAAAAGTTGTCCGTCTGTCCGTCCGTCTGTGCGCACTATAACTCTCGAAGGCAATGAGATATTTTGATGAAACTTGGTGTGAGGATCCTTTGGGTCAAGAGTAAGGTCGAGTTCGTAGATGGGCTCTGTAGCCCTATATTTAGGGGTGGGGAGGGGGTTTAAATTAAGGGGAAAATGAAATATTTTGAAACCGATAATGTGATAGTCGATTATGGGGTAAGAAGACATGCTGAACACGATGGTGAAAACCATTTTGTCGTTGGACAAGTAGTTCGCCCGGAAATCGGCCAAACCTGGAAAGTTTGTTAAAAGTAAAAGTTTTATTTGAAGTTGATTAGATGTTCGATTTAGGGGTAAGAAGACATGCTGAAGACTTTTGCGAAAAAATTTTCTACCCGGCCAAGTAGTTCGCCCGGAATCCGGCCAAAAACGGAAAAAGTTAAAGTTTTATTTGCAGTCGATTAGAAATCCGATTAAGGGGTAAGAAGAGATGCTGAATCCCTGTATGAAAATAATTTTTTACCCGGACATATAGTTTGACCGGAATCCGGATGGAGCCCGAAAATTTGTTATAAGTTAAATTTTTATTTGAAGTTGATTAGATGTTCAGTATTGGAGAAAGAAGATACGCTGAGATCGTTTTTGAGCTTTCTTTTTCGCCGGATAAGTAGTTCCGGAATTCGGCTGAAACCCGAAAATTGGCAGAAGCTTGGCAGGAAGTTTTCGTCAAAACAGATATGACTTGTAGGGGTAAACACTAATGCTGAATCTATATCTGAACTTGGATTTCTCAGATGATTAGCTATTTGGCCTTAATCTGTTTCTGAATTTTAATATAAAAAAGTTGAAGGAGTCTGGCGAAGACACGACCCAATTGTCTGGATCAAATATTGAATTTTTGGGATCCCATCGAAACCTTTGGTCTTGTTCTTCAGGAAAAGACGCTGAGCACTTCGGAAGTGTGATTTACAGCGAGATACTTGACTAATCTCGTGGCCAATGAGATGTTTAAAATCTGTTTTGAGACAAACGCCATCGACACTTTTGTAACTTTTATGCGAACCTGCTCCTTCGAAGATACCAGCGGATGACATTGAGAGATTTTAAAGTTAAGTATGATGGAAAAAGTTTTGTAGATAGGGTAGTGTAGAGGAAAATAAATAAATAATAAAAGTATATGAGAAAGTGTAAGTGACGTTAAAGTAGGGTAAACTGTCAGGTAAATTTGTATTATCGTCACTGAGTCGGAGGTGGTGACGTAGAAAGCAAGAACGAATGGAAAGAAAAAGAAGAAGCTACGCGTGAATACAAAAAAAATAAAAAATACCGTCGGCTCTTCCTGTTACTATGGTTGATCTGCTATCTGCTGGTAGCAACCTTGGATCATCTCTCTTTTAACTATAATGATGTCAATAAAGTTTCCTTTCTTTCCTTTGAATGTGCTGGCTGACCATGGCGTTTATTATTTACTTTTGACAGTTACTCAAACGTGAAACGCTGTACAAATGAAGGCCGTGCTTTGATGCAACTGGACTTCCGTCAATTCAGTATGAAAATGGAGACACTGACTTCGGTTCGTCCTCTTCCTGGAGCTTCGCTCGTTGAGACGTACATTAAAGCATTCTACATTCCAGAATCTGCTATAGAAGAATGGGCGCGAGAACACACGGTAAGCAATAGGGTAACCTAGGTAAATAGACATTACTGAAAAAGCGGCTTCTGGTAGATCTGAAAGTCTGTGCTTTTGCTTGGTTTGCTTTTTCGTTCGTCGCGTTGTCGTAGCTTCAAGTGCTTGGTGGGGGGGGGGGGGTGCGATGGTGATTGGTTTAGAAATATTTTACTTTTATCGCAATAGGTTTGCGCAATTGGGAAAGCGAGAGAACAGTATAGGGAATGGCGTTGACTAAACTTCCGATTATCTACGGGTCGTGACGTGACACGAAAAAGTATATATTTTCCATTTACTAACGGAACTGATTGTCTCTAGAACGGTTTATGAGTGTAAACGCGTCCGGCGCCTCGCTAGCCGCTCGGATCTATATAGATAGATACAAATATATATTCTGCAACAGTAATTTAAGCGATTTTTCCTGTTTCTTTCATGCCGCCATCAAAACGTCAGGGGTAGATAATCGGCTAAAGTTTAGTCAATGGCGGCAAGAAAAAGAAACAGACATATTTTTTTTGTGCGACGTTTCCAGCTAGGTATGGAGAAGTCGGGCTCGCTGACTCCGTTGAGCCATCAGGAGGTCAACCGGTCTGTTGATCTTTAAGAAGAATTGTCTAGTCTTTTACTTTATCAAGGCTTTAAAGTCCGCCTTAACTTGAGAAATCGCATCAGCGGATTTCTTCAATTCTCAGCGTGAGCATTCGTTTGGTAATCTTACGAATCGATAGGTTAGAGCGTAGCTTTATCCCTGTCCAATAACGATCAGATCTTCACTAGGCAAAGACACGGTTCGTGACAACTCATGAACTAAACATGTTTCCACGAAAGGTAACAACCCAGTCGTGGGTGACAAAGTTTTACGTTACTGGCAGAGCAAAGCTTGAAAGGAGAATCTTTTCTTGGAATATTGGGTGCAAGCGATTGTAGTAAAGGCCATCACCAACTCGCGGTCTGGGTGTAATTTCCTAAAACAACCCACTCACCGGCCAAGCTACAAACTTTGTTTCATTTCCCCGCCACTAGTGCATTCGTCTGTCTGATATTGTGTTATGTTATTTTTACCTTATTTTATTTCCCATTTAACTCCTAATGCTAACTTATTTACTTCCCACTTGACCTCTTGATGCTTGACTTGTATTGGGTTACGCAGGCCTATTCATTATCATATATTGTATGTACTATAAGACATGTGTCGTCATGAAGATCTTCTGCTAGCCATACTCTTGTGAGCTGTTAATGAAATATACCGAAGGCCCCTTAGGACGGAAAGTCGTTGCAAGAAAGCATGAGCATTTCATCTTACAGGAGTATTCTGAGAAGCAGCTGCAGACACTTCTTACGATTGTCTGTCAGACCAACAAGCGAAAAATTATGAAGTTTGGATCTTTAATGGACGAGAGAAAATGAGAAGTTTAGGTAATTTTTGGTCTAAGTTGAGTCGAGCGCTGTGGTTTTAGTTGTATATTTATTTGTATTTTGTTGAGAGTTGCACATGAGCAGTTATATATTTATAAGAAATGACGTAAAAAATATACAAAACAATTCTTGCTACCTTTTCTTGAAACCATACTTCTTTCTCTCATAGAAAAGATCCGTTTTAGAGCTTCCCAAGTTCACAATCTTCGGACAACCGTCCCTCTGAAAGACAAATATTCTATTAACCTACTTCTCTTATGGGAAAAACGGACATTGATGATGGTGATGATATTTGGAGCATTTCCCGTCCGTGGGTACTTGCGAGTCAGAGAATACGGGAGGAGTGAGCCCCCAAGGCAAACAAAAACACCGGGACTCCTCAAGTGGAGTCCTCGGAAGATACCCAGATAGATAAGGAAGATACGAAGATACCCAGAGTATACCACAAGAAAAATTAAGGAAAAAAAAAGTATAAGAGAGGATGAACATAACCCCTTGGAAATCCTGGGGCCACTTCCCTAAATGTCGCCCTTGGATTTCGCACACGATAATTGCACCTTGGTTCTTACTGGGCATATGAACCGACTCAACAGGAATTCTCATATTCCAGATCTGGTAACCTCTACGGGCAGGGACGGGGAAACCGAAACACTGCGGCACACTTACGTCCTGACTGGTAACCTCTAGGGGCAGGGACGGGGAAACCGAAACATTGCGGCACACTTACCTCCCGAACCAGTGATCTGGCCTGGAATGAACTTGCTAGATGACAAGCATAGGCCCAAACGAGGCATTTTGTAGGTGCGGACATGAGCGAACATGAGCGAGTGACATGTGTGCTTGAAGTTCTTGATTTATATTAGCTACTGCAGCCCAGGGTCAAGACTAAAGTAAGACTTTTTTTTTACCGTTTACCGTTTACCTATTGTAACCCACATTTTCTTGGATGCTTTTAGTTCGCGCTCCTGGTAATTTGGGGCTATGATCCTCCCCGGGCGTGTTTGATTTTAATCAATTCGACGCCACATTATAAATCTGATGAACTTTCTCCATCAGACATATTACGCAATCAAAGAAACGACCAAGGAGAACGATCAACCTCGAAAATAGTCCTCGGACAACGAGTCATGAAGATCTTCTGCTAGCTATACTCTAGTGAGCTGTTATGGAAATATACCGAAGGCCCAAAGCTAATTTTTCTAGATAAAACTGGATCTTACATCTTTTTCTTGGATGGTACATTCCTTGCAGTAAAAAGCGTCTGAAATGCCAGGCCCTCCACAGATGACACAGCGCCCCTGGTATGATCCATAATTGCATTCGTCACATATGCGCACTAACGTGCAGGGGTTGACGTAGGAGTCGCAGATGACACATTTGCCATCACATTTCTCACACAGACGTCCAATAGCTGCAAGAAAACAGAATACTGGATCAGTGTACCACAAATCCCTGATTTCCAGACAAGCTCTGCCAAATATTAGGCTATCATCATTAAATTTCATCCGGTTAGGGGCAGATATGGGGGAATCTGATCATGAAAGCATTCGAATCCGATTTCGAATCCACCATTGGTGGAGTTGGTGGAGACCAAAAAGTTAGATTGCCAAAGCACACTGTAAAAATGGGGAAAACGGAAATTGGAAGGATGAGACTAGAAATTTCGGCGGATTTGTAAGACTGAGGGTTTGAAATCCCGAGTCTCAATCCGAATCCAGTCTGACAAGCAGAAGATTCGAACCCGGCCAAAAGGACAAATCCTGGATTTGAATCCGAATCCTCATTCAGATTCGCCCATCTCTGGTTATACACAAACCGTAAACTTTTTGGCAACATTCTCGTACGTTGGGGTATACCTACCCAACGGCTAGCATCACAGGGTTTGAGCACTCTGACATTGTATTTGATGACATATATATAGTTTGATGGCACAAAACTATTCAGAAAATTGGATTACAGGGTACATTGCTGTTTGTGCCACCACCATGAACGAAATACATGCATGCCATTCCCACTGTTTCTTTCCAGCCTCTACACTTACCAAATATGTGGTTGAAAGGGCTAATTATTCTCTACAACATAATATTGGTTTGTGTTTTCGATGAACAAAGTTTCAGCATTGCCAAATGCCTTTCTTTTAAACACCTGCTGGCCATCGCATATAGTTTTTGCTCAACCTTCCGTCTAAAAAAAAGAAGAAATATCTTTCTAGGATTTAGTATGCTACCGGGTAAACCTAAATAGCTTGGGCATGACTATTTGCACCAGAGTTTTCCTGTTGCATGTATTTGCGCCTTTTTGGCTTTGTTTGCACGAGCTAATTCTTTAAAGAAAAATAGAAAGTAGATGACATTTGATATTAATTAATTCAGTCAGGAAGGATGTATTTTGATGTACAACATCCAATCACTGTGATTTAGTCTTTATTTACACAAGTTTCTTGGGGTGGTGCAAATAACGAGGTATCCTGTACGTCTGTTCATGACTAAAAATGGCATAACAGACGTAGTGTAATGTGTTGTTTTACCGTTGCTGTCCGAGATTGTTATTCCATGTTTGAATGCCCTTCCACAACAGTCGTACACAAATCCTCAATTTCGGGGCATTGTACCCCTGTGAAATTTGGTTAAACTGAGACTGGTTTCATACCTAAATAGGGCCTTCGTCCTGTCCTAGATCAAACTTTCCATCCAACCTCATTTTCCAATTTATAAAATGTTAGAGCACTTCCAAGATACATAGAGTTTTGGGGAGGCCACTTCTCTTCTAGTGGGTTTATTCTATCCTTTTTCAGAAAAATTGGTGCTAGGTAGCATGGATGAGGCAAGCTTTTCAATCTGTTCACTGGAGCAAATATTTCCTTTAGATTGTTTACCTTTTATTGTATTTATTTTGAGTGTTTTACTATGTTAAAAATTGTTATCAAAACTCACTAAATTCAAAAGAAATACTATAAAAGGCAAACAATCTAAAGGAATTTGGAAGGAAAAAAACTTTAATTCCTAAAGGAAGAAAATTTAAAAGCTTACTTCATCCACTCTACTTAGCGGTGACTACCTGAGAAGGACAGAGTAACCTAGCTGCGACAACCGGGAACACGATTGAGTAACCTAAGGACAGAGTAAACCACTAGGAAAGAAGTGGCCTCCACAAAACTCAATGTGTCTTGGAAGTGCTCTAACATTTTGAAAACTGGAAAATGAAGTTGGATAGAAAGTGAAATCAGGTATCTTTTGATCTAGGACAGGAAGAAGACCCTATTTAGGTATGTAGCCAGTCTCAGTTCAACCACATTTCACAGGGCTACCATGCCCTTGCTCCAGGGAATGGTGCCCCAACGTATGGGCACCATACCCATATGTCCAGGCATGCCCAGATGTTGGGGCACCAGGGCACCATGCCCAAAAATTGAGGATTTGTGTATGACTGTTCCACAATAGAAAACTGTTATTCCTGTAGAGAGAAATATCCTGGGAGAGAGGTGCAGAGAATGTGCAACATTCTGCTATATCCAACCTAATTGCAAAACGTTGAAGGCAATGCCGTCCTCACTAGCTCTGTCTGAATTTCGATGACAATGTTTTATCTTCTTACAACCCAACCCTACGCCAAGAACAACTTACCCAGAGGCATCACGACTCAGTCTAGTACACTAGCCCCTTTTCAGGCACGGTGCTCAAATGTCTAGCACCATGCCTGGGTGCTAGACGTTCAAGCACTGTACCTTGGATTTCATACATGGTGCATGGATTTCAGTAGGCTATACAGTGCAAGCATGAAAAACACACTTTCTGTCATCACAACTGAGCACCAGCTCGGACAGGGCTGAAATTACTACCATGAATTAGAGAAATCAAAGGCAACCCTTATCAAATTTTTCATAACAAAAACAACATTGCTCGGCTGATGACAGACATGAAAACCTCATTTCCATTTCTATATAGTCAAGGGTTTTGCATGCAAAGTGTCCTGTGCCTCAGCTTTTCTACTTAGCAGCCAACCAGAAATATTGGCTCTTGGGGCACTCTACATGGAAAATAGATAGGGTGCTGTTAGGTTTTGCATCTCCATCATCAGTCAAGCCCTTTTGTTTTTGTTATGAAAAATTCGATAAGGATTGTCTTTGACTTCTCTAATTCATGGTAGCAATTTCCACCCTGTCCGAGCTGGTGCTCAGTTGTGATGACATAAACTGTGTTTTTTATGCATTCACTGTATACTGAAATCCATGCACCATGCATGAAACCCAAGGTACAGTGCTTGAACGTCTAGCACCCAGGCATGGTGCTAGACATTTGAGCACCATGCCTGAAAAGGGGCTAGTGACTAGACTATCACGACTGGGGAGGGGGGGGAGGCCCCCCCCAAAGGCGTCGGCCAGTCTGTAAAAAATAGAGAGTCATCACGGAGCGCAGCAATTTTTCGTCAAAACAGTTGATTTTTTTTCATGAAACAGTCGGTTTTTCTGGAAATTGGTACATTTTTTGTAAAAATAGTCAGATTTTCTTCAAAATAGTTGGTTTTTCTGAAAATCAGTGGATTTTTCGGAAAATCAGTCGATTTTTTTCAAAAATGTCATTTTTATTGTTGAAAAACAGTCGTTTTTCTGCAGAAAAAGTTGGTATTACCAGCCAGTCGGTAAATGCCTCGTCCCCCCCCAAACATTTTGGCTAGTAACGCCTCTGCCCTTACCCTATGCTAATCTCATGTTTGGGTGCTGATTTTCACTCACCCACTCCTGCCTGCTTTCGACAGAAAATCAGATCCGGATGATGCTTCGCCATCCCCTAATGAAAGCTCAACAAGACTTCCGAAACTAAAGTGCCTTTCTGTTTTTATTTTTTGCTGGTCAACATGGAAAGACTGGTCCGTTGGGAGCTGGCTTGAAGCGAGCCGGCGAAGCCGCAGTTGCCTCTAAATTTTGATACGGCCTTTACCTACCACCCAGTGTTGCCACTTATGCCGCATTTCGCGGCATAATGCCGCGATTCTGAGGGAAATGCCGCGTAAAATTTTTATGATGCCGCACGCCGCAATTATGCCGCGAAATGGCTTTTTCCATTACGTAAAATTTGTCCAACTTGAACTTCTCGTCTTACGCGAATGTCTGGCAATACACGTCTTTGTTGCATAAAATTGGGATTTAGAAGCCGCGTTCGATTCGCAGAAGTCCACCACGGACCTTAATTAATGACCTGCCGATCGGCAGCTTGTCCCCTGGGAGACAATTTTGTTCACCACATGGGTTGAATTGATCAGACGTTTGAAATTCTCAGTTCATCCGATGACCCTTGTCAGGAGTTGTCCGAACCAAACAGTCCATTTTAGTTTGTGTTTTGGAGTTAGCAATAGGCCAGACTTGTCTTGCGTCACATGATTTTACGTCATAGGATTGTGTGATGGTAAGTAATAACTTTATTAGGTATATGTCATCAGGTCAGCGAGGGTTTATTGACCCCAAAAGTACTGGCCTATCCTAGGGGGTAGGCGGCTTCTATGATCTGTTTTCTTTGTATTTTTTTCCAAAACAGCACGTTTTCACTATATGCCAGTTCGTTCCTTCTACTAAAAATTCGGGTTTGTCATATACATACTATCAACCAGAGGCGGTATTATTCAGCAAGGCATTTACCGACGGGCTAGTAGTTTCTGGGATCCCAAAGCGTAAGTGGAGGGATACCTATAAGATCGCAAAAGCTGTCTGTCCGTCCGTCTGTGAGCACGATATCTCTCGAAGGAATGAGATATATTGATGGAACTTGGTGTGAGGATTCTTTGGGTCAATGGAAAGGTCTAGTTCGCAGATGGGCTCTCTTAGCCCTACATTTAGGGGTGGGGAGGGGGGTCAAATTAAGGGGCAAACAAAATGTTTTTAAACAGCTAATGAGATAGTCGATTAAGGGGCAAGAAGACATGCTGAAAACGACTATGAACACCATTTTCTTGCCGAACAAGTAGTTCGCCTGGAATCCGGCCAAAACCGGTTTTATTTGAAGTTAATCATATGTTCGATTTAGGGATAAAGACGTACTGAACACGAAAACATTTTGTACCCGGACAAGTAGTTCACCTAGTATCCGATCCGGCCCAAATCGGAAAATTAGTTAAAAGCAGAAAGTGTTTTTTGAAGTTGATTAGATGTCTAATTCAGGGTTAAGAAGAGATCTGAATCCGTATACGACAATCATTTCTTACCCGAACATATACTTCACCCGGAATCCGACTGAAACCCGGAAAATTTGTTATAAGTTAAAGTTTTATCTGAAGTTGATTAGATGTTCGATATCAGGGTCAGTAGAAAGTAAGTTCGCCTGGAATTCGGCCGAAACCGGAAATTTCGCAGAAGTAAGGCAGGAAGTTTCGATCAGTCTCGTCAAAATAGATAGCCTATGACTTATAGTAAACACACATGCGGAATCCATATCGTAACTTTGTTTTCTCAGGTGATTAGCTATTTGGCCTTAATCTGTTTCTAAATTTTAATATTACAAATATTCAAGGAGCCTGACGAAGACAAGACCCATTTCAATATCAATAATGTTTTTTTTCGAGAATTTAGGGCATGCCGCGAATGTTACCGCATTTTGGTTGAGGGATACCGCAGAAATGCCGCTTTTTGACGAGGCCGGCACCGCGAAGCGGTGCCGGTCGAGTGGCAACACTGCTACCACCACAACACAAAACAAAAATATTTATTTCTGCCCTTGAGTTTTGCTCAGTCCTGTTGGCTGTTGGATCATGCAGTATTTCCTTTCTCTAGCTTAGGAGAAGTTAATATTCTGTTTGGGACGTTGTTTTTCGTTCTAGATAATAGCTGTAGAACAGGAGTTGTATTCCAACTGCCAGACTTGGTTCTTAACAAGATTCTTGAAAAATCTTTTTGCCTACAGTACTACTACCCAGTGCTAACGGTGCTAACCAAGCGTATTTTACGCACAGCCAGATAAATGGTGCAAACATATCAGTCTCCTGTACGGGTGTACCGATATCCCTTCGAATTGGTTATGATGGTGAGTTTGGGCAGGTTTTGCCAGTCAACCGCAAACTCCTGATTTTTGGATATCCTATGCCAAATGCTGGATACATCAAGCATTGGGATACATCAATTTATTGGCATAGGAACAACAAAATGTCTGTCGGTATGTCTCCCTTTCACTAGTTCGTGCACTTTCAAATAAGCTATCAGGATGAAACTTAGCAGGCTTATGACCTGATTAAATATCTGAAGAAAACTTCTGTTCCTGGATCTGACCGACTGGATCCAAAATCCGGAAATTACTGCCGTATAGCGGACGTGTAGGTTGCAAACGGGCAGTCTAGTAGCCTACACTCTGCCTACACTAAGCTCTTTTTTATAACCATTGACAAACGGGGTGGCATGCCACCAGGGTTGAGCAGGGTACTTATACGTATGCAGTCTACCACAAATCCCTGATTTTTGGATACCCTATGCCTAACGCTGGATACCCTATGCCAAACGCTGGGTACCTGTTTCCAACAAGATATTGATGATTTGATGAAGCTCTGAAATCAACCAATCAGAACTAACCTATAGTGAAATAGGTCAGGGTTAGAGTACCAACAGGTATCCAGCGTTTGGCATAGGGTATCCAGCGTTAGGCATAGGCTATGCCAAATGTTAGATATATCCAGCATTTGGCATAGGGTATCCAAAAATCAGGGGTTTGTGGTAGACTGTACGTATGTGTACTCCTCCTTCTCGAGGGGTCTATTTTTATTTATTATGTGGGGTAGGCCAGTCTACCACAAATTCCTGATTTTTGGATACCCTATGCCAAACACTGTTCAAGGAGTCTGGCGAAGACTGGATCGGCTGAAGACAAGACCCAATTGTCTGGATCATATTTGAACTTTTGGGATCCCATCGAAACCTTTGGTCTTGTTTTTTTTATAGCCTCGTCTCAGTTATAACTCTGTCTGTGTGGCCTTGTCAATATGATAAAACTTGAGGGGTGTTGCAAAGACGTCGTATGGAGTGGTTGTATTTACCGAGGTCTGGATGTGTGAGTACATACAAATGAAATTTAAATGATTGTCGTACAGTGGCATGAATCATGTCAAATTCGGCATACTCTTTCGTTTAATCAGCATAAAATCGAAGTCGTGATTTTTAATTGTTGTTGTGAAGTTGCAGAACCGTATATTGGTCGCCATCCTGCATGGCCAAATCAGTCTCCGACTTACTTGGGCCTACCATTCGGAACTAGACTCTGTGCCACCCGTTCGCTTCTAAAAGTATTATTTCCTGAAAAAGCTTGTAAAGCATACCGAATCATTGCCTATGTCAAGTTAAAATTTAATAGATTTATTCTAGCTTAAATGCACAACTCGTTCATAGTTTCACAAGTCATGATTTGGCCCCTTTTTGGAGGCTATCTTCTTGCTCTTATATACATGAAATTATTCGTAAATCTTTCCACAAATGTGTAAAGTAGGCTGAGGGCGAACCAAGGTGAACTTCAAAATCTATACTTGGGGGTGTTTATTTCGCCACGGGGACGTTTCGCAGACAACCCCGTCTTGCCTCCCTGTGGTGTCTCTGAGACATATGATTTCGGCTCTGGCCCACTTTAGATCTAGTCTACACTGAACGAATTGAAAAAGGATTAGCCATCTTGTCACACTAACGTTCCCACTCTACTGTAAACTGTACTCAAACTCGTTTCTCCCTTTCCGATCCAACACAGTTGTCAGCTTTAATTAACCCTTAAACAGAGCTCTTTAGAGATTACACAACTTCTCTGTGGTTCAAATACACTCAGGTAGCACTTGATTTTCCTAAGGGGCTGCTCACTGACTGTTCTGGTGTACACCAAGAGGCAGGCAGCAGGGACTTCCCACACCTTGCAACGGAAGTGAGTAGCCCCTTAGATCCCCCCCCCCTTCCAGCGGTGAGAAACAGTTCCCACCCGTGAGAGCTGAGTGCATATCGGAGATGCCCTAACACATCGATTTTCAATAAAACTAACCACATGGGTCTCTATAGTTGCATTTTTATTGCACTTGCACCTTCGCTCACATACGATATACCGATCACTTTTCGGTCTGTCGGTCCACTTTTCTCGAGTTAGGGTACTTCCGGAAGTGCTAGGACAATGAAACTTAGCAGGCATTTCATGGACCCGACCAAACTAACTTTGAAAAAGTCACTTCCCCGATCCGACCAACGTGGGGGGAGTGGAGGGTTGAGGAACCCGGAATCTTGAGGCATGCATAACTTTCGAACGGATGATCGTATCTTTCATTGTATGAAAATTTATATTCCGAAAGACATCCGTGTCTCATATGTCCCATTTCAAGTCCTGACCGGATCCAATGTATATTGGGGGGGGGGGGGAGATGTATGAACCGGAAATCTGGTGACACACTTAGACTGGAGCGATCAGGATGAAACTTGGTTGGAAGAACAAGCCGTATATAGATCAGTGACAGAACCGGATTCGGACACTGTGGGGGATTTATAGGGGGGGGGGGGGGGCCCGTCGATCGTGAGTTAAGGTACTTCCAGATCTGCTAGGACGATGAAACTTGACTTTAACATTCGGCTTGACAAGATTGGCTTAGGATTTGTCACTTCCCAGATCTGACCATCCCTTAAAATACTCATGTTAAAGTACAAACAAAAATACTTTTAAGCAAAATTCAATACCTATGAGCCTATGATCACTTTTGCCTGAAGGGTTCTGCTTAGAAATGAATTTGTAACTCCATTGAAGTACGCATCTTAACCGAAAAGTCAAAAAAATACTTTTGACCGAAGATATATGTTCATGATCCTTAAAGGCCCATAATCATTTTGGTCTCGAGAGTTTTGTTACAGATCAATTTCTAGCACCCTTAAAGTGCGCATCACCACACAAGTGCTAAAATAAATACTTTTTACCAAACTATCCGTTCTCGTGATTTCCAAGGTCACATGTTCACTCTCAAGGGTCTTGCTTACAAATGATCACAACACACCCACGAATTGGCAAATTCCTACTTTCATCCTCTGACTCAGACTTGCAAGTGTCATGTGAGCTTCCAGCTCTTGTTCATCGAAGGTTGAAGTTGCCTTCAAACTGCAAGATCTCTGTTTAAACACTATTTGTTGTCACTGGTCACAGTTTCTTTGTCCTTCAAACTTTGACGTCGAACTTTGTGAGCTGGCAAGCTCGACATTTGCTTAAAACGTTGAAAAAAAAACAGCGGCCGGAGGCGTCTTCTCGCCGTTCCTCGAGGACTCCTTGGGGAATCGAAAGGAACGGCGAGAATAGAAGGAGTCGCTACGCGTCCAGAAAACAGCGAGAACAGGGGGAATGCTTCCAAAACGGATTTTGTTCGAAAAAAATATGCAGTTGACGAAATTAGTTTGGATCCACTTTATTTTTGGTTTTGTTTATCCTGATTGTTTTTAATTAATTGATATTGCACAAACACCAGCAAAAATTGATTCTCTTCCGCATCTGAAAGGGAGTCCTTTTTGATGATGGTGATGATAATCGGAGCATTCCGCGTCCGTGGGGACTCGCGAGAATACGGGGAGTGAGTCCCCGCGACAAACAAAACGCGGGGACTCCTCAGGTGGAGTCCTCGGGGAACGGCTAGAATACGCCTCAGGCAAGGATTACAGGAGTCGTAAAAACACTAATTAAGCAAACTGTGAGCTTTGACGGCGTTTAAAAACGGAAATTAAGCAACCGGCTACGCTAACAACGAACAAAACTTCGATCAAAAATGCAACTTAAATTTAAATACTGTTTTCGACTTCGTGAGCTAACAAGTTCGAAGTTTGCTGGAACCGCCGAAGAAACGTCGACCGGGCATGGATTGCCAGAGTCGTAAAACACTAACTAAGCAAACGGTGAACTTGGACGGCTTTCAGAAACGGAAATTAAGCTACCGGCTAAGACAACGGCGAACGAAAATTCGATCAGAAACGCAACTTTTGCTTCTTCTGACACTCGCGAGATGCTGCTGCGAGTCTATAACCTACTGTGACAATTCCCACTAGTTGTATTTTTGATCTGAATTCTCCATTTCGAATTCTCGCTTCTGAATTCTGGATTCTCGTACAAATTACCGTTTTTGCTCCTCTGACTTCTCCATTCTCGCTTTTGAAAAAACACTAATTTTGCAGCTCGTCCGCAACCCGATGTACGTGTTTATGCATATTGAGCACCCACACTCTGTTGACCGATCAGGGAGGAGAATCGAGAATTTGCCAGGGAAGCAACTTCTCGACTCTGCAATATCGTGAGGGCTTCCCTGTTCTCGGTTCGGACAAAAACGCAAGAAACCATCTGAATAGTGCAAAAACGCGAAATAGGAGAATTCGGATTAAAAACGCAACTACTATCGTGCTGCGACGGTTGGCAACACCGCGCATATCGACGTCAGGTAGCGTGGACGGCCCCTTTGCACCGCGGCGACCCGCCATGTTTTCAGAAGTTGGTGTCGCTCTTTGCCGCTTTTTTCCGGTGGCTCCTTTTCCCTGGTTACAAAATAAAAAAAAATAGGCCAGAGATACCAAACTGTGCCTCTGAAGCAGGGCTATTTATTGCTGATATCCTTAGACCAGACGCAGCAGTCAGTAAGCAGTAATTAGTTCTAATTTAGAAAGTGTAGTAGACTGGTAGACCTCTGGAGAAGATGGGGTACACATACGTATGAGTACCCTACTCACCCCTGGTGGCATGCCACCCCGTTTGAGAATGGTTATCAGAAAAGGGCTTAGTGTACTAGAGTGCGAACGGGTGTTCCGATTCGAGTGACACTTTATGGGTGTTCAACTGATGACCTAAATATGCAAAAAATGTGTCCGAACCATAGCGGCAGCGTCTGAGGTTCCCAGAGATTGTATAAAATGCATAAGAACCAAACGAATATATTGATTCGGATGAAAGTATTGACAGTACTGACTTTATGTGGCCTAGAAATGCCATTTGGCGTCCGGACCAGATTCAGCCACGGTTGGGGTGGAGAGCACGAAGGGGGCAGTCTAACACAAACCCCTGATTTTGGGAAAGCCTATGCCACACGCTGGGTATATCTAGCGTTTGGCGTACCCTATGCCTAATGCTGGATAGACTATGCCAAATGCTGGATACTGGGACACAATAAAATATTGATGGTTTGAGTAAAGCTCAGAAATCAACCAATCAGAATTCATCTGTAGTGAAGCAGGTCAAGGTTAGGGCACTAACAGATATCCAGCTTTTTTTTTTTTTTCAATCAATCAATCAAGTTTATCCGAATAGCTAAAAGCTAGAAAAGGAATACAAATTTACAAAATACACAGACACACAAGAAACAATTTAACTAATACACTTACAAGAAATTACCAGAAATAAATGATGGAATGGAACTACATAAAAATTGGGTAGAAGAATTAGCGGGATATGGGGAAAACTTATTTGCGTTTGGCACAGGGTATCCAGCGTTAGGCATAGGCTATGCCCAACGCTAGTTATACCCAGCGTTTGGCATAGGGTATTCAAAAATCAGGGGTTTGGGGTTGACTGGAAGGGAGCTTATCACGAGACAAATTTTCACGAGACAATCGGCTGTTGACAAGTGTCACTAGGCAAATCCGCACAAGGCAATCAGAGCATTAGACAAATCTTCGAGGAACTTCCGGAAACATTGGGGGAGGCATCTTAATTCCTCAAGAAATATTCGAATTTGATTGAAACTTACTGGGTGGTAATAGAAGAAATTCTTGGTTACTTTTGTATGTAACCGAACCGGATTCGATCACTGTGTGATGACTTCCCATTCCAGAAGTCTGTGGCAAGCCTAAAGATCAAAAGACTGGGATGAAACTTAGAAGGTACACACGTCATATGTTGCAGATAACCAATTTTAGTGTCCCAGACAGGTTTGACCTCGTTAGGGGGGGGGGGGTAGTTGTGGGGGTACGGGAAATTTCCCGGGAATGTTCAGATTTGATGGAAACCTGATGGGCGAAAAGATTGTGAGCTCCAGATGATTTATGTATGGGCTCGACTCGGATTCTGCATGGTACGGGGAGCTAGAGGGGGGATCAGAAATGTGTGTCACGTTTAGGTATCAAACGAGTGGAACTATTGGGATGAAACTTTCGGGTTACGAAAGTCATTTGCCATGTGATAATTTTTGGGTTCCCTGGAGGATTTGACCTTGGCAAGGGGACTTGATGGGGTTACGCCACCGGACATATCAGAATTAAGTGAAAACTTATGGGTTGTACTGGCATATCCCAAGATATCCTGTTTCTAGGTCTAAACCGCATTTTTTGACATCGGGTGTATTTTTTCACGTTCTCATCTACTTTCTTGTACCACCTACTCTTAACAAGTGCTATATGAGCTTGTAGCTCTTGTTTCAAGATTTGTTTTTCTCGTCTGCCCAAATCCTTATCTGGATTGGGAGCAACTTGAAATGAATGTGGAGAAGGGGGGGGGGTCATGCACTTAAATAAAGAATGTTTCTAAGCTGTCATGAGCGTGTCTAGACTTACTTCAGTTTGTTGTTCCTGGGAAGACGGAGATTGAAAATTTCAACAGCGGTTCTGTGATTACTTTATCATAGGATTTGCACTTGCCAGTGTTTTTTCTCTGTGGATAAGATTTTGCAATCCGTATGTCCCGCAAGTGAACAATCTCAGGATCGCTCATTTTCACAAATGTGATTTTTCAAAAGCCTTTATACCCTTGTTACCTCTAGTACTCGTTTTTATTACTTAGTCCTCCATGGTGTTACATGATCTAATCCTACTGAAAAAGGTTACGACATAATCATCCCTTGGCCAATCTTTTTAACTGGTCGCTATAGAGACTTCGTTTTTTTTTTTAATTTGCTGGGCCGAGACGTTTACTTGCACTCGTGACTCGGCCGAATCGAGACGAGACGAGTCCGAGTCCTGCTGCATAAGCAGCGAGCCAGAGACGAATCCTAGTCCATGAAAAAGGCGCCTCGAGACGAGTCCGAGTGCACCAGTCTGATGACAGAAATTCTTTTGTTCCTGAGTTTGTGTAAGAAAATGCCCGAGTTATATAAGATTGCTTTGTTTTTTCTAGGCCTATGAGAGGCGTTTTCCAACCACCCATTTAATTCCTATTTTGGTCGGGACAGAAATTATTGGAGAAGAGAAAAGTGAAGACTTGGCAACTCACATTATAGAAAGACGGTGCAAAATTGGTTTGGAAGTCCCGTATCTCCTCAAAAAGGTATTTTTTGTTTTACTTCTTTACATTTGTATACTTGTAGCTCTGTTAAGTTGATTACCGTTTCAGGGCGGGAAGTCTACTGAGAATCTTAGATGTTGAACTTTATTCTGTCTGTGCCCTCCTGTGATTTTAAAGAACCCTTTTTGCCTAGATGAACATCTTGCTATTTACCAATAAGCACGTGGGGATGTTGACATAGCCTATAGATGCAGCTTGCGAAATGAATAAATCGTTGTGTCATTGACTAATTAGTTGCATTGTTTCTAGATTGTTGGTGTTGACTATGTCTTGTTCTATCAAAAGAACTCTCTTGACCGTCGAAAAAGGTCGTTGGTGATAGATGCATACAATGAAAGTTTTTCGTCAAGGATTGAGATCAAGGAAACTTGTACATATTCAGTAAGTAAATCGTATCGCAGCCTAAGGCCTGTCTGAAACCTAAGATCGAAACCTTTTTAGTCTATGTGTGAAGATACAAAACAAAATTCGCGGTCCCCTGTTTCATTGATGTTCAGTGTGACCATCACACATATCCGATGCTACCCGTTGTATAGCTAGGTCGTCTGCGAGTAGTCCTAAGCTTCGTTCTCCCGGGGTTCCGGGTTCGCTGCCGAAACTGAAACTTCCATTACGAGTATTTGCATTCCGAATTTGGAACGGGCTGCACGGAATCGCGCTCGCGGCATTCTGAACAAAACAAGCACCTCTGTCTGCATGAATTTGAAATTGGAGCCGACGTCGTTTACTGGTTATCGTGCTGTGCTGAGGATTCTGCGATTTCTGCGCGGTCGCAAATGACGATTTATCTTACGAACTTTAGTTTGGCCCTGGTTGCCAATTTAAGGCATTGTTCAAATAGATATAATAAGCTGAATAGCGCTATACGCGATGTTTACGTCTTAATACGCAACCCTGTTCGAATAGGACGTGAAAAGGCTCTTATCAATGCAGTGTTCGGTGTTGCCACGCTAACATACTTTTTTGAGCTTCTAAAGATCAGAAAAGTGTTCGTGGTACTACTTGAAGTACACGAGTACAGTTTGGCGCCCATTATATTGTGAAAAGCTACGAAATTAATGGATGGATAGCATTGGTCCTCGAACTAACCATAAGCATTGGTCCTCGAACTAATAATAAGCAGTCGTAACAGAATAAAGCATGTTCTTTTGAAGAAAAGTTGTTTCTTCCGCTTTCAACAAAGTAGAACTTTAGTGCTTCCCGTGGCAACCCTGACGACGCTCCTCTCTTCCTCGGCCGAGTGGCGGAACCAAATAAGCGTTCTGATTGGCCTTATTTCAGTGCGCGACGAGGAAAAGAGGAATCTGTAATACACCTTATACGCCGTAATACACCTTATAAGAACAAAAAAAAAATTAAACATAGAACAATGTTTAATTTTTTCGGTTATAGTTTTCGGTGAACCTGACTATTTCGAAGTTTCGAACACCAATGCGTTTTTGTTTGCAGGTTCATCCGGAGAACCCAGATTGGACCTGCTTTGAGCAGAGTGCTAGCTTGGATATCAAATCATTTTTTGGGTTTGAGAATGCTGTCGAGAAGATTGCCATCAAGCAGTATTCAGCAAATATTGCTAAGGTAAACGACGCTAAAAACATGTGTTTATTAAAGATCTTCACGCGGTTTGCTGTCGAATCAACCGCGCATTCGGGCAATGCCAGTTACTAACGCTATATTCTCGCTAACAGATCGGTAGTTCCGAAGTTGAGTGTGAACCGTGATGGTGTGCGGACGCTTCATCCCAGGATAATCCGTCCCAGGAGGATTTTTAACGGGCAATGTGGATCTGTAAACTGATTATCCAAATTCGGACACTACATGCTGCGGCAATGATTAGCTACTCCCACTATTGTAACCTCTTACGAAAGAGGGCTTGACGCTTGTCTCGTACTGTTTATAAATGATCCCCGTTGTGTTGGTGTTCTGGTGCGACAGAAGCTGCCATCCTAACTGGTCGTCCTTCGTTTTTCGTCTATCAGTAGAATTACGTGTCGTACAGACATGTAATTCAGACATCTCTTCACATGCTTAACTGGTCACAGACAGTTCTTCACACTTCAGACATTGTTTTCATACATAGCAGTTATGTTTCAGAGCGATCTTTGCTTTGTATGGCCTCGTGCGATTGTGTTCTTAATAAGATTGATGATCCCCTTTTTTGTAAAAGAAAAATGCAAAATCATTAAAGGATGGGTACGCTTCCGCTACAGATTGACACTTATGCTCGATTTCAGTTAAAACCAGACATTAGAAAACGCTTATAGTTTCAGAAACGGGACATACGTGATTTTCACTTTCGCAAAATAACGAAACCAACACGTCATAAAATATTAACCATATTCCTCGAGCTTTTACCGTAACCGAGGAGCGTGGGGCGTGTTCCACCATACTTACCATGGTTATTACACATGACGTCATGATTCTGGCTTCTTCGCGTCAAGGCTCTAATGTGGTTTTCAATTTTCAGCAAATTATCATGCCACGAGCTAACTGTGCCAATTACGTCACACTAATCGTAGTTACCGCGCTTAGTGCGCTCCCGAGCGTGATAGACAGATAGTTACTATTTTGAGAGGGCTAGAACGGTCAGCGTAGTAAGTTTTCACGGGGCTGGAACGGAAATTGTAACTAATAGTTAGAAGGGTTGAACACGCTCTTGGGGATCCACGAATGATCGAAGTTGCAGTTAGACCAAGGACAGTAACCACATGTAAATAACTTACAATAAGAGCTATCTCGTCCCATCTCAAATAGTCGTACAATATCATATTCATACGACTTGAAAACTTGATTAGTTGTGAGCTGAGACATTTGAAGAAACAAATGCAGTATGGCCAACAGTTGTACGTGATAGGTTATCCGAAGTATGTCTTAAGATGGCGTAAGTCTAGTTTCGTGGCGAAATTTGCATGAGGAAGTCTCATTTTAGGGAAGAGAAATCATTGAGTACTTCTTAGACCAACTGAAAGAAGAGGGCATCACTCATGTCCCAATGTTCGAAGGCGGCTCCGTTATCCAGGTGCCAACCATACTGACATCTAGCTACGAAGACGACAAGTAAGTCAAGTGTGCTATGTGGGTAGCTATTGATCGATTGTTTTTTTATACGTATCATCACCATCAGCTTCCTCTGATTGTCCATTCCTTGTATTTCATGAACTGAATCCGAAGCTCGTATGGAGCTTTGGACGAGCAGAAGAGGTAATGCACTACCGCACAAATTTATATCGTCAGCAACGACGTGATCTTTTCAGAGAAAGAAGGAATGACGCCCAGTTCAAAATGTGAGGGAAAGTAATGATTCGTGTCAGTTTTGAAATTCCTCGCATGAAAGCTCCAAACTCATCTGTGCTGCGCTGTGGAGTTTTCGCAGTATTATCACAGGGATAATCGGACGAGCTCAAATATTCCGGTGGTGAGAAAGGACATGTATTTGGTGTACGCTAAAGTTTATCCGAGTAGTGCTGCGACCCAACAGTCTAGTACACGTCAGTAATTCACTTAATAGGCCTGAATTTGGGGTTGTCTTGAAGCAGCCGCAGACTTTGAACGTTATTACTAGAGTACCGGTAAACAAATTTACAAAATTCCTTAGATGAGTAAAGTATTTCAGTGTATTCAAATATCCGATGTAACAAGACCAAAGGTTTCGATGGGATTCCAAAAATGTAATATTTGATCCAGACAATTGCGTCTTGTAGATATCCGGTCTTCGCCAGACTCCCAGAACATTTTTACTGTTAAAATTTCGAAACAGATTAATGCCAGTGGCTAGTAATCTGAGAAAGCCAAGTTCATGTATGGATTCAGTATGCGTGTTTACTCCTATCGTCATATCTACTTTGAGGAAATTGGTCGAAACTTCCTGCCTTACTTCTGCCAAACATCCGGTTTCGGCCGGATTCCGGGTGAACTACTTTTTCGACAAAACACTATAGCTCATACGAATTCAGCACATCTCCTTACCCCTATATCGAACCTCCAATCAACTTCAGATAAACGTAAACTTTTAACAAATTTTCAGGCTTTGGCGTGTTTCCGGGCGAACTGTTAGTCCGGCGAGAAAATAATTTTCATTTAGCCTACGGATTCAGCATGCCTCCTTACCGTATGACATCGAACCAACTAATCAACTGGAAAAAATCGGCGTGACTGGAAAGAGTTTGTCATGGTTTGAATCTTATTTGAGTGACCGGAAGCAAATTGTGGTGAATGGGTGTCTTACTTCTGTAGCTAGTGAGATAACTTGCGGAGTACCCCAGGGGTCTATACTAGGTCCTCTTTTATTTCTAATTTTTATAGATCGGATTAAGTATTATTTGTCATAGGCTGGTATAATACTTTTTGCAGACGATACTCTTTTACTTGTAGCTGCTCCATCAGCTGATCTACTTTCTGACAAAATGAGAAAGGCATTGACCGGTTTTGTTGAGTGGGCAGATTTCAATCTTTTGACGTTAAATTATACTGATATAAAAGAGTAAAGGTAACAAAGAACCTGGGTTTTATGATTGATGAAAATCTATCATGGAAAACACATTCAAATATTATAGCTTCAAAATTATCAAGGTCTCTGGGAGTGCTCCGCCGAGTTAAAAACCTAGTCTTACAGAAAGTTCTTCGTTTGTTGTATATGTATGAACCGTGTATGAATGGCATGTAGGATAATGTAAAAATAGTGTTACCACAATATGTACAATAGAGAAGACTGCCACCTGCGGCCAACAAGCCCCTTTGGGGTTGTCTTAGCACGTACTGCAAAATGTTTGGTAGACATGTGTAAAATAAAATTTAGTCTAATCTAAAAAAAAAAAAATAATCTAAAACTTCAGGTAAAACTTTTAAAATTTTCCGGTTTCGTTTCATAAGTAGTGAACTGAAAGACAAAAATGCTCCTCAGCTGGGATTTGAACCCAGGACCCTGTGCTTACAAGGCAGGCACTCTTACCATTCGAGCTACCGAGGGGCTTGTGAACTGAGTTCGCAGACCACTACAATAGTCTGGTAGAAGCCGCCAGCCGGCCATAGGAACAGTGATTCCGCCCGAAGGCAAGTTCGTCTAACCAGTTCACATCCACATGTCACAGAAATTATTAATAAAACATAGATGGCACTTTAGAGAACCGTGACCAATAAACCAGAAACAGTTATTGTTTCCGGTTTCGGTCGGATTCCGTGCGAACTATATGTCCTGGTAGAAAATGATTGTCATATTTAGATTCAGCATGTCTTCTTAGCCCTGAATCTAAATCGAACATTTAATCAGCTTCAAAGGATGAATTCAAATAATTCTTCAGATAATTGAATTCTTCAAATAATTCGTTAAAAATTACTTTTTACGTACAAATTTACCGGTTTTGGACGGATTCGGTGCGAACTACTTGTCCGGGTAGAAAACGGTTGTCAGATACGGATTCTCCTTATCCCTAACTGGACTATCTCTTTGGCTTTTTAAAGCATTTTCGTCGTCCCTCAATTTGAAACCGCTCCCCACCCCTAAATGTGGGGCTACAGGGCTCATCTAAGAACCCAATGGATCCTCGTACAAGGTTTGAAGAAAATATCTTTGTCCCATCGAGAGTTACCCTGTCGTGCTGACTGACGGACAAGTTTTACGGAGTCATTGGTACTCTCCACTTACGTTTTAGGATCCTAAAAATAAGCTGCCATTTCAGTTAAACTTTAACGATACGTGTGAGATGCTTACCGGATAAGATGATGTATACAAGATGATGCTAAGATGAGATGAACAAAATATAGGGACAAACCGTGTGTTCGCGAGAAGCTGGTGGTATACTTTCGTGGCTGAACAAAAGAAAATGGAAAAGCCACAGCGCCGAGGTTACTTGTCATCTGGCCAGTGGATAGTCAACTAACCATCCAGTTTTGTGCTTCCACGACTGTACGAGATTTTCCGGAGAATAGCCAGCGTTAGACCGCCAGCCGCGCGAATATACCGGTTGCATATCTGTCGCACATGGCGCAGTTCAAACCAGTGACTCATCAACAGCTTCAGCCAGCAGCAGAGCAAAATAACACTAGGAGTAGTGCCAAGACTTAAACAAGACCAAAGGTTTTGATGGGATCCCAAAAATCTAAGATTTGATTCAAATAACGCCATTCAGTCTGCGTCGGATTCCTTGAATGTTTTACTGTTAAAATAAAGTTCAAAAATGGATTCAGCATGTCTTCTTGCTCCGATACCGAATCTCTAATCGATTTCAGAAACATATTTGAGCTTGAACCAAATTTTCAGTTTCAGCCGAACCGTGATGAACCATTTGTCCAGCCAACTGAGTTCAGATATGGATTCAGTGGACCTCCTTACCCTCTCAATGAATATCTTATTAGCCTATAAAACATACATATTTTTTACCGTAAATTGGAAATCCCTCATCTGCCTCTAAAGATAGGACTAAAGGACCCATCTACGAACTTCACCTGTACTTTACCAGTGAATCCTCATTGAACAACATCCACGCTTGAACAACATATTTCCTCGTTTGAACATTATATATCAACCCCTTCGACCGTCGATTACACTAGAGCTCTCCGACTTCACACAGGTTAAACAAATGCCCGGGCCCCACTATAGTCACACCTGGTAATAACGCAGGTAATAAGACCGTCTTACGGTCAAAATTGGGAAGAAAAGACGCTGAAAACGTAAAATAGACGAGATGGAAAAATCCGTCTCCGCCATTTTGAACGTAACTTTGGACCAATCACAGACGACAGTCACGGACTTCAGCTAGTTTTGTTTACCTATGAGTGATGATGGTGGGAATATATCTTCAATTTCTTCGTTCCAGGTGTGACCAGGATGAAACGTAAGAGTGGGTAATAACCAAATTAACGAACAAAATTACGTACAGGTGTGACTGAATGTGGGCCAAGCAAAATGAATGTTGGCATCCACGCGCAGAGCTATACTAGTTTGAGAATAAAGGGGTAGGGACTGCTGTAGCCGAAAACTGGTCGACAAATTTTTGTCCGGTTTTCGCCGGATTCCGGGTGAACTACAAGTCCGGCAAGAAAATAACTTTCATATTCGGATTCAGCGTGTCTCCTTACCACTAAATTAACTATCTCAATAGCTTTAAAACAAAATTTGTGTTGCCCTTTAATTTGAAGCACCTTCCCAACCCCTAAATGTAGATCTACAGCGCCCATCTACAAACTCAAGCTCACACCAAGTTTCATCAAAATATCTCGTTCCCGTCGAGAGTTATAGTGCGCACAGACGGACAGGCGGACAGACAGACAGACGGACAACTTTTGCGATGTCATAGGTATCCCTCCACTCACGTTTTTGGGGCGGTTCAAGCACACTCGAATAGCAGCGACACTAGCGCCACTACCGATAGAACGTCCCGACCGAAACGCATTCAGTCGCTCATCAGCGCTGGCTCCGACAATTGCATATTCTAAACACAGCAAAATAAAGATACAACCTCCCATGTTTCCTCGATGTGTGCAGACCACATCTTAGCCTTACTAGAAATTTCTGAACCCGCATGTTTGTCTCGCTTTAAAGGGCCCCTCGCACTAATTGCTTCAACTTAAAGTATTTTAAAATATTTGAATACTTTAAAACTAGGCTGTGCTTTCAACAAATAATCCTTGGTTTTGGCTGTTTTAAGCCTTTTCTCAGACCCATTGACTTATAGCGAAAACAGGGAAACAATTTACATAACCCGTTTTTCTGATGGAAAAACTTCTCGCAGACAACCTTCGACAGCGTGATACACATCAAAGGTAGCAAAAAACGGCAAGTGAGAAAATCACCATGGTTTTGTCAGAAGGGTTAGAATGTACTGTACGAAATTGGGGTCTACGGGTTTAGAAGGGGGGGGGGGGTTGGTGGGCGGCGTTACAAGTATGGCCGGTTTGCGAAGCATGGAAAGCATCGGTCTTGGCGCTACTCCCTAGTGTTATTTTGCTCTGGCAAGCAGTAACCAATAATCCGAGCTCTCTTAGAGCAGTGTAAATACTAGCTCTGTAGTAAACCTTTACCATAAATGTAGATGAAGTCCGATTTTTGCAATTTGCGTGCTTTTTGCATCGTACCGTGTTTGAACGTCGCTTAAAGCTTAAAGTTTAACCGAAAAGGGCTAGGATACGACAGTCTAGTTACCCATCACTTGTTCGCTTAAATAATCTTGAAAACCCGATGAAAAAGCGTTAGTTTGTTTTTCTGATATTTCCAAATAATCGATTATCCCATTGTGCTTGCCGCTCTTCCCGTTTTTGTGATATCTCTATGGTGCCTGGAACATTTGGCAACAACACCAGCAGCAAACGAGTAAATAAATTGTGTATCAAATAAACAAAGAAGTGTCTGCAGCTAGTGCTAGTGCAGCTAGTGAGGTGTCTTGTGTAGTGATAGTTTAGTGATTTTCGCGGGCGAATTGTGGGCGGATTCACCATGGGAAAGCGTCCACATTCCCAACGTCCCTACTGAAGACTACTGTGGACAGAATGAAAATCCCCAATAGGTGTTGTAATAATTCAATGTATTTGAATCTAAGATGTAAAAATAAGTTGCCTGTTCAGTTAAACTTTAATGTAAAGCATTTTTGTCTTTAAGTCTCACTTTTGTCTCAGGAAGCAATTGTGTGAACGAGAAAAGGGTGCAAATGTGCTGCTGGAAATCCTTTACAATCAGTTACGGCTGGGCCTGTAACGTCGTCTGGTGCCGCTGTCTGTGGCAGAACGGCCATTCTGTCCCCCTTTCTGGCGTAAAGATGTTCTGTTCTCTTTCAGGGAGCAGTCTTATGGTGGAGAATCAGTATCTTCTGAGGAGCTAAAGATTGGTGCTTCAGCATCTTCCGTCAACCTTCAACAGATAGAGAAACAACTGGTAGCAGACGGTACGCTTACTTAGTAATTCCCTTATGTGTTCCAAGAAAAGGGGTCTAGATAACGCTGGAAGACAATCTTGATTTTAGTTCTGACAGGTCTGGGGACCAGATTCGCCTACTGTACATCATTTCGCGACGTCATTTAGTAACGATCTCACGGCAGTTCGTAGAGGGACTGTAATTTGCCGGTAGTAGGTTTAGGCAAACAAAACAAAACATGAAGATCTGAATGTCCTTTTGTCATTTCATTTATCCCAGTATCAGTTGTCAGGGGCAGGGGCGTCGCAAGTGCATTTTCGGTGGGGGGGTGCAGAGCCAAAATTTTACCGAATCTTTCAAAATTTTTACCGAATCCTAGAACTAAGAATTCGAGCTTTAAATTATGGAACAGAAACGATTACGTAGGAAGAGTAACAATAAAAGGCAGCATGAACGACGATAAGCCAACTATTAGGCGGCGTTTTGGTGAAGCCCACATAGAGAATACGTTGCCGGGCAACGAAAATTAAATCGAAAATTAAATCGAGCGCCGCAGGCGAAAATTTTCGAAATCCATTTTGTTTTGTTTTTGTAGGCTAAAATTTAACTGCTTCTCTTACAAATTATATCATTTACCGTTGATGAAATACCGAGACTGCAGCAGCAACTGCAGTCTAGTCAATATACTACCTATGATAAGCTAAAGTTAGCGCCGCAGGCGCAATTTTTTTTTTGCTTTTTCCTGCCAAATTTCATTTCCATTCAAATTCTAGCTTTTAATGTTTCGAAATCTCAATCCTAAAACTGGCTTAAAACCCCCGTCAAATGACGCGCCCTTCCACAAAATAGAGAACATTACGAAAAGTGCTGCAGGCGGAATTTTCGAAATATTTATGATCAGATTTTCTTTTTGGGATCCAAAATAAAAGTAAGGACTATCGATGATATCGCAGATCATCCCTTTTGTCTGCGACCAGTGCTTCACTCGACCTCTTCTGAATTTCGAGGTTCGTGGTAACTTCCGGTTCCTGGCAATTACAACGAATAAGTTACCGAATCTCAGTTATTATACCGAATAAGTTTGGACCGATAGCGTGTTCGGGATTCTGTATAACCACCGTATCCCGGTTAGTATACCGAATTGTTTTGGTATCGAAAGACTACCGAACAATATTCATATTCGGTATACTTTCTAGAAACTGGAACAAAGTCAGGATTCGTGGTTAACTTCCGAATCCTGGAAATTACACTTAATAAATTACCGAATCCCAATCATGACACCGAATAATTCTGAACCAATAGCTTATTCGGGAGTCTGTGCAACTGCGGAATCTCCATAAATATACCGAATAGTTTTGGCATCGAAAAATTACCAAATGATTTTAGTAAATTCTCTATACCGAACTATACCGAATCCCGATCATTATACCGAAGAGATTTGTACATATAGCCTATTTAGGAGTCTGTATAACTACCGAATCCCCGTAAATCGAAAAAATACCGAACAATTTTAGTAAACTTTTGGGCCTCCGGCCCAAAATTTTACCGAATCTCAAAAAGGTGGGGGGGGGTGCTGCACCCCCGCACCCCCCCCCCCCCCTTGCGACGCCCCTGGTCAGGGGTGTCGCTAGCCAAGACTTGAGGGGGGGGGGGATTCAGCTTTTCGTCTCATATGTGATAGTAAAACTCGTGATAACTGCTAGCGTTGACGACTGAAGATTAGAAGCCTAGTTGTATCTCCGAGCTCAGAAGCGGTTTGAAAGGCTCGGGCGTGGGAGGTGAGTATCTTCACATATACGACTGGCAGATGTCTGGAAGGCCGTAGAATCATACCAGTTAGAAACAATTGGCAAGAAACACAGGACTATATCCGCAGAACTGTATATCAGACAGAAAGAAAATGAGCGCCGCATGCGAAATTTTTGAAGTAGGCCATGACTTCTTTTTGGGCGAAACTCTACTACACCGCAACAAAATCCATATAGCTTTTAATGCGGCCCAAGCCCCGAAATTCCAAGCCTAAAATCCGAATGAAATGACGCGACTTTCCAGTAAATACAGCCTACTATGAAAGGCGCCGCAGGCAAATTCTGTGGAATCCTGTATGATCAGACCGCCTTTTCGGATCCCAAATGAATGTAAGGGCCACTTACAAGGATCTGCCCGTCTGTCTCTGTTCACGACGATTCCAGAAAAATCTGAGACATTTAGCTGGAAGTTGGATAATGAGCTTCATTTCGAGCCTTTCCAAAAAAGAAGTACTGATCATCCAGAAAAAAAAGCTGAAGAGTTGACTTGTTCTGAATTTAGTGCTCAAACACAAAATCAAAATCAAATGACGTGTTGCAATAATCAGACCCGTCATTTAATCTTCTCTCATTGCTCACGAAGCCGATTTATTTTGTATCATTAAATACTTTTTTACTAAAATACAAAGGATCTTTACATGATTTGCCATTAAAATTGTACCTTACCTTACCTTACCTTACATGAAACTAACAAATTATTGGAAAGGTACGCCACAAGTAAAATTAGCCTGATTTTTACTTGAATTGAGAGATACTATCGTGGTAAAACTTAGGTTAAAACTGTGTGCTGCAGGGCGAAATTCGAGATTTGTCTTCTGTCGGTCATAGAACTACTTCTCACTTCTGATTCTGACAAAATATGATTAAAAAACCTCTTCGTATCTGAACGACTAGAAATAGCCTGCCTCTCGAAACATGCGACCGAGAATGCAATTCCTTAAGTTTCAGACGCTCGAGAACCCAGAACACCCCCCCCCCCCCCTTAGCGACGCCCCTGTCAGTTGTAACCCGAATGGGACGTAGAAATACGAAGGTGTGCTGCTTAAGGCTCATAACACCTTCTTCTCTCCCGGCAACCGACCAGTTATCTTCGGGACTGGAGCCAAAGGCTGAGTTATGTTAATTGTCTGTCTGTGAATCAAGTTTTGGTCGCTGATAGGTGCAGTCAGACAAGTAACGCGAAGTCCGAATTCTGTCAGGAATAACCTCTTGTCTTGCAACTAGTTACGTAAGACTCATGGAATTTGATACTCCTACGACTCTTTCAGGCCAGATTGAGCGCCATGATTCTTTAAAGTTTACTTCTTTCCTTGTTAAGCAGTATTAGCAGTTCAGAAATGTAGGCTATACGTTTTACAGATTAACACAAAGACTACGGTCTGTCGTAGTTCTTTTGGTAATGTTTGAGTTCAGTTCATCAGTGCGTTTTCACTAGCAATGCAATTTTTCCAGTTTGCTTTTATATTTCAGATTCGCAGTTCAAGCTGGAGTCGGAATACATCCAGCGATACTTGGGCCATCTAACGCCACTTCAAGAGTCTCGACTTATTCAACTTCGGGACTGGGTGGCTGAGTTGCAGAAAGGAAAAGTAAGAGAAAGAATAAACGTGACAGTTCTCATTGGGGCGACTTTTTTTGGACTGCGAATGCCAAGTTTCTTACCCAAATACTCCGTGAAAAGGACTAACTTTTCTGTCTCTGTGAGTCGCTCTGAGTCTCTTTTCAGTTTCCTTGGACCAGGGCCAGTATACCGAAGTCTTTGAGGTACAGTAGAGGTATGTTTATGTGAACAGTTACTTTAACCTGTCCAGGTGTTTTCAAATGCCCATAATTACCTACTTAGACTAACTTGTGGTTAGCTTCAGACACAGCAAGTGAATGAAAATGGCAAAGTTTGATGTTAAACGTTCACATAAGCATGCCTTTACTGTACACATCTTCTCTGATCCGGTACTTCTCGTTTGTTCGCTTAGATATTCGTGTTCCGACAGAAAACTTTCAAGAAAACAAAATTTCTTACCTTCTTCCAAAAGCAAGGTCCACTTTTGAACTTCCGGGTTCACTTTGTTTTATTTTGTGGCAATACTGACATGTATTAGAAAAGCACTGTTGAGAAACGGAGTTCGTCGGGTCAGTGCGTGTCTAATTATTATACAACAATGCAAACAAAACTAAAAATTCCTTAGGAACCAGAATAACTTGCGAATCAGTTTTCTGAAGAGCCGTTTCGCTTGCGTGCCAACCGTCTACCAGTAGGCTAGTAGTAAAATTTGCCACCATCATTCCAGGATACAGTAGAGGCATGCTTATTTTTACCACTTCTCTAAACGTTTCACTGTCTTGGTTTTGTTTCGTGCTGTTTTATTACAGCTTACTCCTTGGAATCCTAATTAATTTCTTTACTTTTTGTTGAAGTTAAATATGATTCTTCTTTCATTTGGGCATGCTATTTAGTTTGAACGCCACGCTGAAATTACGCGCTGCCTATCAATAGATGCGAAATTTGAAATAAGAAACAAAAGGAAATTATGTTTCCAGGTGACCAGTGACGTCGCTATTGGGGGGGGGGGGATGGAGGGGAAAAAACCTAAACTGGGTGCTCGCACAGGAAAGCTAAATGGGGGGCTGGCAGTAGGTCCGGAAAAGTCAGTAAGGGTAGTTCAGGGCTACTAAGAAACTGAGTTGACATCCAGCTTGGACCTAGGGGTTGGGTTTTCGAGCGTTTGAGACCTCAGAATTGGATTCTCCGTCGCATGTTTCGAGATGGCCAGATTGACATAAAGAGGCGGACTGTTTCTAGTCGTTCGGATACAAAGACATTTTTAATCAGATTTTGTCAGAATGACAATTATGATTGTCATATTCGAGCTTCCAAGATCGGCAAGACAGTTGTCAAATCATGAATTTCACCCTGCTACGCACAGTTTTAATTCTAGTTTTAACACGATCTGTTGTGCACCAATATCTTTCGGTTCAAGTAAAAATCAGGCTGATTTTGCTTATGGCGTACATTTTCAGGAACTTGTTAGTTTCTCAACAGAAAAGAATCTGATGTGACATTTAAAAATAAATCAGCTTCGTGAATAATGACAGAAAATGTAATGACCGGCCTGGTTAATGCGAGACGTCATTTGATTTTTATTTTGTTTTTTATCTGGAGATTCGGAACAAGTCTACTCTCTTTCTAATCTTTTTTTTTTTTGATGATGAGTAGTTCTTTTCACATTACCAACTCCCAGCTAAATCTCTCACATTTTCTGTATTCGTCCTGAACAAAGACAGACGGGCAGATCCGTGCTAAGTGACACTTACTTTCATTTGGGATCCGGAAAGACGTATTGTGGTCATACAGGATTCCACAATATTTACCTGTGGCGCCTTTAACAAGGGCTCTATTTACTCGAAGCTCGCGTCATTTCATCCGGGTTGTTGGCTTGGAATTTCGGGGCTTGATCACATTATAATCTGGGTTTTGCTTGGGGGAACTAACGTTCTGGCTGAAAAAATCATAGCCTTATATCTAAAAAATCATTGCCATTCTGTCCGATATAGAGTCATTAGAAACTGATGCGGATCGGGCGATTGCGGTAGCGAATTTCTGTCATTACGAATGACGTTCACCTTAAGTTTATTTAGATTCGCATCCCACGCCCAAGATCTTCAAACCGTCTCTTTATTTTTTATTTATTTATTTATTTCTGACCCGCTTTTTGTGTAACAGCGGAGTATGAATAAAATACAAAAGTAAAATATACATATTAAAACACGTAAACAAAACAATGTAAATAAACACGACAACATTCTTTTCATATAAATAAAAAACACACTAAATAGACTTAAAATTTGTACACAGTGACAAGCACATTAATCGGGTTCAGGAATGAAAAACTGGCTAATAATTTCATGGGCTGAGAGGGCAGGATGTGTGTGGAGGGAAAATAGAATAGAATCTCTGAGCTGGGAGATACGACTAGGCTTCTCCAGGCTTCAACGCTTGCAGGTATCACGTGTTTTATTACTACATATGCGACGAAAAGCTGAAATGGACGGAATGCGCTCTTCCCCCCCCCCCCCCCCCCGCTCGAGTTTTGACATAGGACAAACTGGACATGAACTAAACTTTATCAATCAATCAATCAAGTTTAATCCGAATAGCTAAAAGCTAGAAAAGGAATCCAAATTTACAAAATACACAGACACACAAGAAACAAATTAACTAATACACTTACAAGAAATAACCAGAAATAAATGATGGGATGAAACTACGTATAAATTGGGTAGAAGAATTAGCGGGATATGGGGTAAATTGATTGCCAGTATTCCTCTCTGACCGACGCACGGAAGACGGGAGGGGAGGGGGGAATAGATGGGCCATCTGGGGACAATACGTTATCTTAGCTCCAAATTTGTTTGAAAGAGTATTTATACCTACAGATAATTTAGGAATGTCAAATTTAATGAGAGAGAGCCTCTTCGTATGTAATATCATGATCACCCAGAATGATTCTCGTGGCTCTCTTTTGGACATTTTAAAGGCGATCTGACATCTCTGCAGAAAGAAAAGAATTCCAAACCGGTGAAGCATATTCTAAATGAGGACGGATGTAAGTTTTAAAATAACAGAGGAGGTATTTAGTATCCAAACCGAAAGATTTAAGGGTGGAGAGGAGTTTAATTAAAAAGTTGGTTTTACGGATAATATTGTCAACATGAGAATTCCATTTCAGATCATCATCGAATATTACCCCAAGCAATTTAACGGATTCACGCTGCCTTAATGACGATGGATATTCAACAGTTTCTCTTCTCAGTCTGCTAAACCGCATAACCGAAGACTTACTGTCATTCATTTGCATTTTCTTGCTAGACAGTTGAGTTTTAAGGGAAGTGATGGAGTCTTGTACCGGATTTGAACTGTTCGGAAGTGTGAAAAAAAGCTTAGAAAAAACGAGAAGGGAGAGATCATCTGCAAATTTGTACCTATGAAGGAAATCTTTAGCAACATTATTTACAGAACAAAGACAAATCAGAGGACCCAACTTAGTACCTTGGGGGGTACCGCAAGTTATTCTTTCAACTGCGGAGACGGAACCATTCAGTTTAACAACTTGGCTCCGGTCTGAGAGAAAACTGGCAATCATACACTGAGAAAATTGACTTGCACCCATTTCAAAAATGGCTTCCAAAGCAACCGCGTGATCCAGGAGATCGAAAGCTTTTTTTTGGTCAGCGAGGATTACGTCAATAAACGAATCATCGTCCTCAAGAGCAGTTAGTATGCCATATTATCGGTATTTTCTAGCGTAATTTTGCCTGGTATGTGTTTTAGTGTTTTCTTCGGCGACTGTTAGGCTAGACGACATTCAAATAAGCATACATCTAATGTACTTCAGTGAGACATATTGCAAGAGAGAATAAAGAGGTAGAAGAAATTGGCAATATTCAAAGACAAATTGATCAGGTCTTAAATTGTCTTGTAGGTGCCCAACGATATGACCCTGTTGCGTTTCTTGCGAGCTCGGGACTTCAGCGTTGAAAAAGCCCGGGAAATGCTTTCACAGTCCTTAGTGTGGCGGAAAAAGCACCAAGTCGACCGAATTCTCTCAGAATACCAGATTCCAGTGGTTGTTAAGGAGTACTTTCCCGGAAGTTGGCATCATCAAGATAAAGGTAACGGCTGTAATTAAGGCTTCTTCGTTTGGTTCGCAATCGACTGCCGAACGGACTAAACTGTTTTCGGACAAGATACAAGAGTATATTTAGAAACTATCATAGCATAACTAAATTCAGTTTCTTACAAATTATAAATAAAGAACACATAAATAACAAGACCAAAGGTTTCGATGGGATCCCAAAAGTTCAAATTGATCCAGACAATTGAGTCTTGTCTTCGCGAGATCCAGTCTTCGCCAGACTCCTTGAACACTTTTACTATTAAAATCTAGAAAAAGATTAAGGCAAAATAGCTAATCATATGAGAAAACCAAGTTCAGATATGGATTCAGCATGTGTGTTTACCCCTTTAAGTCATATCTATTTTGACGAAGCAGATCGAAACTTCCTGCCTTACTTCTGACAATTTTCCGGTTTCGGCGGAATTCCGGAACTACTTGTCCGGCGAAAAAATAAAGCTCAAAAACGAATTCAGCATGTCTCCTTACCCCGACATCAAACCTCTAATCAACTTCCAATTAAACTTTTACTTTAAACAAATTCTCCGGTTTTGGCCCGATTCCGGCCGAACTAATTGTCCGGCGAGAAAATAATTTTCATATTCGGACTCAGCACGTTTCCTTGCCCCTAAATCGAACTTCCAATCAACTTCATATTACTTTTCACAAATATTCCGGTTTTCGCCGGATTCCGGGTGAACTAATTGTCCGGCGAGAAAATAAATTTCATATTCGGATTCAGCATGTCTCCTTACCCCTAATTCGACTATTTCATTAGCTTTTAAAAATATTTTTTGTTCCCTTTAATTTTAAACCCCTCCCCCACCCCTAAATATAGAGCTACATAGCCCATCTTCGAACTTGACCTGTACTTTGACCTAAAGAGTCCTCATGACAAGTTTGATCAAAATATCTCAACCCCTTCGAGAGTTATCGTGCTAACAGACGGACGGATGGACAGACGGACAACTTTACGATGTCATAGGTATCCCTCAACTTACGTTTTGGGATCCCAAAAAAAAACACACACTACGGTTCAGCATTGAACAAGAAGTAAAAAAAGGCAAAAACGCGTTCCCGTAACGATTAGTGCGGACTTCTGGTGGTAGAAGTTTATTTTACAATCGAGTTCGATTATTGGGAGGGGCTGTTTCCGGTAGTAGTGACCGGTGGCTCGTATTGGCTAGGACAAGCTGGCTGGCAGCAATGCTTTTTTCGCAACGACCAAAAATTGACATGCCGAAGCTGACCCTCATCAGCGGTAGGCGTATGGTGGAGCTGAGGTGACAGAGTAGGTGTGTTGACCAACTGTCGGAATGGGATCGGCAAGTTCATCTTATGAACTTAAAAAGCTACCGGTTGTCGAGGTCATTGCCGTTAGGCTATACAAAATAAGCGTCGCCTCCAAAGCAACTGATTAAATTATTGATCAGCAATTATTATTGTAGTCGCAGTAAGCGAGTTGTTCAGTTTTGCACTGTTGCAGAGTGGGTGTTCTTTGCCGTGAAGAGCTCACACTAACTTTTACTGGTCTAGTAAATACTCACTCTTACACGTTTATGGATGTTGTTGGAAGGAATGAAATCATCTTTTTTAGTAGAGTGTTCCTTGGAACAGTCCACTATTGGGAACGCTGTAGCAGCTTTCAACTTGCCGTTTTTCACCGTATTTTGTGGGGCTGATAAGTCTCGTGAACTAGTGCACGTATCAAGGTGAAACTTGGTGAAACTTTTTTTTGTGTTTTTATGGCACTTGAGCTTACTCAAGTGCCATATAGCGATTGTTATTTCTGTCCGTCAGTCGGTCTGTCGGTCTGTCGGTCCCGGTTTTGCTAGTTCGGGCACTTCCAGATAAGCTAGGACGATGAAACTTGGCAAGCATATCAGGAACTGGACCAGATTAAATTAGAAATTGTCGCTTCCTCGATCCGACCATCTGGAGGGGAGTGGAGGGAGGGGGAATCCGGAAAAAATAGGAAAAATGAGATATTTTTAGCTTACGAACGGGTGATCGGATCTTAATGAAACTTAATACATGGAAGGACTTCGTGTCTCAGACCCTCCATTTTAAATCCAGACCGGATCCGGTGACACTGGGGGGAGTTATGGGGGGAAACCGGAAATCTTGGAAAACACTTAGAGTGGAGGGATCCGAATGAAACTTGGTGGAAAGTACAAGCAAAAGTCCTAGATACGTGACTGATATAACCGGAACGGATCCGCTCACTTTGGGGGAGTTGGGGGGGGGGGGGGGGGAGAAGTCCGAATTTGTAGTGATCCCGCGAGTTCCGTGCTTCCTGATGTGCTGGGACGATGGAAATTGACAGGCATGTCTGGGACCCGACCAGCTTAAATAGGAAATCATCAATTCCCCGATTCGACCATCTGGGGGGGGGAGTGGAGGGAGGGTGAAGCCAAAATTTGAGGTATTTTTAGCTTGCGAACGGGTGATCGGATCTTGATGAAAATTGATATTTAGGATGACCTCGTGTCTCAGACACCTCACTTTAAATCCGGGCCGGATCCGATGACACTGGGGGGAGTTGGAGGAGGGAACCGGAAATTTTGAGAAACGCTTAAAGTGGAGGGATCGGGATGAAACTTGGTGGGAAAAACAACCACAGGTCCTAGAAACGTCATTGACATAACCGGACCGGATCAGGGCACTGTGGGGGAGTTGGGGTGGGGAACCGGAAATTTTGAGAAACGCTTAAAGTGGAGGGATCGGGATGAAACTTGGTGGGAAAAACAAGCACAGGTCCTAGACACGTCATTGAGATAACCGGACCGGATCAGGGCACTGTGGGGGAGTTGGGATGGGGGTCCGGATTTCTAGCGATCCCGCGAGTTCGGCATACTTCCTGGTGTCCTACGGCGATGAAACTTGGCAGGTATGTCAAGGATCCGAACAGATTGACTTGAGAACAGCCATTTCCCCGACCCGACCATCGTGGGGGGAGTCGGTGGATGGGGAGTCCGGAATCTAGTGGCGTGCATAACTTTTGAACGGGTGATCGGATCTTGATGAAAATTGATATTTAGGATGACCTTGTGTCTCAGACACCTCACTTTAAATCCGGGCCGGATCCGATGACACTGGGGGGAGTTGGAGGAGGTAACCGGAAATTTTGAGAAACGCTTAAAGTGGAGGGATCGGGATGAAACTTGGTGGGAAAAACAAGCACAGGTCCTAGACACGTCATTGACATAACCGGACCGGATCCGATGACACTGGGAGGAGTTGGAGGAGGGAACCGGAAATTTTGAGAAACGCTTAAAGTGGAGGGATCGGGATGAAACTTGGTGGGAAAAACAAGCACAGGTCCTCGACACGTCATTGACACAACCGGACCGGATCAGGGCACTGTGGGGGAGTTGGGGTGGGGGTCCGGTTTTCTAGCGATCCCGCGAGTTCGGCATACTTCCTGATGTCCTAGGGCGATGAAACTTGGCAGGTATGTCAGGGATCCGAACAGATTGACTTGAGAACAGCCGTTTCCCCGACCCGACCATCGTGGGGGGAGTGGGTGGATGGGGAGTCCAGAATCTAGTGGCGTGCATAACTTTTGAACGGGTGATCGGATTTGAATGAAACTTGTCTGGTGAGCTATCGCCTCGGACGTTCAGTGTCACGTCCGAGTCGGGTCCGATACCTGTGGGGATGGGAGGGGGGGGGGGGGGGTGGAAAACTCAAGAAACTCTAAAAGTAGAGGGATTGGGACGAAACTTAATGGATGGAACAAGCATTAGGCCTAGATGAAATTGACGGAGCCAGATGGTTTCGGGGCTCTGTGGGGGGAGTTGGAGGGGGTTTCCTGGAATTCCGGTAGTCGTGAGTTAGAATAGTTCCAGATGTAAAACGACAACGAAACTTTGCAGGCATATTAGCGACCCGAATTATCTTGACTTAAAAACCTGACACAACATACCCCCGGAAACTTCCGTTCCTAGATCCGAGCATTTTTGGGGGAGCAAGAGAAGAGAAATATGGACTTCTATAAATTGCGAACGAGTGGTCTAATTCGAGTGAAACTTCATGGGTGATACGAATCGATGGCCTCGACATGTAAAACATGCGTTCGAACCATATGCGACCACGATTAGGGGAATTGGGGGTGGGGGGACTTTAGACATGCACAAAAACCAAACGGATGGACCGAATGAGATGCAATTCGACAGTGCCGAGTTTATGCGGCCTAGATTTGTTATTTGGTGTCTGGGCCGGATTCGGCCAAGGTAGGGGGGGGGGGGTACTGGAAACTTGCAGATAGGCTATGCTCCAATTTCAGTCAAACTTGATGAGGGAATTAAGAGATTGGGCCCGAACCGGCTCCGACAACGTTGGTGGGAAGGGGGGGGGGGTACCGGAACTTTCCAAAAATGCTCAGATTCGAGTGAAACTTGGTAGATGGTATAAACGAAGATGCTTTAGGTGGTCGATTTTTTTTTATTCCGAACCAGATTCGGCCACGGTAGGTGAAATAGAGTGAGTACCGGAAATCGTGTAGCACGTCTAGGGATCAAACAAATGGATTTATTGGGATGAAAGTTTGAACAGTCATGTGCATTTGCAATCGAGACGATGCCGGAACTGCTCAGAAATGAGTGAAACTAAATATCCTATTTCTATTTCCGAACCGCCTTTTTGGATGGCGGGTGTATTTTGTGACGTTTTCATCTACTTTCTTGTACAGCCTACTCGTACAAGTGCCATATGAGCTCGTAGCTCTTGTTTTTTTTTGGGGGGCCCACCCCCACTCCCACCCGGTTCAGGGGCAAATGGTCCCAGATTGCCCAGTGAATAATATTCATAACTTGACCAGAACTGGACATAGGACGATGAAATCCGTTGTACGTGTAGATCTTAGGGCTGGGAAATTGCTTTTAAAGTTTCACCTCTAACACCCACCTAGTTCATATGCAACTGGGCCCAGATTGCACAGCAGTTAAGTTCGTCCATGATAGGTCTCAAGTCCAACTCTTTTATATTTTGGGAGATATATCTATGGATGAGGATTTTGGTGTGACAGCAACAAATAAGACGACGCGACGGAATCTGGACCTGGACTGTTTTGTCATATGATGGATGATATGACAAAGGGGGCATTGGGCTGCTACGTTTTGGAGTGTTCCTTGGAACAATCCGCCACCACACTTCCGACTAAGCACAGTGTGTCGAAAGATTCACGATGCCCTAAACCCTACGCGGACAAAAGATGCATCCTTAAAGGACATGTCTTCCGTATAATACTAACGCAGCCTACTTCCGTAATCACTCCAAACATTTCTAAGCCCGGAGGCCCGAATTTCCTACGGTACATTCTAACCCCTCTAATAAAACTTCGCTAATTTTCTCACTTGCCGTGTTTTACAACATTCGATGCATATCACGCTGTCGACGTTTGTCTGCGAGACGTTTTTCCATCAGAAAAACCGGATATGTAAATTTCTCCTCGTTCTCGCTACGAGTCAAAGGGTGTCGAAAAACACTTGAAACAGCCCACGCCGTGGATAATTTGTTGAAAGCAGAGCCTAGTCTTAAAGTAGTCAATTATTTTTAAATACTGAGAGTTGAAGAGTAAATAGTGCGAAGGGTCCTTTAACACAGTGGTTCCCAGCCGGTGGTTCCCGTACCCCAAGGGGTACGCAAGACCCTTGCGAGGGGTACGCGAAGGAATCAAAATTGATTTAGTCTGTAGCTTCGAAATCTCGCCTCACTCGTTTTTGATTGCCGAAAGCCTAATATTACCAGCAGAGGCATCACAGCGAAAATGTATCTAAGGCGCAAGGTATTTTTACTGGCCGACTGTTTTTTGTTGTTTTTAAATAACTGCTTTTACGAAAAATATTGAGAACATCAAAACAAAACACAGAAACAGGCCGACTGTAGAATATATTCAGCTAACGACGTCGAGCTGACATTTGATTTTTTTTTTTTTTTGCTGCAAAGCAGCCTCTAGTAATTGCCTCATTAATTTTTATAAATTTGTACGTATGTAGGCCTATTTATGATAATAACTATCGTCTTTTTCACGTTCTGAAAAAGGGGGTACGCAATCTTTTCGAGCCTTGCTTAGGGATACGCGGTACGGAAAAGGTTGGGAACCACTGCTTTAACATGACTGACAACCCAGCCCCCCGCCCCATCGTATGAGCTCACAAACCTCAACTCCAGCAGGAGCTGGTAGATGGTCAAAATTGTCGAGGTGTTGCTTAAAGGATGTAAGCGTCTTCTCTTATTTTGTTCTGTTCAGTGGTTTTTCATGCATTTTTCCCTATCTTTATGTTGCTCCGCCGTACCTAGTAAGCGGGTTCTAAACAAATGATTACTATTACGCAGCTGTTATCTTAAATCATAAGCTCAACAACCCACGCTAGACTGTTTATTCAAGCAAAAGCTTGACAAATAGCCACGCCTTCGAACCGTTAATATTTCTGGAAGCAGACCGATCCGACGGGTTGTCCAGCATGACTCCAGGATGTAGTTTCATATAAAAGGATTCCAGACCGCCATTTACTTCAGACACTTCTAACAGTTTGTTAGTAAAGCATCTCGGTTTTCACTAAGAAAAAGAAAACAATGAAGCTGGTAAGTCGAACGTTTTTCAACTTAATTTTTTTACAGTTTGAACCATTCGAATTAGTTTTTCTCCGGTTCAAAACCTAAAATCATTTCCCGCGACGATTACTGTGCTGATAATGTTAACTTTTGTGTAGTAATTTAGTGTTAATGATAATAAAAAACTTAAACTATCTCGCTCCTCCTCTCGAGTATTCGAAAATACAAATGATACAAATTCAGTTTTCCAGCACTATTTGTTGTTCCAGAGTCAATACTAAAACTAAACATTTTGATCGATATAAAGCGAAGAGACAGACGGCGAATCTAGCGGGTCTTTGGTAAATCATTTGCCCAGTATCGGGCATAGCGCCAGTAGAGTTATAGACTTGTGATATACACTGTTATAGCTATAGACTGTTCTAGACTACTAGTATAGACCCAGAAAGTTCCCCAAAGAAAACTCTAAAAAAAAAAAATAACTCCGGACCAATTCAAGGGAAATTTCAAACATGTGTATGCAGACGTTTTTTGTTCAACTATGCCTAGGATATCCATTAAAAACTCGTAAACAAAAAGGTTCGCAGTAAACATAATCTGCTCTCCCTTCTAGTTCCTCGTTGCATGCCTAGCCATCGCTGCCGTTCTGGCTGACGACAGCCAACCAACTGCCATTGTAGCCGACAACAGCGAGGTCGCTTTCACCGATCAGGAAACTGCTGAGACCCGCTGGGCAGGCTATGGCTACAGACGTTACGGCGGCTATGGGCACGGCTACGGAAACGGCTACCGTTGGAGACGTGACACCGCGGAAGTAGCACAGCCAGAGGAGGCTGAAACTGAGCTTGAGGGAGAGGCCAGCCATCATCGTCGCTACTACGGAGGCTACCCAAGCTATGGCTACGGCTACAGCCGCTACGGACACCTACGCGGAAAGCGTGACACTACCGCTGTATCCGAACAGCCCGCTGAGGATCTCACCGGCGCAGCCAGCTACTACCGCGGTTACGGCTATGGCTATCCGAGCCACGGGTACGGATACTCAAGCTACGGCTACCCCAGGTACGGTTACCCCAGCTACAGCTACTCTCACTACTCCCGCGGAAAGCGCGATGTCTCCGAACAGGAATACACAGTCGAAGCTGACCAGCAAGGAGCAGAGCACAAGTACAGACCATACTACGGATACAGATATGGACCTTACTACGGTGGAAACTACCCTAGGAACTGGTAAATAATTCGCATAGCATACCGTTGTATCTCAGTTTTTTCTTGTTCGTTTTTTTTACGCTCGTCAACTATTTATGAGAAAAATAAAGCATTACTCAAAAGTCTCGTTTCAGAGTGAGCAGGGGACAAAACATAAACCTGCGGCATATTCAGAATCCACAACTGAGTGTTACTGATTAGCGGTAGCAATACTTTTTTGTCGATAGTAATTGCATCAAGATCAACAACCGCAAAGCTAAATAACACACGACTGAGACATCAATTTAGTCATCGGAGAATTTAGGGCGTGGTTTCGCTAATTTGGTAAATCCTGGTTTCCAAATTATCAGACTGTAACAATTAATAGGTAAAATTTTATACGACATGTGCAGATGTAGAAAAGAATCAATCGAATGTATTTATAGCATAATCAACCAGATAGTCAATTAATAGAGTCTCTTTTAGCCCGTCTGGAAACTCGCTGGAATGCTTTGCAAAGAACCGTTCTAAGGTTACGGCTTTTTTTTTAACGCAATGGCCAGGACAGTTTGTTTCTATTTAACAAAGGAAACAGTTTAAGCTCGTCTACCTACCTCGTAGTTTGCTTAGCTCCAGTCCCATTACTCGCGAAGTTCACCGAAAAATCGGCCACGGTTCCCAGGTACTTTAGCTATCACTTTCCACACTCTTTTGGCTGCGCATCGTACTGCAGAAAGTACTCACCGCAAAAAGCTGAAAAGCTCTGGAGGTCGGAGCCGGTTCCACGATGATGCGTCAGCTATTTTTGTTAGAACAAGGAGGGGTCGGAACCAAGTTCTCCCATGACACTGACAGTGGGAGGACAGCGGATCGTTTCTCCGTCGCTGATAGGGAGTCGTTTGTCCACATCCAACCCCTGGATTTCTAACATGTTTTAGAGCTACTTCAAAAGCTAAAGATGGCGTACTCCCGGACAAGCCCTATTGGCTCCTTTGGAGGAATGTTTTCCTTTGTTCGTACGACCAGGGGCCCATAACTTTCCTGTAATGTCTCGCCATTCAGGGGGCTTGTCATTTCCTATGCTTCTATGTTGCTATGTTGCCCGAGCCTCACCTATGTTTCCAAAAATTCCGCTTGAGTCGAATCGGCGTTCTTGCTCAGATAAAAAAAATTTGTCGGCACAAGTCAGGACTATTCAGCATGCCACCTGGTACCTAAGCTAGGACAGAAGATCAAGGATACTCTTCCATTACAGAGAAATATTCCTAGTTCAGCACAACAGGTGCGAAAAATTATGTCTATCTGGATAGTCGGGTATTTTATTCCCGTGGGTACTCCTCGAACTATCTGACGCACGGTCAAGAGCGCATCAGAAATCTCTTATTGACAAGCCCCCTGAATGGCGAGTTATTACAGGAAATTTATGGGTCCCTGGTACGACGGAGAAGTCAACGCCCTGTTTCATGACATCAAAGTTCCAGCAGATGATGCTGTCTTTCCCAAGCTGGTGAATGATTCTTGCACGAACCTAAAAACGAAGAATCGATCTTTCACATCTGAAGCAGTTCACGCACTCGGAAGGGAAGTATGTTCTTAGGTTCAACTTCTAATCAACTAACCGAGGCTATCAAGCAAAAACAAGACTTCTTCAACCCCCCCCCCCTAACGGCAACAATTCCTGCGTAATCTTCAAGAAAAATTTACAGGATGAAGAAGTCTAGCCGCAAAATATCACACGTCTGAAGCTGTGGTAGAGCCATCGACTTTGTGTCAATGAGTGAGGCACTTCAGCGTCAACGATAAGGAAGCAAAAAAATGATTAAAAGAAAATAAAGTTGACATGTCCGGTTTACTTGGATAGCGACCGCAACATCCAACCGATCCGAAAATTAATAACACATTTTAATCTAACACATTATGTAACCCTAGTCCATTTACTTTTTGCTCTGGGCTGTTCTCATGTTTAAATCTGTCAAAGGATTCCGGCCGAATTATCCACCCTACCAAAAAAAACAACAACACAAGTATATTCAAGTTCTGCCAGTGGCACTCTAATTAGATGATCTGAGGGTTGATATTCGGATAAAGGACATGTTGAGTCACAAATTACTATTCTTGCCTTGGATCGATGCATCGGCGGGATCCCGACAAAACCAAAAATTTTCGAATTACATAATCTCCCGTCCAATCTCACGAGTACCCCTGAGGTTACTGGAGACCGGTCTATCGTAGATCGCTTTTTTTTCCAGCTCGCACTACTGTATGACGAAAAGATTTGCACATAATAAGTGCAGCTCTCGTATTCTTCGTCGATTTTATGGCACTCGGCCAAGTGCCCATATAGCGATCGCAATTTCTGTCCGTCCGTCGGTCGGTCCGGGTTTTGCTACTTCGGGCACTTCCACATAAGCTAGGACGATGAAACTTGGCAGGCATATCAAGGACCCCAAAACATCATGTTAGAAATAGTCACTTGCCCGATCCGAGCATCGTGGAGGGAGGGAGAATCCGGAATCTAGATGTATTTATAACTCTTGAACGGGTAATCGGATCTTAATGAAACTTGATATCTGGAAGGATCCCGTGTCTCTGATGACTCAGTCTAAATCCGAACCGGATCCGGTGATTTTTTTTTTTGGGGGGGGGAGTTGTAGGGGAGGAACCGGAAATCTTGAGAAACACTTAGAGTGGAGGGATCGGGATGAAACTTGGTGGGGAAAACAAGCACAACTCCTAGACACATCGTTGACATAACCGGACCAGATTTGGGCACTGTGGCGGGTCCGGGGGGGAGGGTCCGGAATTTCGGTGATCCTGCTAGTTCGGTACTTCCGGATTTGCTAGGACGATGAAACTCGGAAGGCATGTCAGGGACCCGAACAGATTGACTTGATAATAGTCGTTTCCTGGATTCGACTACCGTGGAGGGATGGAGGGATGGGGAGCCGGGAATCTGGTGGCATGCATAACTTTGAGCGGGTGGTCGGAATTGAATGAAACTTGGCAACTGGAAAGAGCTATCGTCTCAGATGTGCCATGTATTGTCCTGGTCGGATCAGATACTTGCGGCGGGGTGAAGGTGGGACCGGAAATCTTGTGAAACGCTTAGAGTTGAGGGATTGGGATAGAACCTGGTGAGAAGAACAAGCATTAACCCTAGATGCGTAATTGACAGAAGCCCATCGTATCGGGGCTCTGTGTGGGGGGGGGTGGAGGGTGTTTCTTGGAGTTCCGGTGATGGCCAGTTAGGATAGTTCCAGCTATTCTTAGAGTGATGAAACTTTGCAGGCCTATTAATGACTTAAGGACCGACATAATGCCCTTGGAAAACTTGTGTTCCTGGATCCGACCATCCTTTGGGGAGTTGAGGGAAGGGGAATCCGGAAATCATTGGCGCCCGTTAGTTGCGAATGGGTGGTCCGATTCGAGTGAAACTGTATGGGTGATAAGAACTGATGCTAGACAAGCAAAACATGCGTCCGAACCACATGCGGGCACGTTTAGGAGAGTTGGACGGGAGGGGGGGGGGGGGGGGGCAGAAGAGATGCAAGCCGGACAGCTCCGAGTTAATGCGGCCTCGCTTTGTTATTTGGTGTCTGAATTGGATCTGGTCATGGCAGGGGAGGGGGTGAAGCGGGAACCGTGAATTTACGGATAGGCTATGCTCCGATTCCACTCTAACTTGACTAGGGGATGTCAGAGATGCGACGTTTATGTTTTCGATTCTTATTCAGCCACAGTGGGGGGAGTTGGGAGGGAATTTCCGAAAACTTTTGCTTCGCATAGGGGTCAAACAAGTGGACCGATTTTAATGAAACTTGGAATGTAGAGAGCTCACATGCCCTAGATGACACATCTTAGGGTCCAAACTGGATCCGACCACGCTGGGGGACGGGGAGAGTTACCGGAAGTTCCCAAAAAACGCTCAGATTTGAGTGAAACTTGATAGGTGGTAATACAAAATGCTTCAGATGATCCATTTAGTAGTCCGAAGTCCAAACCAGATTCGAACTCAGTAGGGGAAGTTGGAGGGGTGTACTAGAAAACTTGTGGCATGTGTAGGAACCAAACGCAGGGATCGTGTGGCTCTGGAAATCAGGGAAAAGTCAGGGAATTTGTTTGGTCAGGGAAAATCGTGAAGAAGGTCAAAGTTGCAGAAGGTCAGGGAAATTAATGCAAAAGTTCAGTCTATACTTGTGCGTCAAGATTTTTGGGATCCCAAAACGTGTAAGTGGAGGGATACCTCTGACATCGCAAAAGTTGTCCGTCCGTCTGTAAGCACGATAACTCTCGAAGGGAATGAGATATTTTGATGAAATTTTGTGTGAGGATTCGTTGGGTCGTCGGACCAGTCAAGTTCGTAGATGGGCTTTGTAGCCCTACATTTAGGGGTGGGGGAGGGGGTTCAAATAAAGGGGCAAACAAAATATTTTGAAACAGCTAATGTGATAGTCGATTAGGGGGTAAGAAGACATGCTGAACACGATGGTGAAAACCATTTTGTCATCGGACAAGTAGTTCGCCCTATCCGGCCAAAACCGGAAAGTTTGTTGAAAGTAAAAGTTTTATTTGAAGTTGACTAGATGTTCTATTTATGGCAAGGAGACATGCTGAACAGTTATGTGAAAACAATTTTCTACCCGGACATGTAGTTCGCCCGGAATCGGGCCAAAACCGGAAAACTGTTGGAAGTTAAAGTTTTATTTCTAGTTGATTAGATAAGCGATTTAGGGGTAAGAAGAGATGCTGAAATGAAACCTCAACGAGTCCTCAAACCAAGTTTCATCAAAATACCTCATTCCCTTCGAGAGTTATCATGCTCACAGACAGACAGACAGACGGACAACTTTTGCGATGTAATAGGTACCCCTCCACTTACGTTTTGGGATCCCAAAAAGAAGCTGAACCTGAGCCGTTATCGCAATCCTTCCCCCCATTAAAAAATTTTATAGAATGTTTATTTCCAGAGGGAAGACCACTGTACATGCTTCGTCTTGGGCAGATGGATGTGAAAGGTCTGATAAAATCAATTGGGGAAGAAGGGCTTCTTAAATTGGTAAGTAGTGCTTCTTGCTTTTGGTTTGTAAACGTGTTTGGTGGTGAAGTCTGTGCTGGCGATATTGTTGTAAATGGTAGAATTGGACCCCCTGTAAAATTGAACTTTTACATATTTTATCAGTTTTACTATTTTACGTTATTTGCGTAGTTTACCGGATCTTATGTATTTTACCGGTATTTTGGTGGTAGCTACCGAGCCAATCCACCCAAAGAGGCATCAGAAACCGGCTCGAACATGATTTTGTTGTTTCAGAATTGAAAGGAGGTGCGCAATGCCACTTTCACCCAAATTTAAGTCGCTAGTTCAGGCCTCAGCTCCGTATAGGCTGCAACCGGGATTCCTACAACCGGGCGCTGACAAAATAGCTCCCAGCAGGAAAAAGAAAAGAAAAAAAGTAGCCTTGTAGGGCAAGAGTAAATAAGTGTTCAACTTGTCTCAGCTTTGTCGGGTAATTTTGAAACATCGATTTTATCTTACATTTCGTGGTGAGTACCATTATTTTACTAAGTTTGCCTTGTTTTTACCTTCTTTACCAATTTTACTTACCGAGTTTTTATTTTACATTAATTTTAAAACACTAGCTGGTGGTTTACTAATTTCGCTACTGTTGTAATATACGCCGAGCCCTCGAGGCTTAGCCGTCAGTACCAGTTTCATTGAACAGTTCGTGACGTCACCAATCCCCTTCAATGTACCCCTACCATCACCCTCTAGGCGAACTCACAAGGAATTCGAAGAAAATGCGAACTAGCCTTTTATAACCCCTTATTAAGGGGTTGGGGCAGCCATGTTGGTAAGGTAAAGAGTTGCCTCGTCTGCGGCTTAATTTGTGTGCGACTTTTAGAAAAGCGATCGCATCTTATACCACTTCTTAGACATTACTAACGTTCTCGGTTGTTTGCGGCAGTATTTTATATTTTCAGTGCATTTATTAGTACCCTGAAAATGGATAGAGAAAATTGTAGAAATTTATATTGTTTGGTTAAAAAAAAACGTATCTATTCGAGTGGAGCTACAAAGGACTGGTTTATACGTAGGCTGAGGAGGGACGGGGGTAAACTTCGTAAAAATGTACCTAGCTTCATTCATTATAGTTTGGGCTTTTGACACCTTGCACATAAAATAGTTTTCTTGGTTATGATCGAATACGGCGGCTCGAACCAAAATTTTATTTCATTGGGGGGTGTCTCCCACGGCTGCCGTCTTTGCGCCTCGCTCCTTGCCAACACTCTGTCTTGAACCTATCTTAGAAGTCTAGAGAAGTGGTGGTTGGTGAAGCTGTATTTGACCTTAGAAAGCAATGCGGGATAGCTGGCTAGAAGTAGCCAAGACATCTTAGATGCTGTTAATGGATGCGTTCGCTGATGGGTTTGAGGTTCGCTCGATGATGGTAGTCTTGTGCCGCAAGCGCTGAATCAGGGAGGCGTCTGAGACTGTTTACAATTCTTATGCCGCAGCTAAGTCGTCTTCATCGATATATTTTTTTTTTCATTCCTGAACCCGATTAATGTGCTTGTCACTGTGTACAAATTTTAAGTCTATTTAGTGTTTTTTTGTTTTTTTTATATGAAAAGAATGTTGTCGTGTTTATTTATATTGTTTTGTTTAAGTGTTTTAATATGTATATTTTACTTTTGTATTTTATTCATACTCCGCTGTTACGCAAAAAGCGGGTCATAAATAAATAAATAAAATAAATAAAAAAAATTTGTTTCGATGATATATGATACCTAGTTATCGTATTATTCCTGCCTTCGGTAAACCCTAGCCTGAGAAAAGAAACATTCGTATCAATACAGGTCAGAATAAGCTAATTTTGGTGTTTCACGCACGTTTCTACAGGCGCCCCCATCTCGGATAACGCCCCAGCGGCACAAATGCGCCCTAGGGTATTCCTTCAACGAGGTCGGTTACCTGAAGCTATCAAATCTGGCTCCCTGACGCTGCCGCTGACAGTAAGGACTTTTCTTGCAGACTCTTCACGTGTGCGAAGAAGGATTTCGTCTTTGCGAGGAAGCAACGGAAAAACAGGGAAAACCTATCTCGACGTGGGCGCTGCTTGTCGACCTCGACGGTTTGAACATGAGACACCTTTGGAGACCCGGAGTTCAGACTTTGCTGCGTATAATTGAAGTGGTAGAAGCTAATTATCCAGAGACAATGGGCCGCATTCTCATCACCAGGGCTCCTAGAGTATTTCCGATACTGTGGACTATCATTAGCACTTTCATTGGTAGGTTTTCTAATAATAGTGTATTAGCAACTGCCTCATGGCGATGGTGTCCAGCAAGTAGATATTGTGTCAAGAGATTGCTTGCTTCTTTCAGTTCAAGTTAATATGTGAGTCGTTTTGTTTGATCTGTGCTTAATGTTGGAAGGCTCCTTCCACGCTCAAACCTTTGACGACGACATGACACGACCTGCCAACCTTTGCTGAAAGGCGGATTCAAACTGACAATAGCGTTCGGGAGTAAGTGTTTGGCATCTCATGCGCACCCTTCCATTCTACCTGACTTTGAGACCATAGCAAATATCAGGCCCAACACGCGACAAAGACAGAGAACGCTGCCTCCCAGAGACTAGAAAGACCACCCATAAACTCGACTGATCGTTACATGAAATCCTTTTGTACCTTATTTTACCAAATATTTTAATTCTAGATAAGTCAAAATATATTCTTAAGTTGTACGTATAGATGCAATGTCTGCTTGTGATGTGTTATTGCAATGTCTGCTTGTCATGTGCTATTTGCGTGAATTACGATCCAGTGCTAGCTTGGGTAGTACAGGCTATTAAGGAAATAAAGTACAAGATTATGAATTCTATTTTTTTTAGACGAAGTGACCAGGAGTAAGATTCTTTTCTACGCTGGTAACGACTGCACAGTTCCAGGGGGACTGCTGGACTATATGCCTGAAGAGAACATTCCGGACTTCTTAGGAGGACCGTATCAGGTGTGTGACCCACTGTGATCTTTCAACGAAAGGTCTAGCTAGTTCGAGGGTGCATCGATATTGACATAGGGGCCTTTCGCGTTTGCCACCATTTATTTAACTTGAAACAGACCCGTAATAAGAGGAAGCGCGCAAGGTGGTCTTAAAAGGTTTGAAAAAGGTCATTTGCGTGATTGAGCATAACTTACAACGTTGCCGGTTGCTGATCCTTTCTTCTTGCTTGGATACGCGTCTTGACTTTCTTCGTTCCAATACTCGGAAATATGTCAATAGGTTATGTTTTTTTCAGCACGTCGACAGTATCGGTTGCTCCCAGACTTTTCCTCAGTGTCTCAGTAGACGGATGACCGGTATTGACGGTTGCAGATCAGAATTTGTGTCCAGCACTTCATGAATTCTGTACGGAAAAATTGAATTGCCGTCCCGAAGTAAAGAAAATGGATAAAACTTGGCCGGGAGAACCAGGTTGTCTGTTGGCAGTACAGAGCCGCCGTTTTTTCGACCAATCCGTCGCCATGAGCAGGATAAGTCGTTGCTCGGTTGTGAGGGGTTCTGGTTTCAGTCGAATTGAAAGGACTTCCACGTTTTTCCGCGGCCCATCGTTAGTGTGCCACACATTTGCCTCTTCTTCACGGAAACACGATTGTGTGTGCAAGCCACAAGTTGTTTCGTCTGATTTTTGGCGGCAGTTTCAAATGCCTAAAAGTAAAAACAAATTTCGGATAAAATCTCAATAGAATTCAGGCTGAAGTTTTCCTAGAAGAATCCTCAGTCTCGTCTCGTCTTCTTCATAAAGTAGCTAATTTATTTTTTGGCCGCCAAATTGGCCCGTCGAGTCGACAGTTGTTTGTCAAGTTTGAGCAACAAAGTGAGCCACAAAAACCTGGTTAATCGCAGAAACACTTTTGTGGGACACAATAACGACCGCTGTAAAATCCTTTTCAAGCAATAACCAAGTCACAAACTCTTTGCGAGACCGCGGGAAAACGCCTATCAGCACTGTCTGAGGGCTTAGAGCGTTGGGGGGGGGGGGGGCTATAATCGTGTTGTGATGTTTGCCGTGCATGGATAGGATCTTTGTTTTTCAGTTCCAGAGTTCAAATGGACTAGTTCCCCAGAAAATGTTCACGTTCGCGTCAGATGAGAAAAACGTAAGCGTAACGACAGCTTGGTGGAATTGTTTTGCCCGATTTGCTCTTGTCCTTGTATTGTTTCCATGTAACATTTTGCTTAGCCTCTTTTTTTTACAACAATCCTACCCAGGGTTCTAGCAGGGTTTTCTAACACGGGTTTTTAGAAGGGTCGAATTGACGAACCAATGTGTTAATCTGTTTAATTTTAACTTTGCCAGTTTTGAACAATATCCGCTTTCGTAGACCGAAACTTAAAGTTTAACCGAACAGGGCTGAGATACGATAGTCTAGTAACACTTTACTTATTTAATTAAATAGACTTGAAAACCCGATAAAAATGCCTTACTTCGTTTGTCCGCTACGCACAGAAAATCGATTTCATCGACTCGACTTATTATTTGGATCCGTGGTACCTCTATGTGCTTGTCTATGCTTAAAATATTCAGAAACTACAAAGGTAAGCCATTGCCAAAAAATAACAAAACTAACAAAAAGGCATATTTTATCATCACTTTCCTATTCCCTCCAGGGCAGTTAGCGTCCGTAACACATGGAAATGAAGGCTTTTGTTAAAATTCAAATTCTCCGCGTCTCGATGAATTTTGGGTTGTCGGGCAAGCAGCGCACATCCCAAACGTTTTTATGCTAGAGCCTCTGGTGAAAAGATACAAAACCTCTTAGACGAGTCAAAACAATTCTGTCTATTCAAGTATCAGATAGTAAAAATAAGTTGCCTTTTCAGTTAAACTGTAAAAGTGAAACACTGGACCACACCGATGGCGCACGATACCGTTCATTTTCGGCGTTCCTGTTCTGAGAGAAGCAGGAATCAGGAAACTACTTTCTTCAGACTAGAAGCCGAGCGCCGGAAAGCGCAACGAGAGTACTTTGTTACAGTGGACTAATCTACAGAATAAAACAAAAATTAGCGGCCCTGATCTTTTCCTAGTATCTCTAATTGGTGGTTGCATAAACCTAAAAAATAAAAGTTCCATTTGTCGGTGATGTTGCTTGTCTGGATGGGCTGGGCCGCTATAGTCTGCTATTTTTGTGGTATGGCTCAGGTGATTGATGCTAGCAGACATAAGAATCAGCCAACAATGTCTGATATGTCCGTGTTGTCGCTTGCACGAGGGTGGATGAGCCCGAGGCTTGGGCCAGTTTCTGCCAGGGGCAAAAACCGACAATGCTTTTCGACATCTTTCCGTTGTAGAATTTGGCAGCAAGTTATAGAAAATAGACTCAAAGCAGCTTTGAGGTAGTAACATCCACTTCGTTTAATCTGTACATAGTAGAGCTAGTTCCAAGTTGTAGATAGACCCCTTTTTTGTATAATTTTCGAGAAAACCCCTGTAAGGACGGAGTAAGGAGTAGTATAAACCAATCTTCGCAACACTTGTTTATGCACGGCTTATAACCAACTTTTCTCAGACGTCATTTTGTCTTAAGTAATATAGGAATATACTTAATCCTGTAACCTTTTGCTCCTTAAACGTCTTTGCGCCGACCAAGAAATGCTGTCACTCCCAATTCCTCAATTCCTCGAATTTTCCGTAAAGGACCTGTCTTACCTATAATGCTAATGCAACCTACTTCCATAATCACTCCATATATTTCTAAACCCGAAGATCCCAATTCGTACTGTACATTCCAACCCCTCTAATAAAACCACGCTGGTTTTCTCACTTGCCGTGTTTTTCTACTGTCGATGTGTATCACGCTATCGACGGTTGTCTGCGAGAAGTTTTTCCGTCAGAAAAAACGGTTATGTAAATTGTTTCCCTGTTTTTCCTACATGACAACGGGTCTCGGAAAAGGCTTAAAACAGCCAAAAGCGTAGTTTTAAAGTATTCAAATATTTTAAAATACTTCAAGTTGAAGAGGGGTCCTTTAATGATTTTGCAGCACTAGAAAAAGTTTCTTACCAGTATCCTTATAATCATTCCCTAACTTCAGAACACAACAAAACCCTTTTAGGTATATTTCCAGATTTTTGGTTCGTTCGCCTAAGCGGTTAAAAATAAGACAAACCACTTTTTCCAGCAAATGGCAATGAAGATTCGCGTGCCGCCGGAGTCAAGACGTATCGAATTAGGACCTCATCTCCTTTAATATAGTCCCGACTGGAGTTACATTCGGAGATACAACCAGTTTAAAGGTTAAATACGGCTTGCACTCGTGTTAATATATCAGAGGCAAAAGGTCAGTTGGCTAGTAAGCGCTTTACTTCTAAACCTCCGATGAACCCTTTAACGAAAGGGAGAACGTCTCCCTCTTAATTCAGGGACCTTTAGCACTAGCTTTTCAACTGTGGAGTTTAGGAGAATGGAGATGTTGGACTCACTTGGCTGTTCCTTCTTGTATATTTTGGTTAATCAGAAACGAGCGCGATTCTTGGCACGCCGTTCTGTGTTTTATACTTGATCTCTTTTTAGATGTCTTCGCTAGATGGCTGCCTTGTTCCCAAGTCCCTGTATATGACGGAAGAGCAGTTCGAAAAAGAGAAACATGACGGCTGTTCCATTACTGAAGAAAGCATTTATAAATGTGTCTCGCTGGCCAAAGGGCAGGTACGATTGTTTATAGCTGTGCTCAAGATTTTTTATAGACTATATAAGGGTTAGGTCTCTCACTTTACCACTGGAATATGGGAAGAACTTCGAAAAGTTTGGCGTGAAGAATTCTGAAACGTTGAGTATGTATGGGAAGCCGGTCTGTACTATAATGACATAAAACTTCAATTTGCCAACTGCCAGAGGAGCCATCTGGCGTCAGTTGGCTCCTTATTTGGCTTTTGTTTGGGCAGTCCAAATTAAATGGTGTGTTGGAATCTTATATTTTTTTTTTTTGAACTGCCTATAGGGAACCGTGAGCCGTACTTTATGTCCTACAGGCTACGGAACCGGTAGTTCTCACGGAAACCAAACCAGATGAGCTGCGATTTCGGGATCTGACGTCATTGACTAACGGAAACTTGTATGTGCTGGCTCCCATCCGGTAGTAAGTGGAACGGAAACATCATCGCACCACCTTCTCGTCCGGTAGTCTCACGGAATTATGGACTCAGAAGCTAGGGAGCCGGTAGGTGATACCGGAAACTATAAAACTGAAGCTCGTGTTTCGGTATGTCTACATGGAATATAGAACTCACGGAATAGTTTGGATGAGAGCTAGGATGCCGGGATTTTCACTGACTTCGAGCAAATAACATTGGAAAAAATCCAATGCCGGAAGCCATATATTGAGAGCTAAGAACAACTATTTGATTGAAAATGACCAGCTCAGGGACACAGATGGCTATGGGCTAGTGTTCCGGTAATGCAAAAAAAAAAAATAATGACCTCACGGACCCATGTCAGTGCAGACTATAGGAAACCGGAAGTGAATTTTTAACTCACGGAACCCAACTCCCGCGGGCTAGAGTTCCGGTAGTGCCAAAAATAAAGAATTAAAATTACAAACTCATGGACACGTGTCAATGTAGACTTAGAGTCCGGTACTGCTCACGGAATCCAACTTCCATAGGCTGGGCTTCCAATAGTGCGTGCATGGGGTTTTCTAGTAGGGACATGTCTCTGTGAGTTCGTTTTGTTTGACTACCGACACCTTAGCCCATGGGAGTTGGGTTCCCGGAGTGAAAAATATTCACTCCCGGACTCCTAATCTGCACTAACATGGGTCCTTGAGTTCAAAAATATAAATTTTTTGGCACTAACGGGACCCTAGTCCATCGGAGATGGGTTCCGTGAGTTAATAATATTTGCTACTCCAATCCAACTTCGTATTGACGAAGAGTCTGTGAGTTCGTAACTTTCAGTTTTGGCACTACCGGAAGCCTAGCCATTAGCCATCTGTGTCCGTGAGCTAGTCATTTTCAACCACATAATTGTTGCTACCGGTATCTTAGCTCTCAATATATGGGTTCCGGTAGTGGATTCTTCCATGTTATTTTCTCTAAGTCATTGAAAATCCCGGCATCCTAGTTCTCATCCAAACTATTCCGTGAGTTCTATATTCCACGTGAACACTACCGGAACACAAGCTCCAATAACACAGTTTCCGTTATCAACTACCGGCTCCCTAGCTTCTGAGTACACAATTCCGTGAGACTACCGGACGAGAAGCTGGTGCGATGTAGTTTCCCTGAGCTATTTCTACTTACTACCGGAACGGGAGCCAGCAGATACATGTTTCCGTTAGTCAATGACGTCAGAGCCCGGAATAGCAGCTCATATGGTTTACTTTCTGTGAGAACTACCGGTTCCGTAGCCCGTAGGACATAAAGTACGGCTCCCGGTTCCCTAGACAGTGCCTTTTTTCTTTTTTTTTACGAAAATCATTTTGTCTATATTTAAAATTTGTCAGAATGTTCATTTTGTGGTCTAGTTTACGTAAACTCGGTCTAGCGAATTAATTTCACCGAGTCTGATCCACATACCCCACCGAAATAGGTCATAAGCTTGGGGGTTTTGTCTTGTCTTTTTATGTTGAATTTTAGTTCGTTTGATTGTACCCTCAAACTTGTTTTTTTCTTTCGTCATCTTAGGTAATTTGGCACCTTTTTTTGTAAACAAATGCTGCGATTTATGGATCTTTCTTTGGCTACAAATTGTTGATGAAAAAGGAGAAAATTGTGAAAAAAAAAACAGCTTCAGCTGAGAGGGGTCAGCTTGTGACTGCGTTTCCTCGGTCATTTCAGCTATGTGAGCTTATTTGCGACTTTTTTCGTGCTACACCTGATCTTAAGAAGAAGACAAAAATCAATTTACCGCGCGAGATTAGATATGTTTTCGTTTAAGTAATTTCTCAACCAGTTTACATTCTTAATAATCTTTTATACTTTTGTGCTAGTATCTGAAGTATTTGACGAAACTACTGTAAGTAAAGGTAAAATCGAATGGTCTATGCTGGACAGATTCTGTCCAAACATAAACCAGTGGTCTCTAGTATAGACCACTAGATTGTGTGAATAGTTCTTTGATGGTAGATAGGAAGATCGACGAAGAATACGCTTAATCTGTGCAAAGTGGCGTTTTCAGCAATTAGCGTGTTGAACTCGAATCCTAACACGTTGCGCTGTAACCCGTTTTCAGCGCCCTTGTTTTGCATAAGAGAACCCGGCACAGGATTTGATACCCGTTTGTGTTTGGATTCGGTGTTGAACTCGAGAAACACGGGAGCTAAAACGCTTGAAGCCACAGAACGCGGAACCCGTGTCAGGATGCGCACTGGATGCGCTCATAAAAACGGCTTGTGACGAAGACGGTTGTGAATCGCATCCTGAAAACGTAACTCAAATCTTTTTGTCATACAGTAGTGCGAGCTGGAAAAAAAGCGATCCACTATAGACCGGTCTCCATTAACCTCAGGGCGTTATAGGATGTTAAAGTACCGTAGACAATCACAAGACTCTCCTCTTCGCCTACTCCTGAGATCGGTCGGGAAATTATGTAATTCGGAAATTTTCGGTTGTCGGAGATCCGGCCGATATATCGATCCAAGGCAAGAAGTATAGTATTTTGTGATTCGACATGTCTTTAATCTGAATATCAACCCTCAGATGATCTGATTAGTGCCACACGAAGAACCTGGATATGCTTGTATTTTTTTCTTTCTTTTGTAAGGTGGATAACTTGGTCGGAATCTTTTGACAGACGGAAACAAGCCCAGAGTAAGAAAGTAAATGGACTATAGGGTTACATAACGTGTTAGATCAAAATATGCTGTTAATTTTCGGATCGGTTGGATGTTACGGTCGCAATCCAAAAAAACGGAAATGTCAGTTTTATTTTCTTTAAATAATTTTTGCTCGCTTCCTTATCGTTTTTTTCGTTTTATTTTTTCTTGAAAAGCTCTCCTTGTCGACGGTAAAGGGCCTCACTCATTGACACTAAGTCGATCGCTCTACCGCAGTTTCAGAAATGTGATCTTTTGCAGCTAGACTTCTTTGTCCTGTTTGTTTATTTTTTAAGAAGATTACGTAGGAATTGTTGTCGTAAGAGGGGGGGGGGGGCGGGTAGAAGTCTTGTTTTTGATTTGAAGTTGAATCTAAGAACTTGCTTCCCTTCCGAGTGCGTAAACTGCTTCAGATGTGAAAGTTCGATTCTTCGTTTTTAGGTTCATGAAAGAATCATTCATCAGCTTGGGAAAGGCAGTGTCATCTGCTGGGACTTCGATGTCATGAAACAGGACGTTGAATTCACCGTCGTTCGAACAAAGGAAAACATTCCTCCAAAGGAGCCAATAGGACTTGTCCGTGAGTACGCCATCTATAGCTTTTGAAGTAGCTCTAAAACAGAAATCCAGCGGTTGGATGTGCACAAACGACTCCTTTCAGCGACGGAGGAACGATCCTCTGTCCTCCCGCTGTTGTGTCACGGTGAGAATTTGGTTCCGACCCCTCCTTGTTCGAACGAAAATAATTGACGAATTTGGTGTTTGGACACTTTTTACTGCTGTACTTGCATCGGAGGACCCAGCTTCGACCTCCGGAACTAGCCAGCTTTTTGCGGTGAGTACTTTCTGCAGTCCAAGTGTGCAGCCAAAAGAGTGGAGAAAGTGATAGTTAAAATTAACTGTCATAACCTTGGAAAACCGTTGCCGATTCTTCGCTGAAATTCACGAGTAATGAGATTGGAAGCTAAGCAAATTACGAGGCAGGTAGACGAGCATAAACTTATTCCTTTGTTAAATTTCTTAGAGTTTATTTCAGTTCGACTACTCAAAATTTCTTAGAGTTTCAGTTCGACTACTCAAAATTTCTTAGAGTTATTTAGAGGCGAAAGCCTTTTCTCTTGCTTTACATATATGTATATATATATATATATTAAATAGGAACAAACTGTCCTGGCCATTGCGTTAATGTCGTAACATTAGAATGGTTCTATACAGCAAAGCATCCCGATGTGGATTTCCAGACAGGGACTCTATTTATTGGCTATCTGGTTGATTGTACTATAAAAACATTTGGTTAATTCCTTTCCTATATCTGCAAATGCCATATAAAATTTCAGCTATTATTTGTTACGGTCTGATGATTCGGAAAAAAGGATTTACCAAATTAGTGTTACCACGCCCTAAATTCTCCGATGACTAAATTTATGTCTCATTTGTTTGTTATTTGGCTTTGCGGTTGTTGATCTTGATGCAATAACTATCGACAAAAAAGTATTGCTACCGCTAATCAGTAAAATTCAGTTGTGGATTCTGAACATGCCGCAGGTTCATGTTTTGTCCCCTGCTCACTCTGAAACGAGACTTTAGAGTAATGCTTTATTTTTCTCATAAATAGTCGACGAGCGTAAAAAACGAACAAGAAAAAACTTAGATACAACGGTATGCTATGCGAATTATTTACCAGTGTCTAGGGTAGTATCCACCGTAGTAAGGTCCAGATCTGTGTCCGTAGTATGGTCTGTATTTATGCTCTGCTCCTTGCTGATCAGCTTCGACTGCGTATTCCTGTTCGGAGACATCGCGCTTTCCGCGGGAGTAGTGAGAGTAGCTGTAGCTGGGGTAACCATACCTTGGGTAGCCGTAGCTTGAGTATCCGTAGCCGTGGCTTGGGTAACCATAGCCGTATCCGCGGTAGTAGCTGGCGGCGTCGGTGAGATCCTCAGCGGGCTGTTCGTCTACAGCGGTGGTGTCTCGCTTTCCGCGCAGGTGTCCGTAGCGGCTGTAGCCGTAGCCATAGCTGGGGTAGCCTCCATAGTAACGGCGATGATGACTGGCCTCTCCCTCAAGCTCAGCTTCAGCCTCCTCTGGCTGTGCAACTTCCGCGGTGTCACGTCTCCAACGGTAGCCGTTTCCGTAGCCGTGTCCATAGCCGCCATAACGTCTGCCGTAGCCATAGCCTGCCCAGCGGGTCTCAGCAGTTTCCTGATCGGCGGAAGCGACCTCGCTGTTATCAGCTACAATGGCAGTTGGTTTGATGTCGTCAGCCAGAACGGCAGCGATGGCTAGGCATGCAACGAGGAACTAGAAGGGAGAGCAGATCCTGTTTACTGGGAAACTATTTCTTTACGTGCTTTTGATGGATATGCTGAGCATCATCGATCAAAAAATATCTGGATACACGTATTTGAAATTTCCTGTGAAATGGTCCGGAGTTCATTTTTAATTTTTTTGTTTTGTTTTGGAGAGTTTTTCAAAATTGTGTCTGTAACTACAACTTTCAGGGTCTATAACAGTAGTCTAGACTATAGCAGTCTATAGCTATAACACAAGTATAACTCTACCAGCGATATGCCCAATGCTGGCAAATGCTTTACCCTGGACCCGCTAAATACGCCGCCTATCTCTTCGCTTTATGTCAATGAAAATCTTTAGTTATAGTATCGACTTTGGAAGAACAAATAATGCTGGAAAACTTAATTTTCTGTTCTTTTGTATTTTTCGAATACTCAAGAGAGGGAACTGAGGATGGTTCAAGTTTTGTTTTTATTATCATTAACACTAAATTGATACACAAAACGAACATTATCAGCACAGTATTCATCGCGGAAAATGATTTATGGTTTGAACCGGAGAAAAACTTCGAATGGTTCAGAGTGTAAAAAAAATAAGTTGAAAAATGTTCGACTTACCAGCTTCATTGTTTTCTTTTTCTTACTGAAAACCGGAGATGCTTTACTAACAAACTGTTAGAAGTTTCTGAAGTAAATGGCGTTCTGGAATCCTTTTATATGAAACTACATCCTGGAGTCATGCTGGACAACCCGTCAGATCGGTTTGCTTCCAGAAATATTAACGGTTCGAAGGCGTGGCTATTTGTCACGCTTCTGCTTGCATAAACAGTCTAGCGTGGGATGTTGAGCTTATCCAGGATTTGAGATAACAGCTGCGTAATAGTAATCATTTGTATAGAACCCGCTTACTAGGTACAGCGGATTAACACAAAAATAAGGAATGAAAAAACACTAGACAGAACAAAATAACAAAAGATGCTTACATCCTTCAAGCAACACAGCATCCTTCAAGCAATGGGGCGGGGGGCTGGGTTGTCAGTCATAAATTAGGTATGCATTATTTGTCCGCGTAGGGTTTGCGGCATCGTGAATCTTTTGCTGCACTGTGCTTAGTCGCAAGTGTGGTGCTTTCTACTGAAATTCAGGGACAGGGTCAGACCGTTCAGACGGTGAAGCAGCGTTAATATGTTTTGGTTGACCAAGAACTTGCGCATAAGCCCCATCCGATAAAGCTCTCCAAATCCCCGCCGGAAAAGAACAAGTTTCGGGAATTAACCGGCTGTTACCGTGTATAGATAGTATAAATGGCTTGCGCTCATCTGCTTCTCATTTAGGAGCGGGAGAAATGCTTCTGGGCTACGGTCTGACTTGATCATTCTATCTAGTCAGTTCTTGGTTTAACCAAGAACAAATAAGAACCAGACCAGAACCTCCCGTCTCCCTAATCTTTGACCATGTCGTGTCGTAATCATACGATCATGCGGAGTCGAATAAATCCGTGTACGCTACCCGATGCAAACGAGCGGAGGCACTAGGCGGGACATTATAATTCGTTACCTCTGCAAACAGCTATATCGCAGTAAAGCCCCAAGAAGAAATTTCCAAAGTAAAGGGCGATTGGCTGTCTGGACGCGCTACAGAGCGGGTCAGCGCGCCTCTTGCACTAATTCCTCTGGTATGCGCAAGAGGGAAGTAGACGGGCAGCAAGTCGAAGCTCAGCAAATACCTCTAGCTCATGTTTGTCGGGGTTTCTGTAGTCGCTGCATGGGATCAAAGATGGAGGATCCATTGGCCTATTTGTTCTTGGTTTGACGCACCCTCCGCCGTCTGATCTGGGGTTATGACTGTCTCTGGTGAAGGGTTATGTCTAACTGCGTGGGTTTGCCAATCAGCAGGGGCCACCAACGTTTCTCCGTCCGTTCATGCATCGTCGCTGGCGCATCTTCGACCGCTGCATCCTCGTGGCGCATTTCCTGTTGATCTGTCCAGGACTCAGGTGTAGGTTCTTCACTTCACTGCTGGAATATACCCTGCCATCATCCTTTTCCGAAGAAGAAGGAAGTAACTTCAAATGTAACGCAGTTGTTTTTATATAGGTTATCTGTTGGGGTGAGGGAAAGGTTTGTACTCGAAAAAAGGTTTAGAGATCTTATTGTTCTCACATATACACGGAAATGACTAGCTCAGTTAGCCCATCCAAGTCCCAGTATTTGTTGTGTGGGATGGATCCCAAAGTGTTAGTGACGGGATATGTATAACTTCTTAAAGTTTATCCGTCGATCCAATTGTTGTTAGCTGTTGAATGTTTGTCCAAACCTTGTGTGAGGTTCTTTTGAGTCAAAATATAAATCATGCTCGGTGAACAGCCCCGCGGCGCTATATTTACGGGTGAGGGAGGGGGCGATTAGTCGATTAGCGAGTAAGGAGACATGCGGAGTCCAAATCTGTAGTCCGGAATCCGTAAAAAAAAAACAGACCAAAAGTTTCGATGGGATCCCAAAAATGTAATGATCCAGACAGTCGGGGCTTGTAGATATCCGGTCTTCGCCAGACTCTTTAAACATTTTACTATTTAAATTTAGAAACAGATTAAGGCCAATGGTAATCATATGACAAGACCAAGTTCAGATATGGATTCAGCACGTGTGTTTACCCGTATAGCCTACGTCATACATTTTGACGAAAATGATCAAAACTTCCTTTCTTACCGGGCGAACTACTTGTCTGGCAAAAAAAACCTAAGGCTCAAACTTCACATTAACCTCTAAGGTTCAGATAAAACTTTTACTTTTAACAAACTTTTCGGTTTCCGCTGGATTCCGAGCGAACTATATGTCCGGTGAGATAATGATTGTCATATGCGGAATATCCATGTTTTCTTACTCGTAAATCGAACGTGTAATCAAATTCAGATAAACTTTAACTTTCAACAATTTTTCCGGTTTTGGCAGGATTCCGGGCTAACTACTTGTCCGGAGAGAAAATTATTTGCTTGTTCGGATTCAGCGTATCCCCTTACCCCTAAATCGACTATTTCATTAGCTTTTAAGAATATTTGTTTTGCTCCTTAATTCGAAAGGGATTCGAATTAAGGGAACTTACGTTTTGGGATGCCAAAAAACGGAAATTTGTGAGAAGTAAAAGTTTCGTCAGAAGTTTGGAGGTCCAAATAGGGGTAGGAAACAAGCTGAATCGGTATCTTCACTTTGATTTCCTGTCGGACCTGTATTCGGCCGGAATCCGGCAGAAACGGAATTTCGGTAATACCTGTGATTTCCTGATAGAGTCGTTGTGAGTCGATTGTGGTGTAAACTGACACTGAATCTTTCTTTCCGGTTTCCTGCTTGGTCGATACTACGAAAGGAATCTGTTGAACACCGGAAATTCAGCAGGCATCGTGTTATCTTTATCGGTATTCTGAGTTTCTAGGGGTAAGTTTGGCAGGATTTACCGGAATCCTGCGTAAATGGGTTCTATTTAATGTCTTTGTCGAAACATTCGTCTCGGTATATTCGTTTTGTACCGTTCGTGTCGACGGGTCCATCTGTTTGCTTTGCTTTCCTACCTGGTAAATGGCATTACCGGAATCTGATGTAGCCTACGGAGAATAAAGACAGAAAAAACCTTACCTGACAGATCTGGTGGAAGATCTGAAGTCTACAGGACCCAATTGTCTGGATCAATGAGTCCAACAAATATTCCCCTTTGGGATGCAACCCGAACCTTCAGTCTTGTTAGAGATGCTGTGTTCCACTTGGCTAAGTTTCAGGCAGGATACGAAAATATTCTCTTCTTGGAAGCATTCCGGATGCGATCCCTTTTAGGGACGAATACTAACTGGGTTATAATCCCTGTTTTACTCGCGCAACAAGAAATCCCCCCCCCCCCCTCTTTCCCCCGGACGACGCGAACATCGCCTCATAGCTGTGTGGGGGATCAGTTTATGAGATGGTACCGAAGGCTAAAAGCGACCGTATAGTACTGTCGATCAAGGTCGTTCAGTCAGTAAGTAAGCCTCAGCAAGTAAGCAGTCATTCAGCAAGTAAGCATTCGGATTTCAGTGGCTCTTTTTCTCTTTTCGCGAGGATGCTAATTACGTTGAAGGTGTAGTATCGTAAGTCCCTTCTGTGTATTAAAACGATACCTGTCGAACGGGTGAGGGTGTTTTGATGAAAATTGACGTAAAGGTCCTATGGGTGAAATGGTTGGTCAGGTTTGTAGATGGGCTCGTATTTAGGGTCCTGGGGGGGGGGGGTCTTGATGAAGTTGGTTTGAATCTGTTTTGGTAATGTATATAAGGGCTATATAAGGGCCGAGGCTGAATCCTTTGCCTCGTTTTCTCACTAGTTGAAAATTCGACCTGGTGAGTGAGATGGAATGAGACGAAGGAAAAGATGTTGATGCTCTCTATTTCGTTTGTATTTTATACTGCTCATCTGTCTTTCGAGGGGTATAATGAACTGGTAATAAGGAATTGTTAAGCTTGGTGGTACTAAACGAATATGGTAAGGACAACCGCAAGTTAATTTTAACATTAAGCCACGCCCTTGCCAACACGGGCCGATGATAAGTCTCAGCTGGCTTGTCCGTTCAGTGCGTTCAGATGGGATTCGCAGTCAGCCTAGTCTGAAGTATGTCATAATTACTCGTAGAAAAAAATGAGATAGAAAAAAATGCTGTATTAATTTCTTAGCGTTGTTTGTAGAACGTCATGCTACCCAGTCCGACGAAAACTCTTCAATGTTTCGACTTTAATCGAAATCCGAGGGTAGGGGACGCGAGGGAGGTCCCTTGGTGCAGGTAAAACTTCATCGTACACGTGGGATTTGTTTCACTAAATCGAAGTGATGAGATATAGTCTGAGTAATTCTTTATTTTGATAATAAATAGTCGACAGGCTTAAAAAACTAATAACAGTAATGCGATCTGTTGGTTAATCCGGTTCAAAAATATTACCAGTGTCTGGAGTAATATCCGCCATAATAAGGACCGTATTTGTATCCGTAGTATGGTCTGAATTTGTGCTCTGCTCCTTGCTGGTCAGCCTGGGTTGCGTATTCCTGTTCGGGGACATCGCGCTTTCCGCGGGCGTGGTGAGAGTAGCTGTAGCTGGGATAACCGTAGCTTGGGGAGCCGTAGTTTGAGTATCCATAGCCATGACTTGGGTAACCATAGCCATGTCCACGGTAGTAGCTGGCTGCGTCGGTGAGGTCCTCAGCGGGTTGTTCGGCTACAACGGTGGTGTCGCGCTTTCCGCGCAGATTGCCGTAGTGGCTGTAGCCGTGTCCGTAGTTTGGGTAGCCTCCGTTATAGCGACGATGATGACTGGCCTCTCCCTCAAGCTCAGCTTCAGCCTCCTGTGGCTGTGCAACTTCCGCGGTGTCGCGTCTCCAGCGGTAGCCATTTCCATAGCCGTGTCCATAGCCGCCGTAACGTCTGTAGCCATGGCCTCCCCAGCGCGTCTCGGCAGTTTCCTGGTCGGCAAAACTGACCTCGCTATTATCTGCTGCAACAGCAGTTGGTTTGCTGTTGTCAGCCAGAATGGCAGCGACTGCAATGCATGCAATGAGGAACTAGAAAAGAAATCATCTGTCAAGTTGTTTATGATGTTTCTACGTAGCTCCTACATAAGCGTTTCTACATCAGCGTAAGGGGGAAATGAGTGACTCTTCGTTACTTCGTTTGAAGTTTTGCAGGATAGAATTTTGCTCATGAGACTAACTGCTACTCAGCTTAAGGAAGTCAAAATTTTGAAGTTAAGAAGCCAAAAATGATGTTGTAAAATCGACCAAAATATATACTTTGTGGATTTCAGTGGTGGCAGCCAATAATCGAAAAAAAACTTGGACTTACCAGTTTCATTGTTTTCTTTTTGAACTGAAAACTGGAGATACTTCACTAACAAGCTGTTAGAAGTTTCTGAAGTCGTTGTCGATTCGGAATCTTTTTATATGAAATACGGGATCCTGGAGACATGCTGGACAACCCGGCCGATCGTTTGGTTTCCATAAATATTTACGAGTAGAAGGCGTGGCTAGTCGTCACGCTAGGTGTATTACATAAAGAGTGGTCGTTGAGCTTTTCTGGGATTTCATATAACGGCTGTTTATACCAGGCCTTGCTGGTAGTTTGGATCCACGATGCCGCATCTTACCAAGACGGAGATGGGGTTGGCGTTCTTTGACGTTTCTTTACTTAAGTAGGGCAACCATACTGTTTTTTGGGACCCAAAACGTATACCTATGACTTCATAAAAGTTGTCCGTCTGACAAATTGTTCGCCCGGAATCCGGCCAAACAGGAAATTTGTTTAATATAAAGGTTTTACTTTAAGTTGATTCGAGGTTTGATACAAAGGTAAGGAGACAAGCTGAATCCGTGTATGCAGATTAATTTCTCCTCGGACATGCAGTTCGCCCGGAATCAGGCCAAACTGGAAATTCGTTAGAAATAAAGGTTTTACTTGAAATCAATTAGAGGTCCGATACAGGGGTACGGAGACATGCTGAATCCGTGTAAACAAAGTATTTTCACTCCGGACTAACAGTTCGCCCAGAATCTGGCCGAAATCAGAGCATTTGTTGAAAGTTAAAGTCCTATCAAATGTTGAAAGTCTAAAGTTGGAAAAAAAGATATCATGAATCTGTCTATGAAAATCATTTTCTTGCAAGGCAAATAGTTCGCCCGAAATCCGGTCAAAACTAGAAAATTTGCTGGAAGTGACAATTCTGTCTAAAGTTGAGCTGTTTGGCCGTAATTTTTCAAGAAAACACCACTACGATGTCATTTATGTTTATTTTCAAACGGCTGATTAGTGAATAATACTAAAATGTTTCAGGAGTCTGACCAAGACCAGATCTCTCAGAGCCTCGATTGTCTGGATAAAATAGTCCAACAAAATATTACAATATTTTGGATCCCATCGTACCTTTGGTCTTGTTATTTATGTAGCAGCTGGCACTATAGTAATTTCTGACGGACACAATAGGAGCGGGGGGCTTGGAAAGAGGTAGGATATGGTATTTCTGTCACGTCGAAATCAAGATGTCGTAATACTGTTGTAAATCCGAGACAAAAAACCCCAGATGCTTTCAGGTTTTCTGACGCGACGCCGCAACAGCCGCGACAGTTTTGCGGACGGATCCAGCAGTCGCACGTGTTTGAATTCCTACTCCATTTTGCAAATGAATGTACGCTGTACGCTTCTTACTCCAGTTCATGTATCCATCATTCCGGTCAAATCCTCAGCGGGGATGGGTGCGTTATTAAGTTTCAGGTTCAGTCTATTTGTAACCTGCTGAAAATAAGAGAGGGCAAAAGATGTAAGGGAAATGACAACACAAAACAAAACACCTCGAACAAAAAATAGTCGTGATTAAGTTCACCCTCAGAAGATTTCAGATCCTCCACCCTTCTCTCGATAATTGTAGCAGGTAGAACAAGTTTCTATTTCTAGGCCGAAAAGGATTTGCTAATGATGGGGTAAATGCAGGAGATATTTGGCAAATTTAAAATAAATTCGATGAATAACTTACAACCTTCGGTTCAGGTGGCGTATACCAGCCACTTTTCTATCGGTCAGTCCTCCGATTGCGAGTTAGCCAGGCATGTGGGGCCTGAGCAGAATGACTTGAAAGTTGTCACTTTCCAGACCTCACCGTCCAAGAAGGAGTGGAGAGAGGGGGAATTCGTCAGCTTGTGGCACGCATAGTTCTCGAACGAGTGATCAAATCTGGATGAAACTAAGCAGTTCGCAAGAGCACATGTACCAGATGTTCTGTTTGAAGTCAGGACTGGGTTGAGGTCGGGACGAAACTTGGTGGGAAGAACTTCCTGTATGCCCGAACTATAGTTTACTGTCCCGTAAGAACACGGACTAGAGGGGGGAGTGGAGGGGGGGGGGTTCCCGAACGCTTGTGACGTTCTAAGTTTTTATGGCACTTGCCCTTCGGCCAAGGGCCATATAGCGATTGTAATTTCTGTCCGTCAGTCGGTCTGTCGGTCCCGGTTTTGCTAGTTCGGGCACTTCCAGATAAGCTAGGACGATGAAACTTGGCAGGCATATCAGGGACTGGACCAGATTAAATAAGAAATAGTCGCTTCCCTGATCCGACCATCTGGAGGGGAGTGGAGGGAGGGGGAATCCGGAAAAATTAGGAAAACTTAAATATTTTTAGCTTACGAACTGGTAATCGGATCTTAATGAAACTTGATATATGGAAGGACGTCATGTCTCAGACAATCCGTTTTAAATCCAGACCGGATCCGGTGACATTGGGGGAGTTGAAGGGGGAAACCTAAAATCTTGGAAAACACTTAGAGTGGAGGGATCCGGATGAAACTTGGTGGAAAGAACAAGCAGAATTCCTAGATACGTGACGGATATAACCGGAATGGATCCGCGCACTTTGGGGGGGGGGGGAGAAGTCCTAATTTCTAGTGATCCCGCGAGTTTGGTGCTTCCTGATGTGCTGGGACGCTGAAAATTGGCAGGCATGTCAGGGACCCGACCAGATTAAATAGGAAATAGCCATTTCCCCGATCCGACCATCTGGGAGGGGGAGTGGAGGGAAGGGGAAGCCAAAATTTGAGGTATTTTTTATCTTGCGAACGAGTGATCGGATCTTGATGAAACTTGATATTTAGGATGACCTCGTGTCTCAGACGTCCCACTATGAATCCGGACCGGATCCGATAACACTGGGGGGAGTTAGAGGAGGGAACCGGAAATCTTGAGAAACGCTTAGAGTGGAGGGATCGGGATGAAACTTGGTGGGGAGAACAAGCACAAGTCCTAGATAGGTCATTGATTTAAGCGGACCGGATCCGGGCACTCTTGGGAAGTTTGGGGGGGGGGGTCCGGATTTCTAGCGATCCCGCGAGTTCGGCATACTTCCTGATGTGCTAGGGCGATGAAACTTGGCAGGTTTGTCAGGGCCCCAAACAGGTTCACTTGAGAACAGCCTTTTCCCCGATCCAAACATCGTGGGGGGAGTGGATGGATGGGGAGTCCGGAATCTAGTGGCGTGCATAACTTTTGAACGGGCGATCGGATTTGAATGAAACTTGTCTGCTGGAAAGAGCTATCGCCTCGGATGTTCAGTGTCAAGTCCGGGTCGGGTCCGATACCTGTGGGGGGATGGGGGGGGGCCGGAAAACTCAAGAAACGCTTAAAGCAGAGGGATTGGGACGGAATTTAATGGAGAGAAAAAGCATTAGGCATAGATCCGAAATCGACGGAGCCAGATGGTTTCGGGGTTCTGTGGGGGGGGGGTAGAGGGGGTTTCCTGGAATACCGGTAGTCGGGGGTTAGAATAGTTCCAGACGTACTAAGACAATGAAACTTTGCAGGCATATTAGCGACCCGACGTAATTGACTTATTTATTTAAACTAGGATACGACCAACTAGGTTCAAATAAATGGGTGATAAGAATCAATGGCCTCGACATGTAAGAGATGCGTTCGAACAAAATGCGACCACGGTTGGGGGAATTCGGAGGGGGGGAGGGACTTTTGACATGTACAAAATGGACCGATTGAGATGCAAGTTCGACAGTGCCGAGCTTATGCGGCCTAGATTTGTTATTTGGCGTCCGGGCCGGATGCGGCCAAGGTAGGGGGGGGGGGGGTACTGGAAACTTGCAGATAGGCTATGCTCCAATTTCAGTAAAACTTGATGGACAAGAAGAGGGAATTGAGAGATATGACGTTTATGTTTTCGAGTCCTGTTCGGCCACAGTGGGGTGAATTGGAGGGAGATTGCCGGAAACTTTGAGGCTCGCATAGGGGTCAAACGAGTGCATCAGTTTAAATGAAACATAAAACTTAGAGAGACCATATACTCTAGATGACATATTTTGGGCCAGGATGCGGATCCGGATCAAACGAGTGGATTTATTAGGCTGAAACTTGGAAGTTTGAATAGTCATGTGCATTTGATAATCGAGACGATGCCGGAACTGCTCAGAAGTGAGTGAAACAAAATATCCTACTTCTATCTCCGAACCGGATTTTTGGATGGCGGGTGTATTTTGTCACGTTCTCATCTACTTTCTTGTACTGCCTACTCGTAACAAGTGCCATATGAGCTCGTAGCTCTTGTTTTTAGCTGTTTTTGAATGATATGTGGACCGGGTCCGGGACAGGTGAGTTGCTGGGGGGGGGGGGGGTCAATCACTTGGTGGACGGACGTGTCGTAATAGTAGAAGTTTCCAAATCTTTCATAAATGTCCTTATGGAATCGTGATTTTGCAATAGTGATTCGTTACCCCCCATGATTACTTTATTAGATCAATCACTTCAAATTTGTTTCATTTAAGATGTCAGAATTGATTCATTTAAATGTCTCATCAAGTCTCTAACAGATCCTAATGCGATGGAGCGACGACACAACTTGGCTAGTCTCTCACTGTTGGGTAGATCGCGTAGATTTGGTACATAGTTAGTAGCTCTCCTTTGGATCCTCTCATAAGCCTTAATGTCACTATGTAGTAAGGCCTATAATAGTAATAGTAAGCATGTTGTAACAAGCGACTGAACCATCGACTTGAACAGAAGAGAACAAACCCTGCCTTAATGTGAAGGCTCTTCTTTTTTTTTTTTTTTTTTTTTTTTTAAACCCGCGTAGCCTTTCGACAATTTTTTTACTTTACTTTTTGGGCTACGACTCCTCCTCCACTCGGTGACGTTAACATTTTCTTTAAATCTTTAACGTCACCTACTCTTTCCAAACAAACAAACAAAATTTTAAACTTCAAAAATTATAACTCCATTTACCATTTCAACTGTTCAAATTACTTTTGAATTTAACTTTACCACTCTTAATACTTATTTACTCTTATTTCAATACAAATATAAACATTTTTTATTTTAATTTTTTATCTACGAATCCTCACCTCTACACATCAAGATAACCCCAACCAAAACGACCACTACGAAAGACAAACAAACACCCCCAAACAGGAGCCCCTGTGAAGGCTCTTCTGATCATACCAGGGATTCTGTTTCACTTTTTGATGGTAAGGTTGTAGTGCTGAGGAAAACGCTGGTTACCCATCGACCAGGACACCTAGATCCCGTTGGATCGTGCATTCAGGGATCATGAGGCTGTTGGAAGTGTATCAAGTTTGAAAGTGAGAGGACCCCAGTCGAAGATCCTGGCTTTTTTCGACGTTGACTTCCGTCGGCCACATTTGGATCCTGACATCAAATTTCCTGAAAGTCATTTTGAAGTATCTGTGAATCCTGAGAACTTCTGATGACCCTGTAGATCTTGGTATATAGCATACAACGGGATCAGTGCGTCGTTAATGTGGGTGTTAAAAAGTAATGGTCCCAGCACGATCCTCAGCTTGGGACACTCCCCTTGTTACACAGATGGAAGAATCGCTCATATGCCCATAATTTGCTTTGACTCCATGTGACATTTCTGAGAGGAATCAGGAGATCCATCATTGAAAGACCCTGCGTACGCGAAGCTTCTCGAGTTTTACCAACAATCTTTTTTGGAACTTTTTCGAAGGCTTTTCGAAGAAGAGGATCAGGACACACTGTCAGAAGTTTCATAACAGGTAACATGAGGATGCGCGATTTCAACAGATAACTCTTAGAATGTTATTTTAGAATGTTAAATGTTATGCATAATAAGCGTTACCATCAGGAAGAACCGAAAAACCGCCAAAAAGTACCTGCTGAGTTTTCATGACGATAAGAAATAAAGTCAATAGATGCTTTTTTGTCTCTTCTTAACGAATCTTTTCATGCATAATATTTCATGCATAATGTTTTCAAACAGAACAGATAACATCCGAAGTGTTATCTGTTACGCATTATCTGTTGAAACCCCCATCCTCGTGTTAAATGTTATGGAAATTCTGACAGTGCATATACTCGGAAATCAGAGTCTGCGTGGAGGGGGCTGGGAAGGGGATCTTGAAAACCTTGTGTCACACATGATACTCGTTCGAATAATCTAATGTAAGGTTTGAAGCCAAGCTGACCATTCACAACGAAAGAAATAGAAAACCCTGATTTAATCTAATCTATAACCTAATCTGTGTAGAACATGATAGTTGGAAAGTGGACATTTTTTACATGTTTCACTGCTGTCCGTATGTAGCAACTTTGGGAGAAGTTGGAGGTGCGGGGGGGGGGGGGCGAAATCATGCCGCATCTTTGAGTATTTGAATCGGGACTGGCAGGACGATTGTAAACACACTTGTGAATCCAGATCAGATCCGGCCAGTGCGGGGCGAGTTGGAGGGGCGGGGTCCGGATCCTTTTGGTCCTGTCGCCCACCCGTAAGAACATGAACCTTCGCCGAAATACATTGTAACTACCCTTGCAATTGCTGTATGAGCTTTCAGTTCTTCTTTCTAGATCAAAGACGAGGCATAGTTTGAGTAATGTTTATTTTGATCATAAATAGGCGACAGGCGTAGCAAACGGATAAAAGTAACGCAATGCAGTGATTAATCCGAACCTAAGTAATTACCAGCGTCTAGAGTAGTATCCGCCGTAATAAGGACCGGATCTATGTCCGTAGTACGGTCTGTGTTTGTGTTCCGCTCCTTGCTGGTCAGTCTCGACTGCGTATTCCTGTTCAGAGACATCGCGCTTTCCACGGGAGTAGTGAGAGTAGCTGTAGCTAGGATAACCATACCTTGGGTAGCCGTAGCTTGAGTATCCGTACCCTTGACTTGGGTAACCATAGCCATATCCGCGGTAGTAGCTTGCTGCGTCGGTGAGGTCCTCAGCGGGCTCTTCGGCTACAGCGGTGGTGTCGCGCTTTCCGCGCAGGTGGCCGTAGCGGCTATAGCCGTAGCCATAGCTGGGGTAGCCTCCGTAATAGCGACGATGATAGCTAGCCTCTCCTTCAAGTTTATCTTCAGCCTCCTGTGGCTGTACAACTTCCGCAGTGTCGCGTCTCCAGCGGTGGCCATTTCCATAGCCGCCGTAACGTCTGTAGCCATGGCCTCCCCAGCGCGTCTCGGCAGTTTCCTGGTCGGCAGAAGTGACCTCGCTGTTATCGGCTGCAGTAGCAGTTGGTTTGCTGTTGTCAGCCAGAACGGCAGCGACTGCAAGGCATGCAATGAGGAACTAGAAAAGAAATCATCTGTCAAGTTGTTTATGATGCTTCTCCGTAGCTCCCAACTTGCAAGAGAATGAGAAAGAGAGAGAAATAGCTTCAAAGCTTGCGTATGGTCGATCAAGGACCTCTAATTTATTTATATTAAATGAGCATATTCGGAATAAGTGTATTACTAATTGCATAAGCGTAACGCGGAAACAAGTGGCTCGTCGTCACTTCGTTTGAAGTTTTGCTGGATAGAATTTCGCTCATGAGACTAACTGCTACTCAGCTTCTAACGAAGCCAAAATTTTGAAAAATAAGACGCAAAAAATGATGTTGTAAAGTCGACCAAAATAAATATGTCGTTTTCGGTGGAGGCAGCTAATAATCGAAAAGAAACTCGGAATTACCAGTTTCATTGTTTTCGTTTTGGAACTGAAAACCGGAGATACTTCACTAACAAGCTGTTAGAAGTTTCTGAAGTCAGTGTCGATTCGGAATCTCTTTATATGAAAAACAGTATCCTGGAGACATGCTGGACAACCCGGCGGATCGTTTGGTTTCCATAAATATTTACGGGTAGAAGGCCTGGCTAGTCGTCACGCTAGGTGTATTACAAGCTCAACGACCAACAGTGGTTGGTGGTGGTTTGATACAAAGGTATGGAGATATGCTGAATCCATATATGCAAATTATTTTCTACCGGTAAATACAGTTTATCCAGAATCCGGTCAAAACCGGAATTAGCCAAAAGTAACGGTTTTACTTGAAGTTGAATAGAGGTTGAATCCGTATATCAAATTATTTTCTCCTCGGACATACGGTTCGCCCGGAATCCGGACAAAACCGGAGATTGGTTAAAAGTAAGGTTTTTACTTGAATTTAATTAGAGGTCTTGTACAGGGGAAAGGAGACATGCTGAATCCGTGTACACGAAGTATTTTCACTCCGGACAAACAGTTCTCCCGGAATCCGGCCAAAACCACTTTATAACGGGGTTTCTTCTGATGTTATAAGCCGTTATCTTTGATCTAATAGGTAGCGTTCTTGAGGCTTATGATCGAACACACTGTTCTTTATTCCCAGAGAGATAGCGGGACACAGCTCTTTATTCGCAGAAGTATAACGTAACACTAAATACAAAATGGAAAACGATGGCCCAAGACCCCCATCCGGAAACCCTGATTTTCCAGCTGTAACCCACAACTGTAAAGGCTCTAAGGAAACATAAATTGCTGGGCTGGAGACAGATTAATGTGACAGGGCAATTTGAGTCCAGCGTGAGAGCCGTCTGTTTCAACCCTGCATCTTTTCCCCAGATACTTGTTATAGAATTCCCACCCCCCAAAATTTGTCCCAACAAATTCGCAAACAATTAATCGCTCATTCTACAAATGGTAAATAATACATAGCACTTGCAACGATAAAATACAGGAAAGTGAATAATCGGCATTGAGTCTGAAACAGTTAAAAAAATTTGAGGATAGCAAAATGGGTAAAAAAAAATGTCGTACTCTTAAGTGTAACTTAAGTTCCGTAATAGATAGGCTTTCTAGATCGAAGATTTCTGCCACTGTTAGCACTACTTGGGTTAGTAACATACTGGTTGGTTCTAGTTTCATGCTGGTTAGTGTTGTTAACATCTGAGTGCGTAGAAAGCGAAGAAGTAGCATTTGGCGACGCATTGCTAGTTGCTTGTACGGTTTGAGCTTCTGAGGGTACAGAAACACTGCGGTCTACCGTCAAGTCGTAAGCATTGCGTAGCTCGAAAGTTTGCAGTGGTCGCATTACAGACGAAATAGGGTTTGGAGCATCTTTATTTGGTTGAATAGGTGGGATGGCCTCACTACTGGGTAACCGCATATCAAATTCCATTTGATCTTTGATTGTGCGCTTATTAAAAGGTTTTAGATGGCTTTTGTGGACAGTTCTTGAACCGTCTTGAAAGTGGTAAAGTTTTCGTAACCGATTCAGTGTAAAGGCAAACGAGTGATGGCCAGGCTCATGGCCGAGCCTGAACACTGTCCTTTCAAGACTGGGGGGGGGGGGGTGACTAGCAGTGATCCTTCACTGAAATTAAGGTCATCCCAGGCGGATTTTGCTGCTCCGCTTTTCACTACTGAGTGTGAGCGAGTACTCAGAGTTTCTAGTTCGTTGGCAAAACCGCCGGATTCTTGCGAATCCTGCCGTGACCCACGGCCGTCGAGATCACAGCTTCCTTGTCGAATACGGTAAAGCCCATCCGTATTACCTGACAATGCCGAGCTGCATACTCCCGGGTCATACCACAAAGACCCTTTCTGCAGTCGATATTTCTTCAACTTTTTTGGCAATTCCTTCTTGTTAAGAGCCAACACGATTTTGCTAAATATAGGGCATTTTCTAACGGCCTCATTTACAATGGGAAGGTCAATATACGGATAATCACCGTCTGCTGTGTCCATGCCCCAATAAACCTGAGAATTATTTACAGGGGGGTCGTTAGCATGACGGCTGGAGACACGTGTGGTGGCTGTCACAGCACTGATGACATTATCCTCTGACCAAAACCAAAGACGTGTAGCATTTGTTGAAAGTCAAAGTTCTATCTAAAGTTGATTAAAGGTACTATGCTATCCAATAGATATTTTGTTATTAATAAATGATTGATTGATATGATTGATGGAGCAATTATAAGACATCCTGAATCTTTCTATGAAAATCATTTTCTCCTCGGACACACAGTTCGCCTGTAATCCGTCCAAAACCAGAAAATTTGCTGAAAGGGACAATTTTGTCTGAAGCTGAGCCGTTTGGTCGTAATTTTTCAAGAAAACATGGGAATCAAGATATCGTAACACTGTCGTAATCCTGAGACAAATGCCGCTTTTCGGTCGGTCGGTCTTCCGATTGCGAGCTAGGGTACTTCTTTATGGGTAGTCTGTTAAACTTGACAGGCATGTGGTGCCTGACCAGAATGACTTGGAAGTTGTCATTTTCCAGACGTCAGCATCCAAGAGGGAGTGGAGAGAGGGGCAATTTGTCAGCTTGTGACACTCATAGTTCTCGAGCGAGTTATCAGTTTGATTGAAACTAGACGGCAAGAGCACATGTCTCAGATCTTCTGTTTTAAGTCGGGACTGGATCGGGCAACTGTGTCGGGAGTTCTAAAGGTGGTACCGGAAATCCTCGGACATGCTTAAGGTGGAGGTCGGGGCAGAAGTTTCGATATGCCCTAGAGGAAGAACTCGAGGGGGAAGTGGGAGGGGTTCCTGAAAGCTTGTGACTTGCGTAATTCATGAACATTGAAGACTTGTGCTCGAATTTTTTTTTAGCTGTTGTTGAATGATGTCTGGGACGGATCCTGGGACAGATGAGTTGGCGTGAGGGGGGGGGGGGGGCAAACACTTGGTGGGTGGACGTGTCATTATAGTAGATCTACATTTTATCACAAATTGGCTAGTCTCTCACTGTTGGGTAGATCGCGTTGATTTGGCACGGAGTTCTCCTTTGAATCCTCTCATAAGGCTTGATGTCACTATTATAGTAAGGCCCATAATCGTAATAGTAAGCATGTTTTAACAAGCGGCTGAACCATCGACTTGAACAGAAGAGAACAGACCCTCCTGTCTCAACGTGAAGGCTCTTCTGATCATACCAAGGATTCTATTTCACTTTTTGATGGTAAGGTTTGTTAAGGTTGTAATGGTTAGAGAAACGCTGGTTCCCCATCGACCAGGACACCTAGATTCCGTCATATCGTGCATCCGGGGATCATGAGGCTGTTGAAAGTGGATCAAGTTTGAAATTGAGAGGACCCCAGTCGAAGATACTGTTTTTTTCGACGTTGACTTCCATTAGCCACATTCGCATCCTGAGTATCTAAGAATCCTGATAGCTTGTTCACACGGGGCTGAAACAGCGGCCGATTCTCGATCAGCGGCTGATTTACGCGCGTAAATAGCGGTTGAAAAAGTTCCAAAAATCAGCCGCTGATTTTCCAAATAGGCGCTTATTTTCGTCGCGGTCACCAATCGGGATAAACTAAATCCTTTGGAATGTGACCTTTGATGACTCTAGGGACAGTAAACAGACTGTAATTAGGATAATTAGTCAAGCTTGGCGAGTTTTAGGTCAATCCAGTTCAAATTCTGTCAGAGCAATGTGAACATAACACGATTTTTAAATTGAGCATACAAGGATTACTAAATGATTTCGAAAAAAAGGTAGAATAACTTTCTAATTTCAATATCGTATGTTCTGTTTCTGTCTGATATTTTTTTGCAATGTTTTTCTTTGATAAAATAATAATTTGAATAATTTTTCCATTCAACCTTCACTGAAAAGTGACTGAGCAACACTGAATGATTGCATTCTGTTCTCGTATTATTTATATTTATTATTAGTTATATTTTATGTTCAGTTGTCAAAACAAAAATATTTAAATTAATATTATTTGCTTTTTAACTTGAAATTTACCCAGTCGCCTGAAATCTCTCAATATTCGATTTGTGGCTTTTACCTCCTCTAAAGACTACAAATCAACTATATTTGACTTTGACAAACTCACAAGGTGTTTGTGTTAATTTTATATGTTTTGTTACAAACAAAAAGATTATTCGGAATTAGGTTTTTCTTTTTAGTTTTCCCGTCAATCCCAAACAGTGATCTGTCGTCTGAACAGATCAGCCGCTGTTTACGCGCTTATTTCAGTCCCGTGTGAACAAGCTATGAGAACTTCTGATGACCCTGTAGATCTTGGTATATAGCATACAACCCGAAATCGGGATCAGTGTCTCGTTAGTATGGAAGTTAAAATGTATTGGTCCCAGCACGTTCCTATACTTGGGGCACTCCGCTTGTTACACGGTTGGAAAAATCTCTCATGTCCCCATTTGCTTTGACTCTATGTGACATTTCTGAGAGGAATCAAGAGATCCATCACTAAAAACCATGCGTACGAGAAGCTTCTTGAGTTTTACCAACAGTCTTTTTTAGAACTTTTCCGAAGACTTTTCGAAGAAGAGGTACAGGATATCTACGGAGGAGGGGCTTGGGAAGGGGATCTCGAGAATCTTGTGTCACACGTAACTCTCGTTCGAATGACCTAATTTGTATAGGACTTGAAAGTTGGAAAGTGCCTGGAAAGTGCACATCTTTTGCATGTTCCACTGCAGTCCGGACCGTAGATAGCAACTTTGGGAGAAGTTTGGGGGGGGGGGGGGGGTCATCCGCAGCTTGAAGTATTTGAATCGAGTTAACGAACATGAGTTTGTAAAATAAAAAGGGGTCACGACAGTATAAAAGATTAAATATACTGGACGAAAAGGGACTAGCGCTGCCTAACGGCGGCATAAGTGAGCAGTGCAGGGTGCATATGGCACCACCGTAACGTGGGCTAACTGTTCTTACAAGTGTCATTTGAGCCTTCAGCTCTTGTTTACATGTTCTACTGTAGTCCGGACCGTAGATAGCAACTTAGGGAGAAGTGGGGGGGGGGATCATCCGCAGCTTGAAGTGTTTGAATCGGGACGGAACTTTACTAGCAGGACGATTGTAGACCCATTTGTGAATCTACATCAGATCCAGCCAGTGCGGGGCGAGTTGGAGGGGCGGGGTATGGATCCTTTTGGTCCTGTTGTCCAACCGTAAGAACACGAACCTTCGCCAAAAGACATTCTATTTACCCTTGCAAGTGCTGTATGAGCTTTCAGTTCTTCTTTCTAGATTTAAGACGAGACATAGTTTGAGTAATGATTTATTTTGATCATAAATAGGCAACAGGCGTAACAAACGGATGAAAGTAACGCAATCCAGTGGTTAATCCGAATCTAAGTAATTACCAGCGTCTCGAGTAGTATCCGCCGTAATAAGGACCGGATCTATGTCCGTAGTATGGTCTGTGTTTGTGCTCTGCTCCTTGCTGGTCAGCCTGGGCTGCGTGTTCCTGTTTAGAGACATCGCGCTTTCCGCGGGCGTAGTGAGAGTAGCTGTAGCTGGGATAACCGTAGCTTGGGTAGCCGTGGCTTGAGTATCTGTAGCCTTGACTGGGATAACCATGGCCATATCCGTGGTAGTAGCTGGCTGCGTCGGTGAGGTCCTCAGCGGGCTCTTCGGCTACAGCGGTGGTGTCGCGCTTTCCGCGCAGGTGTCCGTAGAGGCTGTAGCCGTAGCCATAGCTGGGGTAGCCTCCATAGTAGCGGTGATGATGACTGGCCTCTCCCTCAAGCTCAGCTTCAGCCTCCTCTGGCTGTGCAACTTCCGCGGTGTCGCGTCTCCAGCGGTAGCCATTTCCATAGCCGCCGTAACGTCTGTAGCCATGGCCTCCCCAGCGCGTCTCAGCAGTTTCCTGGTCGGCAGAGGTGACCTCGCTGTTATCGGCTGCAACAGCAGTTGATTTGCTGCTGTCAGCGAGAACGCCAGCGATGACAAGGCATGCAATGAGGAACTGGAAAAGAAAGACTCGTGTCAGGTTGCTTTCGAGGTTGCTCGAGACAAAGCCATAACTTACTAGGAGAATGAGAGAGAGTTTCTTGAACAACAGCAAGGTCCAAAGATCAAGAAAGTATGGCAAATTTGACCACCTTCATTTATCTTCCAATCAAAGTTCTGCATGGTGGAGTTTTGTTTATGCAACGTGCCCCTACTCAAATTTTCACGAAGCCAACATTTTGAAAAATTAGTAACAAAACTGACATTCTAATCTCGATCGAAATAGTTCATAATTTTAATTTTAAACTTTTTTAAATACTAAACAATCGGGAAATCTCGAACTTACCAGTTTCATTGTTTTCTTTTTATTACTGAAAACTGGAGACACTTCACCAACAAACTATTAGAAGTTTCTGAAGTAAATGTCAATTGGAAATCCTTTTATATGAAAAACCTTAGCATGGAGTCTTGCTGGACAACCCGTCGGATCGATTCCAGAAATGTTAGCGCGCGGAGGGCGTGGCTAGTACTTCCGTTAATTGTATTACGTAAACTGTGGTCGTCGAGCTTTTCTGGAAATATATCTAACAGCTGGCGACTAGCTTCTGATGGTAGTGACGTCGTCCAGAAGGTTCCACGACTCCGCCATCTTATATTGAAGAAGAGTGGGCAAGCCTTGATGCCCATACCATTATGTTATATATTATAAATATTTTATTTGTAACCCGCCAAATACACAAGGTGGCAGCGGATTAAAGAGAACGAAATAAAAACTAAATAACAGTATAAACACACACAAATTTAGACATAATTTCTAACTGGGCATGACAAATTCATGAAAAACATCATCTACTCGATGACCAGGATGACGTGGTGTACATAGTAGTGATGTACATCAGCTGTGTATAGTTGCTGAAACTCCTCCCGTTCAGATCAACTTCTAAAGCATTGTCCTAATAGGTGTAATAAGGTGAATAGCGCTATACGCGATGTCTACGTCTTAACACACACGCCTGTTCAAATACAACCCAAGAGGTTCTTATCAATGCGGCTTCCGGTGTTGCCAAGGTAATACAATTTTTCGAGCTCTAAAAATATCCGAAAAGGTTCTTGGTACTACTTGAAGTACACGAGTACAATATAACGCAAATTATACTGTAAAAAAGCTATTAAAATAACGGATGGACAGCATTGATCCTCGAACTGATGAAAAGCCGTCGTAATACAACAAAAACGTGTTTTTGTTAAGAAAAGTTGTTTCTTTAGCTTCCAACAAAGTAGAACTGTTGTGCTTTCCTTGGCAACCCTGGTGACGCTGCGCCTCTCCTCGGCCCGCTGGCGAACCAACCAAGCGATCTGATTGGCCCTGCATAAGCCAGAATAGAACGCTAGTCCATTCTCCTTATTCACCTTATTACAGCGCGCTCCGAGGAAAAGAGGAATCTGTAATAAATCTTATACGCGGTAATACACCTTATTACACCAATTAGGACAATGCTTAACGGATCCACGTATAAGGTGATTTATAGGCGTTGAGGGTGGTCCGTGGACACTGGTAGGGTACAGTATTAATGTTACATGGGAGTTGAGTTGTCTTAATACTATATATATTGTGACGATAGCTTTCCATTTTCGAATACTATATTTGGTGAACATCACGCTAGATGGGTTCAAGTTTTACGTATGTTTTGAGGACTAAGTCAAACGTCTGCGCGGTTTCTGAGTTCCTACTTCCGTTTGCATACAGCTTTACGCGTTAGTTCTTCCTCCAGTTCACGCATACCTAGGGATCAATTTTTGTGTTTCAGTTTATGAATTATATAAGGCCTGATTATTTACATATACTCAAAGGTAGGTATTACGACGACTGTATTTGTATGTGAAAAGCACTCTCAACCTCATTGTTGTGGAGAGGGGTTTAGTAGGCCGGACATAGATGGTAAATGTCCTTAGATACAGTCATCGGAGTTCAATTTAATTTGATTTACTTAATTTCAAAATAAATGCGGCACAATATTTCATGCGCGAGCAAATTAATTGTCACTTGTCATTAATCTGAAACTAAAGTATATATACAATTGTCATAAAATAAATACAGTAATTTAAGTAAGGTTGTTATGGTACAAGGTAAACCGAAGCACAAAACTATTACGGTACCTTTCAGTTTTACAAGCGACAGGTCTGAGTTTTGGTACTTTCATAGCTGCTTCTCTTGGAGGTCTGTTTCTTTCCGGTTTAAAGGGTGGAGGAAGGATATTTCGGTAGAAAGGGTGGGATAACAAATTTGTTCCGAAACGTTGGCACAGCTGTTCTCTACGAGCAGAAAGGGGTTCCAGCTTGCACTCCTTTAGGAGATACGAGTGCGGCATTTCATGGCCACCAGTTACAATTTGAACAGCACGTTTTTGGATTCTTTCCAACTTATCTGAGTCACTCTTTGCAATTCCATAATGCCATGCTGGACAGGCATATTCAAGAAGTGAACGGACAAACATACAATACAAATCCTCCATTCTTTCTTTAGGGACTTTGAATTTCTTTAGGATTTTTAACATACTCATGGAAGAGTTAGCTTTCTTTAAAATATACTTGGTATTTTCCTCCCAAGACATAACTGAAGATATAATAATGCCAAAGAGTGTAATTTGGTCAGAAGTAAGGTTATCAGGAATGGGAGGGTGGAACCGTGGGAGAGCTTTAAGAAATGGAATTGTTAGTATTATAGATTTGCCACTGTTCACTACCATATTCGACCGAGAAGCTTCTGTAGCAATATCCTGAATTATACCTAAAGATGTTTTAAATTCTTTCCCACAGCTTCGGCCAATGATAAATCGTCTACGAATTTCCATCGCTCATCAATATTCTGAGCAACATCATTTATCATAAGAAAACACAGAGGATCAAGCACAGTTCCCTGGAGCACCCCCCCCCCCCCAAAAAAAAATGGAAGTGCGTCTGACATGCACTGTTTATACTTTACAATTTGTAATCTATCCGTTAAAAAAAAACCGTACAATATTTACAATACAGTCAGGTACATTATTCTCAGTTAACTTATTTAACAGTATTTGGTGGTCTACAAGATCAAAAGCCTTCTTAAAATCAATAGCTATAAGGTTAATCCATTTATCTGGGGTGTCCAGATTCTTCAGGATTAATCTATAAGACTTACTAAATAACGTGTTGTAGAAGCCTTCGGGACGTTTCCATATTGATGCTGGTCAATGACTGATGCTAAATATTTTTTCAACCATGCAGCTACAAAACCTTCATACACGTGGCTAAAAACTGAAGGCACAGAAATTGACCTCACCCCAGTAGAATCATTAGCACCACCCTTTTTCGTTATTGGTGTAATAAACCCCACTTTCCACTTCTTTACTGGCCACTTCGTGATATTTTATTATAAATGTTGGTCAGCGGAAGGGCCAATTCAGCTGCAAAAGCCTGAATTAACGTCACTGGGATATCAAAAGGCGTAACTGCAGTTCTTTTTAGCTTCGACAGCTTAAGTTTCACCTGGGATATCATTATTTCAGGGATATTGATTCCAGGGAGGTCTTGAGGATGAATACTATGTACTTGGGATATAAAAGGCCCATTAACAGAAGGGGTCTTTGGAGAAAGTGGTGGGTAAGACTGAACAATTGCGGCAAAATGGGCATTTAAATCCTTGGCTGTTTTGACAGGCAGTTCGTCTTTCTGAAAATCAACAGATGAAGGATTTTTACCAGCCAGCTTTTTTATTTCTTGAAAGACTTCGCCGGTTTAGAAGTTAAAAGATGGTCAGCTTCTTTCGAATAAAAATCAGCTTGGGCTTTCTTAATTTTTGTCTTTATTTCACTGCTCAGCTTGTTGGCTTCTTCACGCTTACCTTCTCTAAAAAGTTCAGGACAGCCTAGGGCGTCTAGTGGCCTACTACACGTGCAGACTTCACGGGTTCATTACGGATTCTCGCGGTCGATTCACGCTAAGGTTTATGTACCGAACCACAATAGGCTATAAACCACCCATCATACACTAGGCATTGCAGGCCAGCCCACTCTAAGGAGCTTTAAACAAGACTCATAACAATGACCTAAGGTCCGTAAATAAACAAAAGTTTTTATTCTGTATTACTTACAAAATAATATGAATAACCTTTAAGTAAAAAGGGTTGTTCCCGGTCGAGACCCCGGAAAAGAAGTGCGGAAGAACATAACTCATGCTCCCGGATGAGTCACGAACATGAGTTAATAAAATAATAAAGAGTCACGACAGTATAAAAGATTAAATATATTGGACGGAAAGGGAATAGCGCTGCTTAACGGCGGCACAAGTGAGCAGTGCAGGGTGCATATGGCACCACCGTAACATAGGCTAACTGTTCTTACAAGTACCATTTGAGCTTTCAGCTCTTGTTTACATGTTCCACGGAAGTCCGGACCGTAGATAGCAACTTTGGGAGAAGTTAGGGGGGGGGGGAATCATCCGCAGCTTGAAGTACTGGAATCGGGACAGAATTTTGCTTGCAGGACGATTGTAAACCCATTTGTGAAGCTACATCAGATCCAGCCAGTGCAGGGCGAGTCGGAGGGGCATGGTACGGATCCTTTTGGTCCTGTCGTCCACCCGTAAAAACACGAACCTTCGCCAAAAGACATTCTATTTACCCTTGCAAGTGCTATATGAGCTTTCAGTTCTTCTTTCTAGAACAAAACGAGACATAGTTTGAGTAATGATTTATTTTGATCATAAATAGGTGACAGGTGTAACAAACGGATGAAGGTATTACCAGCGTCTCGAGTGGTATCCGCCGTAATAAGGACCGGATCTATGTCCGTAGTATGGTCTGTGTTTGTGCTCTGCTCCTTGCTGGTCAGCCTGGGCTGCGTATTCCTGTTCAGAGACATCGCGCTTTCCGCGGGCGTGGTGAGAGTAGCTGTAGCTGGGATAACCGTAGCTTGGGTAGCCGTGGCTTGAGTATCTGTAGCCTTGACTGGGATAACCATAGCCATATCCGTGGTAGTAGCTGGCTGCGTCGGTGAGGTCCTCAGCGGGCTCTTCGGCTACAGCGGTGGTGTCGCGCTTTCCGCGCAGGTGTCCGTAGCGGCTGTAGCCGTAGCCATAGCTGGGGTAGCCTCCGTAATAGCGGCGATTATAGCTAGCCTCTCCCTCAAGTTCAGCTTCAGCCTCCTCTGGCTGTGCAACTTCCGCGGTGTCGCGTCTCCAGCGGTAGCCATTTCCATAGCCGCCGTAACGTCTGTAGCCATGGCCTCCCCAGCGCGTCTCGGCAGTTTCGTGGTCGGCAGAAGTGAGTTCGCTGTTATCGGCTGCAACAGCAGTTGGTTTGCTGTTGTCAGCGAGAACGCCAGCGATGACGAGGCATGCAATGAGGAACTGGAAAAGAAAGCCTCTGTCAGGTTGTTTTCGAGATTGCTCGAGACAAAGCCACAGCTCACTAGGAGAATGAGAGAGAGTTTATTGAACAACAACAAGAATATGGCAAATTTGACTACCTTGCATTTATCTTCCAATCAAAGTTCGGCAGGGTGGAATTTTACTTATGAGACGTGCCCCAACTCCGATTTTCACGAAGTCAACATTTTGAAGAGTTTTTAACAAAACTGACATTCTAATCTCAATCGAAATAAATTAAAAAAAAATTTCAATACTGAAGAATCGGAAGATCTCGAACTTACCAGATTCATTGTTTTCTTTTTGTTACTGAAAACTGGAGATACTTCACCAACAAACTGTTAGAAGTTTCTGTAGTAAATGTCAAATGGAAATCCTTTTATATGAAAAACCTTAGCATGGAGTCTTGCTGGACAACCCGTCGGATCGATTCCAGAAATGTTAGCGCGCGGAGGGCGTGGCTAGTACTTACGTTAATTGTATTACGTAAACTGTGGTCGTTGAGCTTTTCTGGAAATGTATCTAACAGCTGGCTACTAGCTTCCTGATGGTAGTGACGTAAAGGTCCACGACGCCGCCATCTTGTCTTGAAAAAAGAGGGGGCAAGCCTTGATGCTATTAAGCCCCGTTCACAAGCATGCCTAGCCAAGCACAGATGTCTAGGGACGCACCTAGCATCACCGTTCAGACCAATGTCTAGTCATTTTGGGCCAGGCACATAGTTCCAGGCTCTAGAACTTGGTGCCTGGCTACGCCTGAGCAGCGGGTGGTCCGTGGACAGAGGTAGGGTGCAGTACTCTTGTTACATGGGAGTTGGGTTGTCTTAATACCATATATATTGATGCCGATACCTTTCCCTTTTTTAATACTATATTTGGTGGACATCACGCAAGATGGGATCAAGTTTTACGTATGTTTTGAGGGCTAAGTCAGAAGTTTGACCCATAAACCCAGTCTGTGAACAAGCGGTAAGAGCACTAGATATCCGCTCTACACAGACAGTTAGATAGATAATGGAGCTTACTGGTGGATGACCCCCCCCCCCCCCCAGGTATAATAAAAAAGGAGAATTCGCGGAAACGTCATTTTATTAGTTACTTTATTTGTCTTCTAGCACTTCCTGTTACTTTTTCGTATTTTTGTTTCAATTAATTACTAAATGGGATTAGTCGCCTGTTTTCCCGCGATGTAGTTTAGGCGGAGCGAATGAGCATAAACTGTTGGTCAGCTCTTTCGAAATCGTTGAATTTGTACAATCGCCACTGAGTGTACATGAAGACAAGATAATCAGATTCTGTGATCCGATATTTAATTAGTCAACATAATTTGTAGACTGTCGTCCAGCGAGATGGGTCTGTGTGCGCGGCGCAAGCGGACACAGAACTTACTGCTTAAATGCCCAGTGAGAGCACAGAAAGATGAGACAGACTTAGTCAGATTCTGTAATTCGAGTCTTTATTTATGCTCTTTTTTTAGCTCACCACGGAACTGCCATGGATATGTTGACTAGCATGAACCAGTTATTGGTGGACCCTGAACACAAGTCAGTCATAGATCGAACCTGGAAGAAGGACGTGGACTTCTTTGTCGTGGAAAACACCCTCGTGTGCCACGAAGGGGAGAGTGTACAAGTAAGCCTTACTATTCCTCCATAATCTCCAGACTGTTCGACGACAAGGGTTTACAACAGGTGAGTGACCTTAGCAAACAAAAGGTTTACTGTGATCCTAAAACGTAAGTGGAGGGATACCTATGACGTCGTAAAAGTTGTCCGTGTGTCAGCACGATAGCTCTCGAAGGAAATCAGATCTTTTCAGATGTAAGGCAGGAAGTTCTGATCGATTTCGTCAAAATAGCCTAGATCTGAAAAAGCACATGCTGAATCCAGATCTGAACTTGGTTTTCTCAGATGATTAGATTAGCCATTGGCCTTAATCTGTTTATAAACTTTAATAGCAAAGTGTTCAAGGAGTCGGGCGAAGACAGGATATCAGATGTACAATTTGTGGGATCCCATCGAAACTTTTGGTCTTGTTTGATAAAGAGGAACGAATGAAAAATCCAATGGTCCACTATCCCTTACCGTTCGATTTTTATGAGGATGTACTCCGAGAAAATGCGTCCAAATATATACACGGCTCACCGAAGCTGCTTTCTCTTGCGATATGGGGTGACTGGTAACGTCAGGATCATGAAGCAGAGAGGAACCTAATAAGAGCTGTGCTATCGCTGCGTTCTTTACCACCTGCGTAGTCACTAGTAGCATCTGTTTTTTTTTTTTCCAAAAAGTGTTTTGGGCTCACAGGTGTTTGCTCCCTAGAGTTAAAATCTGTTTTCTGACTCACAAGTGTCTGGTGTTACCGCAACATTGCGGACTAAGGAGAACCTCACCGGGAGGCAGATTCAGAAACCTAAAACCAGAAAACCCCAAATGACCTTTTTTTTTATGAGGATAGTAATTCAGAGCAAGGGATTTGGCTTTCGAATGAACGCGGAAGAGGGGTCCTTAGACACTGCAAACTCGGGACTATATCTGTTTTAAACTGTAACTCTTATAATACTGTCCAAGTCTTTTTTTTCTTTTCTTTTTATTAAATCCATACAAAAACTGCCGCTGCAAAAAGGTTATATTTTTTATCTCGTTTGGAACATCGGTTTGATTTCACCAGTGTGCCGGGTTCGATATCGGTAGTGCCTCTCCTCCACCGGTGTCCATAGCCGTGTCCGTGGGTTCGGTATCCTCCCCATCCGTGGTGTCTAGACTCTGTTGTTTCTTGATCGGACGCAGTGACAGTGATTTGCTCGACATCGGTAGTGTCTCTTCTCCATCGGTTTAGCCGTGTCCCTGGTTGAGACAGCTGTCCCATTTGTGGTGTTTAGACTCCGCTTTTTCTTGATCGGACTCGGTGGCGGCGACCTGTTCGGTGTCGGTGGTGTCTCTCGCCCAACGGTTGCCATATTTATGTCCAGATGGTTGGTAATTACCACCTAATCTGCGATGTTTCGACTCCACTATTTCTTGGTCTTTCTCAGAGGCAGCGGCCTGCTCGATAGTGGTTGTTTCCCGCTTGACATGGACCGAGAACCATGCCCGTGTGATCGGTAATAGCCGCGGTGTCTCGACTCTCCGATTTCTTGGTCGAGCTCAGTAGTAGCGACCGGCTTGGTCTCAGCAGTATCTCTCCTCCAACGGTGTCCATAGCCATATGGTGGCCTCCCCGCCCTTGGTGCCAAGACTCGTCTGTTTCTTGATCGGATTTGTGGGCAGCGACCTGCTCGACATCGGCAGTGTCTGTCCTGTCGCGATTGTCGTGTTTCATGTGTCCATGTCCTCCCTTCTGCGGTAACCCGAAGGTGCGACGCCTTGGGATTCGTCAGAATTTTCGAATGGAGCCGAAGGTTGTCCTTCTGCAAAAGTTGCGCACAGACCGAGTGCCAGTAGAAGCAACCGCAAATAGAAAATATCTTATAAATGTTTGTTGAGTACCTTCATTTTCAAGAAAATGTGGTAGGCTTTTGAACTCGTCTGAAACTTACAGTGGCTACTATTAAGCGACAGTGTTATATGGAAGAAAAATCCTGAGGAAATAAGAAAGGTTCAGTATGTGAGGTCAGGGGCGTCACTAAGGGGGGGGGGGAGATTTTGAGAGAGTACTTTTATCAGGCAAAGCACGTCGAAAGTCGGTCGACTCGTCAGCACGTCGGGTTCTTTTTATACACAAGAAATCAATATGCAAGAAACACAGAAGAAATCAAATTCTGTATGCTTTTGTCTGGCCTCAGTATTCTCGTCCGCACATCTGGTTCTTTTTATACAGAAAAAATAGATTTTTTTATGTTTTTGTCGGGCGTCGGTCGACTCGTCGGCACATCAGGTTCTTGTATACGTGAGAAATCGAATTCTGCAAACATTTGTTGGGCGCACCCGGGAAGTTCAAGTCTCTTCGGCACATCGGGTTATTTTTACACGTAAGAAATAAGTCCTATACGGCCAAAACACAGGAGAAATATGCTGTATGGTTCTGTGGGGAGTCTGTAACCCGTTTATTGGGCGCGTCTCGAAAGTTTGTTTTGTCGGCACATCTGCTTCTATTTACACGTAAGAAATAAAGTTCTTTACAGTCTTGTCGGTCAAAACACAGAAGAGATCGAACTTTCAATGCTTTTCTCGGGCGTCGATGTTCTTGTCGGCACATCGGGTTCTTTTTTAATTCAAATTCTGCAATCATTTGTCGAGCGCACCCGGAAAATGTAAGCCGTGTAGGCAGATCAAGATTTTTCTACACACAAGAAAACAAGTGACTGCAGAGTTTTGTCGTACGAAGACCGAAAGTTTAAGTTTCGTCGGTTAATTGGGTTTTGTTTTTACACATAAGAAACCAAATTCTTTTAGACTAGTTTAAGTCGGGATCTTTCTTTTTATACATAAGAAGTCGAATCACATTCTGTGAGCTTCCGTCGAGCGAAGACCAAATTTTAAGTCTCGTCGTTGTTATGACGATCGCTGTACTCCAGTACCAAGCTTGTTTTTGGGGTCCCAGAACGTACGTGGAGGGATCACACAAGTTGTCCGTCTGTCCGTCCGTCCGTCTGTTAGCACGCTAACTCTCGAAGGGGTTGAGATATTTTGTTCAAATTTAGCACAATGGCGCTTTGGGTGAAATTACAGGTCAAGTCTGAAGATTGGCTCTGTAGCTCTACACTTAGGGGTGGGGGAGGGGTTTTAAATTAAGGGCAAAACAAATATTTTTTAAAAGCTATTGAGATAGTTGATTTAGGGGTAAGGAGACATGCTGAATCCGAATATGAAAGTTATTTTCTTGCCGGACAAGTAGTTCACCCTAAATCTGGCAAAAACCGGACACAAAATTAGTCGACCAATTTTCGGCTATAGCAGTCCCTACCCCTTTATTCTCAAACTAGTATAGCTCCGCGGCGTGGACGACGACATTCGTGTGTTTATTCTATTGACGTCGGAGAGACCGAGTGTACTCGAAGGTCGAAGGGGTTGATATATAATGTTCAAACGAGGAATATCAAGCGAGGGTATAGTTCAGTGAGGATTCACTGGTAAAGTACAGGCCAAGTTCGTAGGTGGGTCCTTTAGTCCTATCTTTAGAGGCAGAGGAGGAGTTTCGAATTTACGGTAAAAACATATATGTTTTATAAGCTAATAAGATGTTCATTGAGGGTTAAGGAGGTCCGCTGAATCCATAACTGAACTTATTTTTCTTGCTGGACAAATGGTTCATCATGAATTAGGCTGAAACTGGAAATTTGGTTGAAGCTCAGAGTTGTTTCTGATTTCGATTAGAGATTCGGTATCGGGCAAGGAGATATGTTGAATCCATTTTTGAACTTTATTTTAACAGTAAAAATATTCAAGGAATATGGCGAAGACTGAATGGCGAAGACATGACCCAATTGTTTGAATCAAATGTTCGTTGTTTGGGAATTGGGAATTGGGATCCCATCGAAACCTTTGGTCTTGTTTAACGTGAAAACTACTTCTTATGCTGTGAAGTCAGAACAGTGCCTACTTTACTGTGGATTGCCACTTTTGGCGGAAAGATCTGTGATTTCACATGCAGGTAGCCTTACTTTTCTATGGGATTGCAAAAATCTGATCATCAGCGTTTCCACAGAATTTCGACTGCGGCGCATTTGTACTATTATCTATTTGGAAGAACACGGTGTTTCATTTAATTGGCGTTTTAGGATTGAAATTCGTGGGGGTTTGAACACATTACAAGCTAGAACTCTTATGATAGATATAGATACAAATTTTTCCGAAAAAAAATACAGATTTAAATAAATTTGCTGGCGGCGCTTCGTTGTGTTGCGACTAGTACCCCGATTTGCGCTTATTGTCAGAAAGTGGTAAGGGTCTAACCTGTGTGGTTTTTACGGAAAGTGTGGGCCGGATTGATGAATATGACATTACATTTTGGAAAGCTCCGTAGAACTCTTGCCTGGGGCCAAAAAGGATGGTTTTTGCTTGTAATTGAGCCACAGCCTACAGTGTGCGAACTAAAGTGGAGCTGTATAACCTATGTCATAGAGGACTACCTGAAGATATGCAGCCAAGCTTTCGTTTCATCAAACCATGTTTCTACATTCGAGTGGAAAGCTGCGTTCTAGCAGACAAGCACCAGTTTTAAACTGAAGATGGACTAAAATCTATAAGTGCGAAATATGTGCGGCAGTTCGCTGCCCCATAGCCAATACGTCTTCTTGGAGTGATAAATATAAAAATTTGCAGAATCAAAAAAGTGTCATTTTCCCGCGGGTCCGAAAGTGCTGCCATCTATTGTTTCTTCCGTTTCTGTTTGTGATAACGGCTGAGTTTATCATTCCATTTCTTACACTTGGGAGTGAGGAAGATAAATGATATCAGAAGGGTCTCTTAAACTTTAAAAGTTCTCTCACTGCTGAAGAAATTAGAGCTTATCCTTTGCTTCTTTTTAAGTGGTGAAATTAGAAAGTTGGCCTACCACTTTCAACTTTTGAACTAATGCAGATAGAATTTGTTTTTCAACGGCATTCGGTAGACCTCGGTGAGCTGATCAAAGTATGTGCCATCTGTTTTTGGTACAAAAATCACTTCATGAGATACAACAGTTTGAAAGTTTGGAGGGGTTGACAACTTCAGGAGTGAGATACATACTGAAACCAAAAATAGGCCGATCCCAATCGTGAGACATGTAGGGTTGTTAGACCATAATCATCTTCGGCGATGAGGGTTTAGCAATGTTGGTAGATGGTGTACCTATTAATCCCAGTATTTCTTTCCTGTGTATTTGATCGTGAGACCAATTTGGTACCATGTCTATTAAGGGGAGATAGCCTTGTAAATATGAATCGGTGCTAGAAGGGGTTCATGAGGGGCTAGAAACTTGTGAAAATTGGTGCACATTGTATTCGATTTCCATAAATCTAACGGTAAGAAAGTTTGTATCGATGGTATGAACTAGAATGAACGTAGAATAACGTAGAATGAACTGTTTACGCGACGGGTACAAACGATAATGTAAAACAATGAGGTAGTTTCGTAATAATTAATAGTGTCATCTGTGGTAATTTAATCCTGAAAAGTTGCGCATAACTTTATAATACCAACTAGATTATATAAGATAGTGTCCCAAGTTTTCATCCGTCACGATGTCTACGATTAAAAAGGGTAAAGTTCAACTGACTGCAACGTCAATTTAGTCCATTCTTCCGATATTCTTTTGCTGTTGTTTTTAGAACGCTGAGGAATAGCCTTTGATCATGTGATTACTGATTGTGTTCTTCTTAGAACATACCGTTTTATAAGGTTCGATAAGTTGACGACTTCAGCAAACCGACAGCGAAGAAACAAAACCAAGTGTTGCTCTCGCAACACTTTAGTCGGCGAAGCCGGACAAAGGTTGACGAAATACTTCACGTTGCCCAGTCAATGTTGGTCTAGTTTAACTTGTTCTGGACAGTCGTTGGAAGCTTCGCTTTTTAGCGAAAGGTGAAACGGAAAGTCGAATATTTGAATGATGATGATTTTATTAACGCACTTAAGGAGAGGAAATAGTGCAGTATAAACAAAAAAAAGAGGAAAAAGTACACTGAGCTTTCAATAATGTAGTAAATGCACAAGATCAAAAAATAAACATTTAAAAGAAGAAAAAAAAAAAGGGACTAATCGGGTCTAAAAAATCTTCTTCCTGGATGGAGTGCGGAGAAGTGGTCAAGGGCAGAAACGTGAAGGTCCTGGGCAATTGAAGATAATTTTGCACAAGGGTCAGAGGGCAAAAAAGTTGCAGTTATACGGGAATTCCTATAACGTCGAGGAAGGTACAAGAGAAATTTACAATACTTGAAATAATAAGTTCTGATGCGTTTTAAATCTTTTAGCCTCAGAATACCAAAAATTCCGGAAAGGTTGCAGACAGAGGGAGAACAGAAACTATTATATAAACTACCAAGCGCTTTTCTGTTATACCTTCCTCTATTTGGAATTATTTTTCCATATCCGACACGAATGGAATCGTGAACAGCCGAAACAGCGTTATCACAATTTTTTTTTAGAGACTGTGCTATGAACATGCCAAGCCATTTTACGGTAGGGGAATTGGGGAGTTTTTCATTTTGAAAAGAAATACCGGAATCTTTTTGGCTGTTGAATTTAAGATACTGACATTTAGAAATGTTAACAGAAAGGCCAATTTGAGAAAGACCTTGACAAATCGTTTTTATGTTAGATTCTAACCCACTTTTAGTTCGACTGATTAATAGAATGTCGTCTGCATAAGCTATGTAATTAATACTTATGTCTCCAAGAAAAAATGTTGGCAATAAACCTGAGAGGCATTCATAAATGGTACTTTTAAAAACAAAGGGAGATAGGACTCTACCCTGTGGTACCCCCTTGCTCACAGGAATGGATTCCGAAACCGCCCCTGATCATTTCGCCCGAACAATCGCGTTACGGTACCAAAACCTTAAAACAGAAACAATGGAAGCATTAACACCCTGACGCAACAAAGAAAGTAGAGCCTGTGAATGTACTACATTATCGAAAGCTCCAGAAATGTCGATTGCACACAGATGAACGGCTAATTTTCCAACAGTCGCCTCCTTGAGAATTGTAGACAGAACTCTATGAGCATGGCTGCAACTGAGTCTTTTTTGGAAACCAAATTGGAAGTCGCCGAACTGGCACTTCGACGTAATTTCTGGCACTAAAAGATATTCAAAAATTTTGCTAAAGATGCAAGACACTGTAATTGGCCGGAAAGAGCTGCACTGGTTTGGATTTTTTCCTTTTTTTATAATTGACGTAATAGTTCCAGAAAGAAAACTGTCTGGAACTATAGACGTTGCCAAAATCATCTGAAATAGCAGCTGTATGTGGAAGATGAGTTCGGGAGAGCTAAACTTGAAGTGGCTAGAGCAGAGACCGTCGCTGTCAATGGAGGTGCTTTTCAATCGGCGTATAGCTTTTATGACTCCGTCTCTGGTGACGGTGTAGACTTTTGACTGATTCATTTTGTTCGGAAGAAGTTTTGAAAGGCGCTCGCCAAAAAAACGTTGAAGTAGGCCATCACTAGAGCTGAAAACAGAAGAATAGTGGTGCAACCAGTCCTTCATCTGAAGTGGCGACGGAAGTGGAGGAGTGGTTTTGTCAGAACGCAAAACCGATGCCCAATCCTTCTTATTAGTCGGGAAATCCAAACCCTTAATGCGTATTGATCTAAGGGCCTTTTTGAAATTGCGCTTGGTTTTTTGCTTCAGGTCAAAGACAGTCCCATGCATAGGGCGACCGCAGGCATTCCATATTTGGTACCAAGTCCGAGCACGGCTTTTAACTTTTTTGATTTCCGGGTCGATTTTCCACAAAGGTTTCCTTGTCCCTATCTTGACACGCTCAAGAGGGACAGCCATTTCTTCAGCTTGTTTTAGACACCATACACTCTGATTGTAATAAGAGTTGATGTCGAGACGGGCTGACTGATGGGGTACCAGGGTCTGGAGCAAATGGAAAGGTATTCTTATCGTGGACAAAAGTGTAGTTAGGTACTGCAAAAATATCACTTTGTTGCACCTGTCCCAGTTGTGCTTTTCATGCCATTTAGGGGGAGTGTTATTCTGTTGGAGAGCAAAGAGTTTTGATCTGAAGCTGCACGAAATACACAAGTGGTCATCGTCAATATTTTCGGTATCCACATGGACAAGGCCATCAACTGCATTATCTGACGAAGTTATTATGTGGTCGATGTTTGACGTTCCACTGCCTACATTGTGGATATACGAGTAGTCGAGGTCTTTTGGTGCTATTTGGTATCCATCAGGTAGGATATCGAGTAGCAGCGTTGATCTAGGGGATGTTTTCAGAATATCGCAGTTCAGATCACCGGCCAAGACCCATGGAGTTTGTTCATTTGCGATGCTTTTGAGAACCGTCTGGAGTTTCCTGCAAGCATTGGCAAAGGCATTCAAAGATTGCGAGTTGCGTCGATTGCACGGTAGATACACATTAGTAACTGCGAAACGATCAGTCTTGACAGCAATAATGTTATTGTCTGAATAGATTAGATGGGCAGAAGCAGAGATGCCGCAACTAACAAATGTGGCTAATCCTCCAGAAGGTCTACCCTTGGTTTTGCGCGCATTTTGAAGGAAAGTGAAGTGATTTTACGATCGTTGGAGAAAACGAACGTTCGTGTACCAATAGATCGTTTATTAGCAGATCCTTGTCCTTAGTGCCATTGATGTTTAGAGAAGCTAGCCTGATAAGGGTCGAATCCATTTAAGATAAAGATTTCTCGGCTGCTTTCCGTAAGATTGGGCACCTCATCCTGAAAGAGACGTGGTTGCCCTGGCAGTTGGCGCACAGCGGACTGTTAGAGCATGGACTGGATTTAGAGTGCATATGGTTTCCAGAACAACGAGCACACCTCAAGCTGTTGCAGTCGAGTTTGCACTTGTCCTGTCTGTGACCAGGAGATTGGCATTTATTACATCGCGGGGGAATACGGCGATACTCCACAATACGGAAAAATTCATAGCCAATCCGAGCCCCGTTTACAAGGGCTTTCTCCAGCGCTGAATGATCCAGGAACACTAGCTTGAAGGTGCGTGACGTTCCAAGCTGAATGACTTCAGATGTGCCTGGGATGCAACTGGTAAGTTGAGCGGAGGTTATGTTCTCTGGAACATTCCGGATGACAGCAAGGTAACTCGGTCTAACGACGGTTGTGCGAGAGCCGGGGTGCTTATCCGTAATCGCCTTCGCTATGCTTGAAGCTGATTCCTGACTGGCTGTTTCCAAAATCCATCGGTTTTGGGAACTACTGACTTTTACGTTGGTAATAGAGTCATGCCCATCTAGCTGGTCAAGTGCGACTTTTCGGGAAAGCGGATCAGATATGCCGTCAGGAGAGTTGTCAACGATTATTTTCACAGCATCGGAGTATGTGGGCCTGTGGTTGCGATGACCTGATTTGTTGCCGGCTGCAGACATTTTTGGCTGAGTGTGAGACAAGTTATCCATCGAGAAAAGTCTCTCAGACATTAGCTTGACTTCGTTGACACAGGTAGTGATTTGGCAGGAAAGGGTGGCAAAGGCTGAAGCTGGGATGAACGGTACCTCACTTGGAGATTTGATCACGAAATCAGGCAGAGGGACGTCGTCTTCATCGCAGCGAGTGAAGGCACCGAGAACATCGGTAGCATGAGCCGACGCAGCGTTGGGACCTGAACGACGTGGGACAGGATCCTGCGGAAACGCCTTCTTCCAAAGTAGGCGCTTTGCAGCCAAAATAACTGCCTCAGGAAAAAAACTCTACAGCGCATTGAGCAATGCTGTCATGGCCTATCCCCTTTTTGAAATTATCTTGCAAGAAGTTCAGTACAGGGTCATAGAAAAGCACTGGAGACGACATGGCCAACTGCTAGGTTTTTGATTCCAAGTACAACGGTCACTTTTTGACAGTTGGAGCTTGAAACCGATAGCTATCAAACTGAAACGGAGATTGCGACCGTTCAGCTCAACGGTCAGACGAATTTACATATATGATTTTATATTATAGGAATAATCTCAACTGATGCATTACAGTTAGTTTTATACAAAATTTCGCATTAGGTGTATTTTGTAGTTTTCTCTATTTGAAAGAACGATGTTCCATTTATGGGCGTTCTAAGAGTAAATTTCTGAGGGTTTGAAACACGTTAAAAGCTAGAGAGGTAAAAGGCTAGTGACGCCCCTTTGTGACGGTATACCCACCAACGTCATTGGCAGCCTTGTCCTTAGAGTAAATGAAAGATGATCGAGCTGGTAGTTCAAGATGCTGTGTATTTGTGATTCTTTTGCTTGTATATAGAAAGCAAAACCCGGGAAATATATGTTTCCTTGGTAGAATAGCTGGTGTTTCCGTGCAACTTGAAGGCGTGACGCTAATTCGTTAAACCACACGACTTGGTTATTAACATAATGTCGCGAGAATATTATATAACTTCGTCGTTTGAGAAAAAATAAAAACGAGTGTCTTAAATTTTTCAGGAATTAATGTTGGAATAAAAATACCGAGTTCCACTCGTCGATTCTGGGTATAGCTGGTTCCTTAAAGGATCCGTCTTACCTATGTTACTTATTCGCTCTAGGCTCCTAGTCCTTCCATCCAGTGCCGTCTTTACCCTTAGGCCAGTTAGGCCGGTGCTGGGGGGCCAGAGGAAAAGAGAGTCCAAGCGCCCGGTGAAAAATGCTGAGAAATGAGACATATGGTTGCTAGCTGTATTGCCTTGTTGCTTACAATCCAGGTTAGGCACCATCGTCATTTACGTTACCGAAATTTTTTTAGATGTGACCAGAGTTTGGCTCGACCAAGAAAAGTCTGTGCTAATGGGTTCACGTTTTTACGTTTTGACTCTCGAAAAGGGGCACAAATCCATGGATGGCCTATGGTCCACCAAAAGTAAAAGACGGCACTGGTTCCATCCTTTCACATTTTCGAGATTTCTTACTTACTATATGATTTGTATCCACCCCACCGACACTACACCGGTTTCTGAATTTATCATGTTTGGATCTTTTCGAAGCTGGTCGGACTCCCGCCTATGCCGCTTAGTCCTCCGAGGAGCTGATTGTTCGGAAATACCGGTTCTGCCAGTTTCTCTGGTTTTTTTTTTTGTATCAAAGACAATAAAACTTTTTCACAAGAAATCAAGTTCAGGCAACGTACCTACAAATTTAGAGACCAAGACTTTCATGCAAAAGTAACAAGACCAAAGGTTTTGTTCGGACCCCAAAGGGGAATCGTGACTTAATGCGAAAGTAACAAAACCAAAGGTTTTGATCGGATCCCAAAGGGAAATATTTTGTCGATCTGGTCTTGCAGATGCTCAGTCTTTACCAAACCCGTACAGAGTTGATACCTTTCTAGCAGGCCACTGAACAAACAGCCACTAAGCCATACCAAATTTCCGGTTTTCGCTAGATTCCTGTCAGTCTACATGTCCGGCAGGAACATAAAGTTCAAATATGGATTCAGGACCCTTACATCTAAATTGACGCTCCAGTGGATAAAAGTTTAACCTCTAATCAACTTTAGATAAGACTCTTACCAATTTTCCGGTTTTCCCCGGATTCCGGGAAAACTACTTGCCCGGCGAAAAATAAAAGTTCAGAAACAGATGCAGAATGTCGCTGTATCCCTGTGCCAGACTTTCATTCAACTTGAGATTGAACTTTTACTTCCACAGAATTTACGGTTTTCCCGGATTCTGAGCGAACTGTTTGTCCGGTAAGAAAGCGAAGTTCAGTTCTGGGTTACCGTTACTTTACCCTTAAATTGACTCTCATAAAATGTTTGTTTGATCCCTTAATTCCAAAACCCCTCTCCCACACCTAAATATAGGACTACTCGGCCCACCTATGAACTTGACATGTACTTCGACCCAAAGGATCCTCGCACCGTTTTTATTTTTAACAAATATCTCAACCGCTTCGAAAGCTATCGGGCTGACAGACGGACAACCTTTACGAAGTCATAGGTGTCCCGTAACTTACGTTTTGAGATCCCAAAAAGTAAATTGGGACTGGGTGAAGCTAAAAACAGCCATGACATTAATCTTGTGACAACCTGGCAACATGTATGTTAGAACTTGTCATAGGAATTGTGTTTGCTACGACTTTTGAATCATAACATGGCATGTATGAGCTAAATTCCGGAACTATGCAATTCTTTCTCCAAGACGTTTCCTCGAAACTTGTTTTCTCGTGCACAATGGCTCGCGCAAACCCATGGAACTGTGAGGAAAACAGCGCTAAATAGTTTCCAAAATGTGTGAGTAAGTCAAGCGTAATCTAAAGAAGAGATGAAAGCGGTCACTAATTCATCATTTGATCCTTCTCAGTGTCAGAGCCATCTCTAGTTGGACTAGTTTCGATTTCTTTTGACCCCTCGTTCCCTCATCAGAGCATTGTCAATCCCGTCCGCGGTCTGTAGGTTCTATTTTACCAGTGGCACGCGAGGATGTCTTGTTCCTATGGTTTCTTATTCGGAGTCAATGAAGAATCGCCGTGTGCCTATTGAAGAACCAGGACCGTGACCACAACTGATCACAACAAACGTTGTCAATTAGTGTACATAGTATATGAATAAGTTCCAAGGATCCGTTCGGGTGACGTTTCTTGTTCTTTCCTAGGTTCAGTGGCGTGTATTTTCGCATGCAGACGGTTAAAGTCTCCCTGTTTTGTTGCTTTCGGCTGGGAGTGCGGTGCACAGTTCCGACATTTCCTGCTTTTGTGTAGATTTCTCTAGGTACCGGTTTTGCAGCTGGTTCGTCTGAAAGTCTTGCAGTACCACCGCCCGACTTGCTCCTTCAGTTCTCGAATTCCTTGGCGAGGATTCAAACTCGGGACCCATACCCATCATAAAAAATAACCGCTGGTTTATCTGCGGCTGATCTCACAGAGACCTAGTATCCAAGGGTTCGGCCTCGAGTCCCATTGTTGCACCAGAAAAAGCCCTCCGCCATTACACATTTAGACCCGTAATGACAAGTCAGTACGTAGATGAACTGATGAAGAGGCTTCTTCCGACTATTGAAGCTGATGTCTGTATCGTCAGTGCGCATGCAGAAATTTTGGGGTTGCAGATTATTATTATTTGTTTCCAAGTCAGACATCAGGAGCCTTATTTAGCAGTAATGCGAGACAAAAAGAACGAGAAAACCAAGTTAGCAAGAATTCGGCTGTCTCTACAGCTGATGTTTCCGGTCAAGGTGGCATTCATTCGAGCATGCTAGGCTAGCAAATACTCTAGACTTCTTTCCTTTTTTTTTACACGAGGCTCTGTTACGTAATATGTCGAAGTCATCAGAGCTTTTCCACAACATATAATTGCTGGAGAAAGATAAGCGGGACAACGCCCTATGCACTTTTCGATCTGTCACGACTGGCTGTCAATGACATCAGATCTGCTGGATAGTTTTTTATGTAATTTTCTTATTTTTCAACTGAATAGCAAAACAAGCGTGACCGTAAAGGCTCATTTATCGGTTGAACATCGAAATTACAATTAGACACCGGTCGATTTTCATAATTTTATTTCATCTGTATAAAAAGAACCAGATGTGCCGACGAGAATACCGAGGCCCGACAGAAGCATATAGAATTCAATTTCTTCTGTGTTTTGCCGGACAAATCTTTGCAGCGTTTGATTTCTTGAGTACAAGAAGAACCCGACGTGCTGACGAGTCGATCAACGCCCGATAATCCGCTCAGACATTTGTTGTGGCTTTTCGTTCAGTTCTTCCCAGGCGTCAGATTTGTTCCCTCATGTGTTACTAGATTCAAAGAATTTGATTCGTGTGGGTGGAGAAGGCATGAGACAGCAATATCTTTCGATGGATCAGATTTTTACGAACACACTGTTAACTTTGTTTTCTTCGAAACCCTCTCGATATTCGACGTTAAAGGACACCTGAATGAAGAGTACCAAGTATCATCCCTATCTGTATGACTCCCGTTAACATTGCCTGCAGAAAACCCAATCCAAATACGAAATAATGTTTTCCAGCTATGCTTTTTGCTCCATGTTGCATCTGTCCTTATTTCAGGACCGAACAATTTTAGAAATGAACAAATGTCTCCAAACAACCCTTCTTCTGGAATGTTTTTTAACCATTTAAGCCCAAAGCTATATCTAGAAGAAATTCTAATACCATCGGGCCACCGCTGTGTAAGATTTGAATCAATTGCGCTTTTTCTCTTGGAGTCTGCATGTGCAAACCTCCAGAAACGAACATACCTATTTTGAAAACGTCACGCTCAGGAGAAGAATGCTCTCCGTGGCCATGTCTGTAAATGCATTCTCCATGGTGTGTTCAAGTATGGTTTCATTGTTCATGTGTCCTTTAATCACAAATTACTTGAACACAATTCTCCCTGGGTCACCCCCAGGACAACCTGGACGCCCGGGTTCTCGGGTGACTGGTTTATTTGAAGATGTATCGTTTAGTTTTTTATGTTTTTTGTTACAAGTTGTTTACTGTGATTTTGTGTAAAATAAAGAACAACCTAACCTAACCTTCAAAGCAAGGTGAATTGCCCATTAATTATTCAGTGATCTCCCGCCGGAGGTTAAAAGAGGTACTAAACCTTCGAGAAGATCGAGTGGCGAGTAAGAGGATTAATACAACTAAGTATATCACCACGTGAACGTGGTCGGAAGAGAAAATCATCGGCCAGTTGACATTTTTTTTGTCTCGGAAGCTTAATCTTATTTAGCTAAATTTCAGAATCTTCAAGAGATTAGTATAATGAATTTTGTATAATTTACGGCGTCTGTTTATTGTGACCCAGTTTACATCCATTCTTCTGTGGACTTGTGGAAATTAACAAGAAAACCAGAAAACAAAATACCGAAAGAAATCGATCAAGCTAGGAATTAGTTCGATTTTCCTACACATCTCCGTATACCTGCTAAAAAAAAACACGTTTTGTTGGATGCATAGTCAGACTATGATCCCAGCCTCCTCATGTCGGGTGCTTCGGAACCGCGCCACTAGATGACCCAGCGGTAGGATCGAGTCGTGGCTTCACCTTGGGTCTTGGGTGGGGGGGGGGGGGTCTAAAAGTTGTGACGCTAACATGCTTATGATGCAACTCCTTTAAACTCCCATCCTGGAAGTTCCGAAAGAATGCCAGCCAGGCTAGCAGATTGTCAAGAATTACAAACCTTGGGTCAAATTTGTAAGCAAAAACCAAAGCGAGAAATCGCGTGGTAAGATATCTCTGCCGTCTAGAAACTGAACTGGATTACAGCATGATGAATTCGAGATCGGAGTGTATAAGACAGATCGGCAAGCGCCGTCCCATATAAATTATCTGACTAACAGCATTCGCCAACTTCCTTGCTATGTATCGGAAAAATGAAAATCCGATTATTGTAGAGCTTTTGCGACGGTATAGTCAGTATTGCACATATTGCATAAGTTCAAGTTTTCTTCTTCATAATTTTAATGTTTACGATGTGTGACAAAAAAAAAGTTAAATTCGCTTATCTGCCTGGACGCCGCATATGACACGTGCCGATTGATATCCCGTTTCAATAGCTCTCATTTGTGAAGTGCATGGTTTTAGGGGAAGGAGCTTGCCACCGGACCCTCCCCAACTTTTGATCCGGATTTCTGTATTGCCAATTTTGCGGATATTTTTATTTTTTTTTATTTATTTATTTATTTAATTCAGCCGTAGCCATATACACAGAGGAAAAAAGCACACATTCTAGCCTAAATATCACACATAACCACATATGTATCAAAAGAATCAACGAACCACAAGTTCATCGCTCCATTTTTTCCACAAAGGCAGTGAAAGTTGAAATGAATATATATATCTGTATATATCTGTTGCGGCTAAGTATTGTAAAACTACGTCGCTGGTTCCGCCGAGAAACCAAGTGTTTCGGCGAGTGTTTATGACTAATAAAAGTTCACTAATATTATTGTTCATTTTCCTTAGAAATACACGCAGAGTGTCATACAAATTAAATAAAATAAACGAAAAAAAACTATATTACTATCAATTCACATGGCAGTATAGCAATTTTAAAATTCAGTCAGACGTTAAAGAAGATGTATAAAACCGTTATTCTATTCATATATTGCGATAACCTATGGTTGAAAATTGTTGCCGATCTTTTGTACAAACCGGCTTTCGTTCATTCATTGTTGTTGTTTTTTACAGGGTTCACACGTAACTTCATGTGAAGGAACGTACGTTCTTCAGTGGAAATTTCACGATTCAACCAACCATCCGTCGAATCCAAAAGAATTCATTGACTCCATAACAACGCCTAAGGCCAAGCTCATGTATTATTACGAAACCCTGAGTTCAGATGAATATCGGTAAGCGTTAAACCGTGGTTTCCACAAGTCGTGGCGGAAACCGCCCTGCGATCTTGTCTCTTAATGGCGGTTCTGGCGATCTCTTAGATTCGCTTTCCGAAAAGCAAAGCCAGAATCCGCCGAACGCAAGAAGTCGTTGCGCTTCATTTGCAGCTTTACAACTTCTCGCTGACTTGCCGAAATCACTTTCCACTTTCATAGTAAATTCGCTTTCCAGGTGACAGGCGGAAACTAGCGTAGTGGCTGGAAAGCAGCTAACAGCTCTGGAAAGCGAAGCTATAGTTGTAGCCCCAAGGGCAAAAACAACTGGCACATAAGCTGGCGGAGCCTTCCAGAATCGCCCTTTATTGCGGATCCGCTAGTAGGCTATCCGTGATTTCGGAAGAGCTAAATGAGCTAATGCTGTGAATCCAGGATCAGGCCGAATTTTCTGCCCCTTCATCTTCAGAAGTCTCAACTTTTCCGAATGAAATTGATGATGATGCGGACAATCCTGGCAGGAACTCCAGTGCGCGACTGCCCAACCGTGATAGTCTGTTCGCAGACCGCAGATTCGTTACTAGCCAAAATGTTGTGTTTTTTTTTTTTTGGGGGGGGGGGAAGTATAACCGATTGAGTGGTAATTTTAACTCGACTGGTTGTACGAACAAGTGTGCAAGGGCTCAGACGTGGAGTGTGAAAGTAAAATGATTGTCACATTTTATATACAAACAGCTTTAGAACCAAGACATTTCACGTCCCCAATAACCAAACGAGTATTAAAGTAACCTAATTTGTACTAATCCTGCTTTAAAGGCTTTAAATGTAAAAAAAAAAACAAGTATAAATCCAAAGAAATGTTGAAGATCTGCACGAATAGCTCGAATTCAAACAATGGTCTGCCAGCCAGTCCGGCCCTTTAAACTTCTTTTCCATCAGCAAGATAATAACAAGTGCAATAAACCAAATCGTAGCAGCCTAATACCCCCTTTGGCACAATTCATTAAGAATGGCATATCATCGATCATATAACAAAACAGTCCAGTTTCCAACTGTCATTAAAGATTAAAGTACGTCGCGTCGTCTTTTTTGTTGCTGTTACGCCAAAATTCTCATCCACAGATATATCTCCCCAAATATACAAGAGTTGGACCTGAGACCTGTCATAGACGAACTTAACTAATCTCTGGGCCCAGCCCAAACAAGTGCCATATGTGCTCTTGTTTTTTTTTTTTTTACCGACTGGACGATAACATTGCCCCTCCCCCCCCCCCCATACGTGACGGCTAACCTGAGTAACCTGAGTTGAACAGACCTATACAGAGGGTCCGCTCCAATGTGGTACCAATAATAAATAGAACGTTTCACCTTTGTTCCAATCCTAATATACCACCGCCTTTTCAGTTTAACCTTATTAATAACAGGTTGTTAAGTAATGCCAAGAAAAATTATCCAATAGAACCTCCTACTTGGGTCCCATGCAGCGACTATTTATACCCCGACAAAAATGAGCTGAGCTAGAGATACATGCTGAGCTTTTAGTTGATGCCCATCTACTGCCCTCTTCGTCGCTGCACATATCAGAGGAAAACTGCAGGAGACGCGCTGACCCGCTCTGCAGCACGTCACATGTGGCATAACAGTGATAGACAACCAATTGGCTTTTACTATGGAATTTTGTGAAACGCTTAGCGTCAACTGATCGGGATGAAATTTGGTGGAAGAACTACCATAAGCATTGGATACGTTCTTGACAGAACCAGATCATATCAGGGCTCGTTTGGGGGAGTTGCAGGGGGGTTCCCGGAATTCCGGTGATCACGAGTTAGGATACTTCCAGATCTGCTAAGGATGATAAAGCTTGGCAGGCGTATTAGTGACCCGACCAAATAGACTTGAAGATCCGACACAATGACCTAGGAAGACTATCCAACCATTGTTCGTGGAGTTGAGGGAGGGGGAATCCGGAAATTACTGACTTCCGTAGGTTGCGAACAAATGGTTCGATTCATGTGAAACTTTATGGGTGATAAGAAATGATGACCTAGATATACAAAGCATGTGTCCGAACCCCATGCGGCCTTGGTTGGGGGAGTCGGGGGGGGGGGGGGGTCGGAAACTTTCTGACATGCACACAAACCAAACGGATGGGCAGAATGGGATATTTAGAATCTGTATTGGACAGTGCCAAGTTTATAAGGCCTAGATTTGTCATTTGGCGTCCGAACAGGGTGCTATCAAGGTAGAGGATGATGAAGCGGGAACCGGAAATTTGCAGATATTCGAGATGCTCCGATTCGAGTAAAACTTGAGGGACGGGAAGATGAGATTTTAGAGATGCGAAGTTTATGTGTTCCAGTCGTATTCGGCCGCAGTGAAGGGAATTGGAGGAGTCCCGGAAATGTTGTGGCTCGCATAGGGATTGAACGAGTGGATAATGAAACTTGGAAAGTAGAGTGATTGTATGCCGTTAGATGACATGTTTTAGGGTCTGGACCGGATCCGAGCACGGTGGAGAGGGGCACCGGAACTTTGAAAAAATGCTCACATTTACTTTCTCGTTTGTCACACCACCTACTCATAACAAGTGCCATATGAGCTCGTAGCTCTTGTTTCTTAAAAACAGCGTTTTTAGGATCCCAAAACGTAAGTGAAGGGATACCTCAGACCTATGCCATCGCAAAAGTTGACCCTATGTCTGTCCGTCTGTGAGCACGATAACTGTCGTAGGGAATGAGATTTTTTATGAAGCTTGGTGTGAGGATTTTTTGTGTCAAGGGTAAGTTCAAGTTCTTAGATGGGCTCTGTACCCCTGTATTTAGGGGTGATGAGGGGGTTCAAACTCAGGGGTAAACAAAATATTTTTAAGAAGCTAATGCGATAGTCGCTTATGGGGCAAGAAGACATGTTGAACACGATGATGAAAACCATTTTCTCGCCGGACAAGTAGTTCGTCCAGAATCCGGCAAAACCGGAAAATTTGTTAAAAGTTAAACTTTTATTTGATGCCGATTAGATGTCTTATTTAAGGGTAAGAAGACATGCTGTACTCTTATGTGAAAATCATTTTCTACCCGGAAAATTGTCTTCATTTTCTCTCCCGGAAATCGGAAAATTTGTTATAAGTTAAGATTTGATTTGAAGTTGATTAGATGTTCGATATAAGGGGAGAGAAGATACGCTGAGTTCGTTTTCTAGCTTTCTTTTTCGCCCGACAAATAGTTCCGAAATTCGGCCGAAACAGGAAAACGGTCGAAGTGAGCCAGGAAGTCTTCGTCAAAATAGATATGATTGATAGGGGTAAACGCACATGCTGAATCCATATCTAAACTTGGTTTTCTCAGACGATTAGCTATTTGGCCTTATTCTGTTTCTGAATTTTAATAGTAAAATCTTCAATGAGTCTGGCGAAGACTGGATGTGGTGAAGACGAGACCCAATTGTCTGGATCAAATATTGAGTTTTTGGGATCCTATTGAAACCTTTGGTCTTGTTTTCTTGGAAACAGATGATTTTTCTTCGAAACAGTCGATTTTTCTTAAAAACAGTGGGTTTCTTCTGCAAAACAGTCGTTAAAAATAACCAGCCAGTCGGTAAATACCAAACCCCCCACCCCACCCACCCCCCGCAAACATTTTCGCTAGTAACTTCTCTGCTTAAATTACCTAAAATTGCACTTGTTAGCGCTGCGTTGGGCGTGTTGACGTCGCTAAAATTTCAATGTGTGTGGATAAGCGTTAGTGGGGACGACTGTGAAGACACTGTCTGCATACAGACTGAAATGACGGGGTGGCTTTAAATAATTCCTGGGTGGTGGTGGGAACACATCCAAATAAACTGCACAGATAAGGTCAGTCGCGGGTACCAGTTTCCAAGAGGGTAGTGATTGAGCCTGCCTACGATCCTAGACGCCTAAGACGGAACTATTAACTTGAAATCTTTCTATGGTAATTAATCTTCAGAACGCCAGGCACTCACCTCACTATATTTCCAACCAGGAGAAAGGGTTTTAGGCCTCTTTTGTCTAGCTGCGTGTCAAAAATTAAAAAAATTATCTCGTGCATACGGAACTATCGACTTGAAACTACTTTCTATGGTAATTAATCTTCAGAACGCCAAGCCTCAACTATATTTCCAACCAAGAGAAAAGTCTTTTAGGCCTCCTTTGTCTAGCTGCGTTTCAAAAATATATAAATTATCTCGTTCACACCCGGAATGCCTAGAAAATTATAGCGGGCATATGCGGTTGGTGGTCAATGGTTAGGTGAAGTCGATCAGAATTCCCTCCCCATCGTATGGCGAATAGCTTGAGAAGAAGATTATGGGAATAAAAAGAAACTTGAGACGTCGAATTTGATTTTAAGTCATTGAAACTTGTGTTCATCCAAGACTCTGCGGCTCTTTTAAGTTTATGCTTGTAGCACACGCATGCGTCGTAGCGGAAAGATGATCTGTGGACGGCACGGGGATGCGAGACTCGCCTATAGTATCGGTGCTTAGAGAGTTAGGAATTGCATAGCCAATGCGTTGATAGAGGGGAAAGCGGCTCTGAATTTAACTGAAGTGCCCTCAGTGGTCTTGGGTTATTAAATTAAAGTCCAGTTTCTCACAGATGAAAGTAAAGAGTGATTTGTAATTTTGAAGGAATTACGCACTTCTAAAAGCTTTACTGCACAGCCCTCCGGGAATTGGATACATAGAACGGATTTATCTGCATGGGTAAAAAAAACCAGACGGAAAACTTGAGTACAAAACAGGATTTCCGGATATCAGAGCACGCTCCAGACCATGTATCAGCTCCTTTTATCGCGGAATTCACTTGGTGAATGAATGACAAGTCCTGCTTAAGCTAGCCAAGTTTCATATTTACTGCGACTTTTATGTTATTGTATATACATACATACTTATATTCATCATCTGCTATATTACTTTATTTGACTAGCTAATTTTGCGGCTTTTGACCCCCAAAATGGAACGCCTGTTTAATGTAATGAACAAAACGTGAGACAAGTAAAAAAAAACAATCGCTATTTTTGTGACTTCGACTTTCCTATCAGATTGGCGTGCTTGAGAGAAAATGGGTGGCAACGATTGTTACGCATGAGCAGTTGAGAAGGGTCGGAATTGCGGAAACCAACAACTTACTTAGCCACTGCTTTTATTTGGATCTGATGTCATTGATCTAAGTTGCAAGTGCGATAGCCAGTCAGTTCTTGCAAAAACACAATTGCCATTTATTGTTTTATTCATGGTCGAGGTTTGCGAATCGCGGTTACGTAACTCAGCGGTAGATCGGATATGGTTTTATGGCAGATCAGATTCCGTGGTTTGGACACTTGAGTATTACCTTGGTATTACGACCTGAGTGATTTTTGTTACATTTCGCTCATTACTATTGAGCTTGTCCCATTCGTAGAAAGCTCTGGGCTCATTTGAGTGGTTTCTCAAAAATCAATAAAAACAAAAAAAAAAGATGAAAGCGCGTTACCAACGAACCAAAAAAGTTGTGGGCAGATATGTTACATGCATTTCGTAAAGTCGGTTTATGTTTTGATAGATTGATCAACACCTCTGGTTCTCAATAAAGGAAACACTAGGATCCACGCAAGAGGAGACCCGCGAAACCCAGCTAATTGTTCGGACAGACGATCGGGGTCGAATCCGTGCGGAAGAGTTGACTTTTTTCTTTCTTTCTTTTTTTTCTTTTTTTTTAGGGTGAAAGTGCAGAAAAATTGGCGTGGAAAACCTGATCGTCTGTACGCCAGGGGAGTCGCAAGTGCATTTTTAGGGGGAGGGGGGAGAGGCGGAAGTTTTACCGAATGTGTCAAACTCTACTGAATCCTAGAAACGGATAATTCGAGCTTTGGATTATTAAATACAAAAATTAAAATTACTAGGTACAAATAGTAACACTAAATTTATTTATTTATTTATTCATTTATTTCCCTCAGAACTGAGGAGTACAAAATAATGTATAAAAAAGAACTATGACTAAACCATCTGGTCCATTCATTAACACATAAATACTATAAAAAATACACACGATGTCGACAACTAAGTTACAATTATGTACGCACTATTTTATTCACTTGTTAAAAAATGGGTACAGGTTGTGGGTTTGGAGGGCTACCAAAGCTTTTTTATAAAAGTTGGTCATCTTTTTCCTCAAAATTAGAACTGGGTCTTTTACTTTAAAATTGGAAACCAACAGCGAATTACTGAAAGAAATGGGGAACCCAAGGAGAAACTTGGAAAATTTGAAATATGAAATTTTAATAGCAGATATGTCGCAACCCTGACAGCAGGGAAGCTGATTAGACTAATGAGCGTCGCTTTTGCGATGACACTTGTACAATATTGCATGATACCGGCAGTAGCTTGTATCTACTAAACTGAGGAGGGTTTTCGCGAGATTTTGGAATCACTTTTCGGCGAGCGAAGCGCATCGCGAAAACTGTGGGAAAGCGACTCCTGGAATAACTTTCCACTTTCCCGCTGGACTGACCGCGAAAACTCATGGAAAGCTGACATCGCCGGGAAAATGTTCAATTACAAACTATTTCTAATAAATATGGTTCACTTAACGGTTCTTTGATTCTCATATATTCCATCGAGCCACCCTAATAACGCTTGCCATTTTTATTTATTTGTTAGTGATACTTACACTGTTAGTGATACCACACCTTTGAAATTCCCGCCGAAACATTCAACTTTCCGCGAAGCTTTCCACTATCCTCGTCGACTGCTCGTGGAATCACTTTTCGGGAAAGCTGCTTCAGTTTCCGAAGCGCGAAAACCGGGTTGGAAAGTTCGGCAACTTTCCGAAGTAGCGCAAAAACCATTGGAAAGTGATTCCGACTTTGCTTTCCAGCTCGCGAAAACCCTCCTCTGAGCGCTGCAGCCGAATGTTTTGGATTTCGCCTTTTTCCTGCAAATTCAATTGCTTGCTCGAACCCCAAGATCCCTAGAGTTTCCAGAACATTAAGCACCGGAGAGAGCGAACCCCGACAGCAGCTTCTGGCTAGATAACCTTTCGACTTGAATTGAAAGGTTCTTTATTGTTTTATCTTCTAGGGGGTCAGTCACGAGCCTTCAGTCCTGCCAAAGTGGATTCTCTGCCATTAGCGATAAGACGAGCAAATCATGCATATCCAGAAAATCTCCCGGAAGTAGCTGCCCTTCCAGATAGTAATTACAGTACGGCGGTAGAAGCAAGCTAGAAAAAAAACCTCGTAAGCTTGCTACATACTAGTGATTCCAGTTGGATTAATTGTAAACCGCGTGAACTGATCATGTGTTTCTTCCAAAGCGAAGCGAAACTCGCTCTGTGTGGGAACTGACGTTTACACAGGAATAAAGGTGTTGAAATGATGTATAATTCTTCTCAAAAAAGTTGGAGAGAGGGTTTCACAGAGTTTTAGTTAGTGGATGTGCATTATCGCGGTTTTCCAATCGAAAATGAATGTCGTCATTAGAAGGCGCTCAGATGTTAAGATTTACTTTTACTGAATTATTTTTAGTAAGTGCAATAACGCACTTTCTCGCATTTTCACAGTTTTTAAACGTCTTTGCGTTGCGACGGTAACTGCGCTGATGTATCGTGCGAACCTTAAGCCTTGTCACACGGACCGGCAAGTTTTCTGGGAATCCTGGATAGCTTTCTCACTCTCATGTACATAAATAGTAAGACGGTTATAAGCTTTCCCGAAATCCAGGGCCTAGCAGGAATTCCGGTGATAAGAAGCAAGAATTGCGTGTGCAGAGGGTCGAAAGTAGAAAAACGCAGACAGGTTTTGAGGCGAATTTTATTTTACTTGAAATACGCCAGTTTCATTACATTCCTGGTAGAGTGTTTTGAGCCATTTGTATTTATTGTCGGCAAAGTGTAGCATCTTTCTCCTCCTCTTTATAACAACCATGGAATGTGTTGTGTACAAGTCCAGTGGGTAGAATTTGTAGTTTCTTTCAGATGTAGTTAGTCAAACGTATTATGTAGTTTTTCTCTGTAGTGAGGAAGAGGGCGGGAGGCACTGCCGTTTAATTTAAGGCTGCTTACAAATACGGAGAGGCTCGCTAACGCCCACTTTCTGTAATTGTGAAATGACGTGTGCTGCCGTTAACTTTTCGTATGATCTGAAGGGTGCTCTATACTGTCTTATGTTCTGAGAGGGGGAGCTACAGTCTCCCCTTTTGCTCCCTCCCAACAAAAAAGCTTAAAATAGCGGATAGCAACAATCTCGATGTTTCTGAATCATGGAACAAAATCGTAAGAAAAAAAAATAGGTGTTCTCCTGAGGATCAAGGATACGTTCGAAGCGCTATCAAAAACAGTTAGGATACCAATACTAAGACGTCCGACAGAAAGAAACTTGAAAACACGAATTTTAAAATAGTCGAGTCAGCGAAGAATTAGCCAAAATATCTCCCAATCTAAACTAAACTAAGTACTTGAACCTGAATTTGTCCTAGTGGACCATTTCTACATCTGCTGTGGCCCCCATAATTCTTGAGAAGGACCAAGTACAAAATGTGCCAATATTCTTCCTAAGCCCAGTCCAGCTGTGATTGTTGAGGGGAGGGAGAGATACTCTAGCGTGATGAACTGCCTTTCATCCTGGTGTGTAGGCACATATTAGAAATAATTAGCCCTTAAAACTAGCGGTAATGATTAAGTAGCCTCTGAGAGGTATATAATCTCGGCATTTAACAAAGTAGGTGGTTCTCGTATATTTTATTGTGTGTTTGGTGTTCGGTCATATTTATTTCAAGAGCGGTTTTTCGTATAATACCTTTGGTAGATTTGTTCTATAGCAATAAAAAGTGTGAAGGTTTTGTCTTTGTATTTTTGACCCCTCTCGCCCCCCCCCCCCCCCCTTAATGGCAATTCCGCGCCAGCTCAAAGAGTTTTTGGGGGATCTCGAAAGATAACGACGGGAGACCGTCGTTATTCCGACCTAATATCCGCGCTGATCTGTGTCGCTGTCTGTCTTGCTTCTAATCCCAAAAGAACGGCTGCCCCTGAGGTATCTTCTATTCTAAAAAAAAGTTCCTAGTTCACCGATTTCTGCTTAGTTCTATCAAAGATTGTAAGGGTATAAACCTCTGTGGTTTCCACGGTTTTGGACATCAGGCCGGTTTGATAAAAAATTTGATATTTGCATTTTGAAATGCCTCATAGAATCTAGCTCTACATGTCAAGAGAGGTCTGACACATTCCGCTAAGCTTCCGTTGCTTGAAAATTGGGGTTGCTAATCTTGATAAATCGAGTGTTCTACAATTTCTACGCACTGACTAAACTTTTGCCTGGTGATTGCAGATATCTCCGGCTGCGTTTCCCACCGGTTGCCAGCCAGACAAGCAAGTAGGCTTAAAAGTGTGTGACTCATCCTCTATTGTCGAATGTCGTAACGCACCCTTGGTGACGCACGACCTTACTTCTTGTATTGGAATCGAGGTGATTTCCTGGAAGTGCATCCGTTTGGCAACGGTCTAGAGAATGTCCAGCGAAATTGTGCTTCTGGCTGTAAAGAATGACATGTTTCACCGTCTTAGCTTGTCCAGAAGAGGGACGGGCAGACAGGCAGAACAATCGCTACATATATGTATATGTATTGGGAAACCCAAAGGCCGTATAACAGCACTTCTCAACTCGAGTGCTTTTTGCACAAAATTACCAAAAAGAAACAATCACCCTTGCCGTTTACGCGGTCTGGATCGAACATATAAAGCTTGTTAATAATTGGCCTGATTACAGCGCTTCGTACACTTCCGGTACCACTGAACACTCTTTTTGCTGGTGCACTTGTCGACGGCAAATACTACAACAACTTGACAGTCTTTGCAAGACGGTGCTCACCAGAAAGAGAATTTGAAAGATTTCACCTAAAACGATTCGTCGTCAGGATTTTCCGGTGTGGCGCTGAGCGCGGCTCCGGGGCTTAGTCCTGAGCTGGACAACAGGAGCATAGCTATAGTGGGTTACGCGTCACACCGCATACAAGTTTCTGATGATTTCTCGCGGTTTATTTTTTTTTATTTCGACATGAAAATGTCTTCGAACAAATGGACATCAGATACCGAACGATCTAATACGTGATTCAGAAGCTTCCTCACAAACCTAATACAAGGACATTTTCTTTAGAGACTTTAGATGACCCCTTGTTTCAACGCAAAGGCAGTGACTCCTAGCGGGTCATTTCGTAGATCGTAAACAGTCCTTCAACTAATTTTTGGCTCGTAGATTTGGCGTCCGGGTCATTTGTTTCTTTTGACATTTGTCGACTTCTTTCTTTTAACCTGTCGGTTTGGTGGGCTCTAGCTTGTCTCTACTTTCAGGATAGCTCCGTGCTTTGTTTCAATTATTGGTGTAGGCCCTATTCTTTTCCCTGCTAGGGCCTGGACTATGGAGATGCTGGGCTAATGATAGCTGTTGTACTTTACTAAGCACTTGAATTATTTATTTGAAAATTTTGAGTCAGGTGGGTCTTCCTCTCTGCTTCCTGTGTCCTGTTTTCAATTGATCTAGCCTAGGCTAAAGCTATGTTTACACAGAGGGTATTTAAGGCGTTTTTGAGTGGTCCAGCATTGAGCCAATGTTGACCAACAGTGCATTCGAGCTGATTCTAGAAACCTCTGTGGACAACATTGTTGGTCAAAACGACCAACAACTGAAAGTGTTGTTGGTCAATTTGTGGAGTAATCAGCCAGATTTTTCAAACAGAGCATTCTGGCGAAGATTCACCTTTGTTGATCATCAGGGATGTTTTTGCGGCCAACAGTAGTTTGTTGGTCATCGCTGTTGATAAACAAAAGGACCGCTAAAAAATGCCTTTACCCTCACTCCATGAGTATTTTCTCTGGCAACAGCAACAAATCTCTGAGTATTTGGACTTCAGTTTCTTGAACTTTCTAGCCGGTTATTTGTTTGTTGAAGGGTATTCTTCGACATTAGCAACAGCAAAGTTGAATTTTCAAGCAATAATTTGGATTATATCCATATAAGAAGTGGTCCAAATGGACACATGTTGGTGTCCATTGTAGAGAGATATCCTTAGCTTTACAACCTTGGAATCTATTGCCAGATGACAGTACCCTCCCTTGAAAAATACCAGGGTACTGTGCAAACACTTTCCCCTCTCGTCTCCCGGAAAAACTACCCGCCATGTAAGTGATCCTTAAGTTAATTACGGGAGGGTGTCCAGCCTCAGAGTACAAGATTTCAAATTTCCAGAGAAGCCTTTCCTTCAGAATAATCTACTGGATTAAAAAGGAACCAACAAATATGACAAACCCACTTAGAACATAGAAGTGAAAAATAAAACTAGGGTGGTCTGAAATGTAGGGATGTGTCCAAGAAGCATACCTCCTCTCCATTGATTCATTTCGAACCCTCGAAATGGATCAGTTTAGATTGACTTTGAAAAAGATTTTGATCTGATAGCCATTACATTCCAGTTGATAAGACTTTTGAATGAAATTAATGTTAACCTGAATATTATAGAAATTATTGTAGGATTTTTGAGTGATACGTCCCAAATTCTGAAATATAATAATGATTTGTCGGATCGGCAGGCAATTTTTACGGCGTGTCACAGGGAACAATTTAGGTCCACTACTTTTCTTGTAATGATTAACAGCACAGCTTCCGACAGACTGGTAAAAATGGAAATATGTCAATGATCTGTCTCTTATTGAAATATGTGGGAAAGGATGAAGTAGTGAAGTGGCCAATATAATTTTGCAGATACAACCTGAAGCCTTAGATTCAGACATAATTTTGAATGAAAAGAAGTCTGCAATTCTTACAGTTTCATTCTTGAAAGAAGGGCCAATTTTTGACCCTCCTATTCCAGCAACTTCGCGTGTGAACCAAATAAAACTCCTCGGTTTAATTATAGCAAATATTTAAAATGGGATAAAATCACTAAAATCACTTGGTAAAAATAGGTTCTTTGAACAAGATCTGCTCTGTTTTTATGTTCTTTTCTACGTTCGGGGCTAGAATACTTGATGGAAGTGCACTTTGCCCTTACTGAGGACCAGCTTATCAGATCGAAAAATACAGAAGCTTACCCTACTGATTATGTCAAGATCCGCAAAATTCCTCTTAACGACCTCCCCGAGAAATTTAAACTTGAGTCCGGTAGGTTGCAACTGCGCATGGCTTCTGGTAAGAAAATCCTTAGGTAGGCCTATATACTTCTGCCACCATTTGAGACTGCTCGCCAACAACCTGCAAGAGCAGCCTCAGTGGCGATCCCAAAGCTTCAACAGGCAAAATGGGACCATGTACGAAATGAAAAGATGTTTGTACCGTCTTTCGTGAAAATTTGTAGCTTTATTAGTGTTGACATTCATATATATTGACAATTTTGACAAATTTTATTCTTACCATGATAGTTCCAGAAGAATAAAAGAGATACAGATCTATTTATGTCTAAACCATGAGATTTCGAGTTGATTCTTGTGTCAAAAGAAAGCTGCAACACTTAGCTCTTAGCTGTCATTAAGTTCTTAATTTTCAAACCAAATCACTGGTTATCAAAAGTTGCTGATTTCCTCAGTCTTATTTTTTTTACTGGAAGCACACATGGTCGCAATTACTTTATAGTGCTGTTGGTAAACTTGGATATCTGCAATTTTTTGGTTTTTGATAAACCAAGAAAGACCCAACTTGCACTGTATAGTCTGCTTGCTGGTTTGAGAGACCATATAGGCTAACAAGCTCAAATGAAGTCAACAGGGTGTATCTTTCTGAAATCACAGCATCTGCTAATTTAAAAAGTACAAGGATAATACCTACCTTGAGTAACTCCAGGACCTATGGCCAGGAGTCCCACTAGTCAGTAGATACTTACTATGGTTGAGGTTTGGCCCAGCCATTCAGGTCCCACCTGGTGACTTTGCTGCATACTAATTCTGTATTTGAATAGGGTATTTCTGAATGATCCAAATTGCTTGCTTCACTTTTTTTTCTTGGTCTGCAAACAAGGCAAATATCAGAAAGTGTATGCTATACTCGGAAACCCTGCATTTAAACTTCAGTTGTCCAGTACGCATTGGACGAGAAGGTCTGCTTCTCTTGTTGTGGAGAATGATGTTCCTCCACTGACAAGAGGTTTCTAAACTTTCTTGAGTGGTTTGACCAGGTCTAATATGGACAGAATCAACTAGCCTACACTTATATTTATTTCAGGATGGAGGTCATTGACGTTCTTCAGCGACAACAAGACCCGGGATTAAATCCTTCCATGATTGATTACCGATTGTCAAAAAATTCTTTCCTGGTAGTCCGATTCCTGTTTGAGTGTGGACAAAAGCTTAAGATGAAGGCATGGTCGACTGCAACTGCTGCACACTTCTTTCACAAATTTACCAAGTTTGCTTCAGAAAAAGATTATGATCTCTACTTGATTGCTGCTACCTGCCTATACCTAGCATCGAAGAATGATGATGAGCCGGCAAGACTTAGAGACATTGTGAATGTAGCTTACAATACGATTCACAGAGAGTCTGATGTGTTGGACTTGAGCGAGGAGTATTGGTCGTTTCGCGATGCCTTAGTTCAGGCAGAGCTATTAGTACTACGAGTTCTTGAGTTCAACACTACGGTAGAACTACCACACAGGTATATGCTATACTATTTGAAGGCACTTAAAGACTGGGGTCCAAGTGAAGTATGGGAAAAGACACCGATCGCTAGGACAAGTTGGTCATTCCTTCAAGATTTCTACCACGACGGGACATCAGTTGATCACAAACCCCAGCATGTTGCTATATCCATTATATACTTGACTCTTCAATGTTATGGTGTGAGCGTACCTGGAACGGCTGACATAGATGGGCAGACTTGGCATGAAGTCATGTGCAAAGACCTCAAAAAAGATACGATGTGGGCAATATTGGAGAAAGTCATAAATGTTTATGAGAAAGAGAAAGAATTACTTGAGCACTGCATCTTCAAGCCCAAGAAACAGTGATCATTTGAATAGTGACACGGAGATAGTGAAAGTGCTCAATATTTCAAAAGCTGCAGTCCAGAATGAATGTAACATCGTTTGGTATTTTGTATTTTCTAAGAAATATACTAAACGGTACGCGTAAAACGATTGAATCGAAAACAAAAAACCGAAAATATTTTCATTCCTGCTTGTACGAAACTCAAGACCTATGTGAGCAAGACAAGAAAAACACAAGGACTGTTACTTCGCTCCGGTGGTTTACTGCATATCCTATTACTAAACTGTATCAGTAGCTGAATTCAAACCAAAATATACATAACCCTACCCTGCAATAAGAACCTGACGTCTTAAAAAAAATAAAAAATAAAGCTGTTTTGGAAGTTTCCTATGACTTGTTTGTTTTTTCTTTATGGCCGCATTCATTTAATGTAGACACACTTTTCTGGCGGAGGTACTCTCGCGCTTATTTGCCTTTGCTTTCTCTATGCCAAAATACCAACCTTCTGCACAAGCTTAAGAGCACAAAATTAGTAAGTTGAGGATTCAGGTGACACAAGCATTTTGAAAAAATACAACAACAAAAATCTCAGAAGAACTTAAAACAACTACTAACAAGCAAGCAAGCCATAATCTTTACTGTCTCAAACAAAACGGCCAGCCAGCTTGATTTTTCAATGATCTGGTAACATCTTTACGCTTCGTAGGCCTAGCCCCTGGTTCGGATAGCTGCTAGCCAAGCTCCCTAACTGGGAAATGTATCTGCAAGTCCGGGCTATGCCCGCTTATGTTAGGTTTGAAATGATTCAGCTGACGGTTCGAAATCTGAGATTGTACCGAAGCTTCGTAGCACTGCGAACCAGGGATGGAGTAATTTAGGAGGCCATCGGTATGAACCTCCCTGATATCCGGCTCATGGGTTCAGACTAAGATAATTTTCTTCGGGGTAACTAATATCCCTAACGAATATCCATTTTACCACCAAATGTAATACCAATGAATTTAATACCAGTGAGTGAATATGATCATAGCTAAAACTCCAGCAACCAGTGCTGGTGTGGAGACCCCTAGGCAGTCGCAATTTCGGGTACCCCTAACAAAATGTCTTTGTAGTGTGCAAACCAACCGCTAGATTATTACCATAACTGCTGTACACTACGCATTCGCAGTTTCTACAGAAACATTTGTTGAGGAAGCTTCATCAAATCTATATCCTGATCCGCTGTAGCGGATGCCCAAAGGCAGGTATCTAATCTGCCTATTTAGAATCCGGCACTGTAAGCAACTATAAACTGGGTTGAAAAAAACAACCTAAAGCAACGCTTCAATACATAGTTCTAGCTTCGGTATGAAAAGTCAACTTGGTTCAGTGCACGCTGAATTCGATGTCAACAAAACCATAGAAGCCCCTCTGAGAACAGCGTTCCCAGGCCCGGGGATGGAAATGCTGGATTGTGAACTCAGGTGTACGGTAGTGCTTAGGCGGACAGCATGCTTATCGACAAGTATCTGACACAGAGGGATCAAAAAATGTCTTTGCCCGCGTTTTCTTCGGGATTGTAACTTCGCGTACGGTCTCTCTGGGATATGAATTTGAGAGAAAAATTGCGAAGGAAAGAATAATACGAGCTCTTGGTGACAGGCTACACGCGACATTATAGTTGTGTTTTTGCTGATACCATGGTAACCGGATCTGCAATTAGTTGTTTTTGCTGTTATCGTGGTTTCTGATACACGGTGCTCTGCAAAAACGACTATTGCCAGTCATCCCAAAATAAAAACAGATATCCAGTTACATCACTAAGTGTTAAGCTTCTTTCTCACCAATCTTACAAATTTTGGTGAAAGTGAGATACTTTTCAGATACCGCGGGCAGTTACCACGGTCGGACCGTAGTATCTGAATATCTGATACCACGATAACTGGCCAGCTGCGAAAACGCCTTTTGACCGTGGTATCAGATACCACGATAACTGCAAAAACGACTTTAGACCGTGGTAACAGATACCATGGTATCAGCAAAAACGCAACTTATAATGATGCTGTCTAATTGTTAATGGCGCCTCTACCAGCTCGCAAACTACTGAATATTGACGTCTAACAAAGCTGCTCGGATATGAGGCGGACTTATGTGTTTTGGTATCGATCTAATTCATTGCCACTCCAAATAGCCTAACTCTATCGACTCCGGAGAGCCAGGTTTTCCCGTCAGACAAGATCTCCGTTGACCTGTAACGCTAAAAATGTCGGTCGATTACCCGACATAGTAACCTCCACTCACACTTGACTTGGAAAATTTGGTTCAAGGGGAAGGCTAGCTATGAGCGTGATCCACCCTACTTACCGTAGTTACTACGCATGACGTCATAATTTTTGGCGTCAAGGCTGGGACGCATTTTTCTTTTTTCGTTCAATTATCATCAACGGGCTCATTGGACCAATCGCGTTACAGAGATTCGTAGTTCCCACGCTCCCGAGCATGGTAAGCAAATAGTTACTATTTCGAGAAGGTTAGAACGGTCAGCGTAGTAACTTTTTACGATGTCGGAACAAAAATAGTAACAAATAGTTACTATTGTTAGAAGGGTGGAACACGCTCTATATTGACGGAGACCGCACGATCATCCCCCATTCACTTCAGCCAAGATCTGATAATACTTCTCTGAGGTCCAGCATCCGGCACTCCCGCACTGAAATATAGCATAGCCCCGATTGTATAATTTCTGACCAAATTGAGCGCTATCACTGTTTCCGGAACTTGTTCATTTACACGTCACGGCATCGTTCAGCACACTAGCGTTATGATGACGCTACGCAATTTATGGTACCCACGCCTTCGGTTTAGCACTAGCTCAGTATTTACGGAACATGAACGCAATTCCTCACCAGCCTTGAACCCACACCACGCTGTACCACTTCATTAAAACCACACTTTACTTCTATTAGCACAAGATGTTTGACTGATCCAAAGGAAGATATCACTGATGTGGCACAAAATCGGTCCAACAATAAAGCCTCATGCGACGTAGTGGAAGAGGTTAATGTTGGTTTCGTCTCTTCGTGTGTATTTGTTCTCAATAAGCCACTCGAGTTGCTCCTTGATCAGCTTTCGGGTGGGAATGAACTGGGACTTCAGGATTTCAATTAGTTCCACCTGCAACTGGTTGTTCGATAAGGACTTCCTCATCTTCAGGATCTTGATGATGGCCTCCTTAAAAGATAATCTGGTTAGATCTGTTTATTTGTTGTCTATCCCAAATAGGATATTTCTCTGCTGCCCATAGCATTACTGAGACAACAGCGTTTCCAGCTAGTTTTCCGGAACTTCAGTATCCTAGCTTTCGAGGTTTGCTTTCAGAGCATGGGTAATTCTGAGTCATTGAACGTTGTCGTTTATGGAACCAGGTTTTAACTTCCTGACATGGCAACTTGACTGACAATAGCTACGCCAGACGAACCTTTGGTGCCACATCGTCACAAGATCCTGAATTCCCATCCCTCCACCTACCATGGAATATCCAATATTCGCAGAAACAAGGAAGTCATACCAATTTTCATCGTCCTAGCTTAGGTGGAAGCTCCCGAACTAGCAAAATTGGACAGACAGACACTATGTTAGTTGTATAGCAAGTTGAGCCAAAGGCTACGAGTACCATTGGGGTGTGTTGTAAAACAACATACGCCATCTATGCCCGTCAACCCACACGTCATGCATTGCTTATTCAGTTATTGGGATCCAAAAAGGTAAGTGAATGGATACCGATGACTTCGCAAAGTGGTACGTCCGTCTGTCTATTAGCACGATAACTCTCGAACGGACTGAGATGTTTTGTTGAAACTGGGCGTAAGGATCCACTATTGGGTTAGAGAAGAGATCAAGACAGCTTTTTTTAATTTTAATTCTGTATCTTCAACTAATAAAGCAGACGGTTAAAAGGGTGAAAAACGGTTTCCCTTATAATTATTTTTAGTTTGATGGGCCAGAATCGGTATGAAAACATTATATCTTGTACATCATACTTCTTCGAACTTGCAGGATCACTATACTTGGCAAACCAAATTTCTCCACACTTCAGAGCCTCATAGAAAATAAACAGTTTTTGCTCTGAGAAAGTCCACCATGCGACTCATGTTTCACATTTTGGGGTTAATCACAGTTTGCACCTTGCCATGCTCTCAGTCCGCCCAGATTTCGAGAGCCAGGGCATTGGCACTGCCTTTTCGGAAAATCAGAGGAACTAGCATTGACGTGCGGAATCAAAATAATGAAAACGAATGCAACTACTTAAATAAAAGGTTGGTGCTGGGTTTTGTGGGATGGCGTTGAAGCGCTCAGTGACATAAAACAAAGAGAGATAATTCGCAATTCAGCTGGTACCAGACTGGACAAATGAGATGCGTCACGACGAGTCAGTTGCTAAATTGGATCTGTCTTTAAAAGAAATTCAAAATTATAAATAATGCGTTTTGCTGCAAACACTTCCACACTACAGGATCGCCAACTTAAATGGAAAATAACAAGAAATAGCATCTTCAATCTCCAAACTTTATTCAGTACCGTACATACCACTGGCCAATCACGAGCCTACTTCAGTCTAAGCGTTTGGGAGCGCCAGTTGAACAATTTACAGCTGACACTCTCGAGCTAATTTTCGCGGTGTTGTCTGTTTGGGTGAGTTGGGGGATACGCCAATGGTGCCTTCTCTTATTAAATCTCTACCAAAATATATCATTTTATCCCGCAATCTTCGGTTTTGTTTCTCATACTGACTAAATCTTTGTGTTCCAAAATTTGCGAATTCAGATTTTGAACTTCCCTGCTCATACTCTCCTAACTTGGCTCATGTTTTTACTGGTTTCTCATCTCCCTCTTTCTGACAATGATGGCTAAATGGGAGTAAGCCAAGTTACCTGAGTTCTTAAAGCTCGAAGTTCCATAATGGCAGCATTCTCTTCGTCCTTTGTCTTCTCGGTCACGAGTTGGAGCTTGCCAATCAAGTTCAGTTTACCCCTCCTTTGCAGTTTGCCCCCTTTGATGAGTCCGAAGTCTTGGTTGATCCAGAAAGTTGTTGAATCGGTGAAGTCCTTCGGACTTTGTACCTCGGGGTAGTGAAGTAGCACCTGTCGCTTCAGCTTCGGAAAAGCCACCAAGGACTACGAAAGAAAGTACAATTTAAATATCCGGAATACTCTTATCCTACATGACAACAAGTTTCGAGCAAGAACAGAGGCAAAAATGAAAGGAGACGCAGTTAATATATGCAACAGGCATTTTTCATTCGGTAAAGTCTATCCCGATCTGTTCTTCCGAGATAAAAGCGCGCAGAGCCCTGAGACGATCGTGCTGGCGGAAGGCCATTATCAACAAACTGCTCGCCTTTATCCCTTAATCCCTTAATATTAGCAAGAACATATAAGCGATTATAAAACAGAAAACTTGCAAAAACCCACATTTGGCAAAGCTCTGTCGCTTTGTCAGCGTTCGTTCTCAGAAAACGAAAGAGAATGTGCTGCAATGTAACTGATTAACGTTTATTACATTTTTACTTCGATTTATACAAGATAAGACAAGGACACAATTAGTGAAAGACTCACCCAAACTGTCCGTCGCAGCTCAACTTCTGGTAATTCGGTTGCCAATCTGAGATTCTCAAATGAAATTTTGTCCTTCTGCCGCTCATTCCAAGCGAAAAGAACTGCCATCTGAAATGTTGTGACGTCCAGATCGAACTCGCCTGTCTCGTTTATGAAATGAACCTAAAAACAAAGAAACAGAACTGGAACCGTCTGCCAAAAGGCGTTTTCAGCTCTGGGGCTCAACCGATACTTGGCTAAGGAGACAAGAATGCTGGAACGGCTTCTGCTATTGCTGAGTTTCTTCTACTAACCTCCTTACACGAGTGCTCAACCGTCCTAATCATCTTACTCCAAAGTCAAGGTCACCTTAGACTACCCTAGTCCAGCGTATGCGTCACGGATAAATATGATTGTTATTTACTTATTTAGCTTGTCGCCATCACTATATAATACAAACGGATTACATAATCCGTGCAGTTAAATTCAAAATCTCAGGCAATGAGAACACATTTTCGATCTGAGCCCCCTCCTGAATCTTGCAGTGTGCAAGAGAACAAATGTCTCTCTTTATTTTTCACATCGAGTCACATTCAGCACATGCTCACCTCTTCTAAAACATTTCGTATGCGTTTAGTGCATTTAGTCCAGACATTCAAATACATATTTGTCTGTATTCCATATGTTAGTGCTTCATATTCACGGCAAACTCTCCACCCTGTCACTTAAAAGAAAAGCGATTGGCTGACTGCCAATCCAAATTTCCCGCGAAAGTCAACTAACTTCACTCTAAGAGCTCTTTAGACAAAAGCCGGACTGGACAAGAAGAAATGAGGGATGTTGATTTTTAGAACTAACTGTTTCTAAATAAATAATGGAACCCTACAACGGAGAAGAATGTAATGTCCATTATTCTTGGTACTTTAAGGCAGCTTACCGTTCCATTTGACATGTGGTGATGCCACTGAAGCTTCCGTCCAGAGTGGTGGCGTTTGTAAAAATCCTCTACTTCCGGAACCAGTTCTTCAAGTTCCAGTGGAAGAGAGACTGGTACGCGATCGCCACTCCGTCCCCAAGCGCCCCAGTTCAGGATCTTGATGTTCATAACATCTAAAATACAGAGTCACTTTCTTTACTCATGGGTTACGGTATTCCTGGCAAGACACAATCCAATTCATTACATTCGAAACAACTATTGGTTTTGACTGGCCGAAAATTGCAAGACGATGCTCAAAGCGGCCAATTACCTAAGTCGCAAAATACCAATCGTGTTTTTTTTTTACTCGTTTTCCTCTCTTTTTCTATAACTCCGCTTTTTACAGGTTGTACATGTCAAATGATTCGTCGCTGAGTTTTGTTTAATGTTCTCGTACGTACCTTTTTGTCTATTAATTTGCTACTCTGCAGTTCTTTCATTCACAAGCGGGATCCTTATTACTGTCACTAATAAAACAAAACCAAAGTTTTCGATGGGATTCCAATGGGGAATATTTGTCGATCTTTTTAATAGCCCACAGACAATCAGGTCTTGCTGATATTCAGTCTTTGCCGAACCGTACCCATCAACATGTATTCTTCCCCCTTATTGATGCTCAGATCGGCTTAATTTTTTTTAACTTCTATCAAATTTCCGGTTTCTGCTGGGTTCCGGATGAACTAATTTTCAAGCGAGAAAATTAAGGTTCACATATGGATCCTGTTTGTATTCCTGCTCCTATGAGGATGTTATGATCTACTTCAGAATAAACTTTACTCCTATCGGTTTTCGCCAGATTCCGGTTGGTCTACTTGTCCAGCGGGAGTATAAAGTTCAAGTATAGGTTCAGGATGTATTCTTACCTTTAAATCGACGTTCAAATCGACGTTCAAATCGACCAACGTTTAACCTCTAATCAACTTCAGATAAAACTTTCATTTATACAAATTTTCCGGTTTATAATTTCGCCTGATTCCGGGCTAACTATTTGTCCGGCGAAAAAGAAAAGTTCAGAAACAGATTCAGCGTGTCTCTGTACGTCTGTATCGAAGTTTGGAAACTTCTTTCGAAACGTGTCGAAACTTTGCTCATGCGAAATTTTCGTTTTTCCCGGATTCCGGACAAATTATTGTCCGATGAGACAATGAAGTTCACTTATGGATTCACCATGTCTCCTACCCTTAGTACGACTCTCACATTAGCTTGACAAATATTTTCTTCATCCCTTAATTTAAAACCCCCTCCCTCCCCACCCCTAAATATAGAGCTACATGGGACCCATCTAAGACTTTGACCCAATGGATCTTCACATCATGAACAAAACATCTCAAACCCCTTACAAAGTTATCTTGCTGACAGACAGACAACTTTTACGAAGTCATAGGTATCCCGCCACTTGCGTTTTGGGATAACAAAAAGGGCCATTCATACTAATTCACTACCGAAAGTATCACAGGATAAGCCACCGTCTCCATCCTTTAATCGCTCTTACACATCAACCAAGCTACATTAGAAAGAATAAAATAGAAAGGCTTCTACCTGCTATCTGACCACCCGACCGTTTAAATTCGTCTTTGAACTCCCGATTAAGATCAGAAGAAACCTTGACATCCTGGAACATTCGAGCAAGCTTGTGAACGAAGTCAGCTGGCATACCGACCTCACGCAGCCTGAAAAAAAGAAGAAGAAATCAGACACTTAGAGCGTGTTCCATCCTACTTACCGTAGTTACTACGCATGACGTCACGAATTCTGGATTTTTGCCGTCAAGGCTGGAACGATTTTTCTATTTTCCAGCAGAATATCATGCCACGGGCGAATCCGACCAATCACGTTACAGAGATCCGTATTTACTACGCTTACTACGCTCTCGAGAGTGGTAAGCAAATAGTTACTATTAGTTACTATTTCGAGAAGGTTGGAACGGTCAGCGTAGTAACTTTTGGTGAGGTTGGAACGGAAATAGTAACTAATAACTACTATTTGTAGAAGGGTGGAACACGCTCTTAGTTCCTACACCTAGGCTGGTTTCTCCGGGTTCGTTTCGAATTTATATCTCACCCTAGGCCAATGGTTCATTCTTCATAGCTGCGCCACAACAGATCTTGCAGGCTAATTAGACCTATTGTTTCATTCCGTCCGCGGATAGATAATCATTTGAAGCCTTAAAGAACAGGTTCGACAAAGCTTACCCCAAATAGGCTAGTGAGTGTGGTTGCTATCCATGACTCATTTGTATACAGATGTCAAAGGCAACATTAGTAAAATTTCTCCAAGAAAAGCACTTGGTTTGTCGATGATTTCTAGCCCAACAGATGGCAGACAAGATACTTGTTTCAATAAAGCTTGTGAAGAATGTATTACCCAAAAAAGCCCGAGGGCCATGGCAACAAAATTTGTATAAATAAATCCACTAACTTATATAACTAACACACTGCTCCTATTCTAAAAATCTCGTTCTATGGTCCATCGCAAGCCTCAAGTTTCATTCACAGTAGCAAAACATTCACCCTTCATCATCCTTACCATCCATTCTTTATTATATACTCTCACCAAATACCTCCTTTCTCCATTCATTAAATTCCACATAATCACACATCAAATGAACTACACTTTCATCCTCATTACCACACACAGGACAGAAGTAAGGACCAATTCTCTCTTTTGCTTTACCAGTATGTTTTCTCCTGGCCACAAGTGGTAAACTATCAGCCCTCATCTCAATAATATACTTAATATCCTCCTTACTTGAACAGAATAGAATAGAATAGTAGTTTATTCGCTCATACTTTCCCGGTAACAAAACCAAAATTGGTGAGTACTGCCATGCACAAATTTATCAGTATAACATATACATTTAAAAGCACGTACAAATGGTCAAAGGATATTTAAAATTCCAACAATCTTTGATAAAAACTATTTTGGTAACGGCTGTGTTTGGACGCTACTGGTTGGAATATTGAGACCTTCACAGAGACTGCTCGCTCTTGCCTTTCCCTTACATTGTTGTATGGGGGAGGGAGAAACTCATTGTAAATGGGGTGCGAAATAAGTTATTTAACCATCTCGAGGCATAGGTTCAGTCTCCGTTTCTCCAATGTATCAACTGTGTACGTGCTTAGACGAAGAGAGTAAGGTACTTTTGGGACTTTGTGGATAATATGGAGAGCGCGTTTTTGGATTCTTTCAATACGTGAGTTCTGTTTTAAACATAATTCCTTCACCCTAAGTCTCTTTGGCCGCCGACAAAAAAAAAATGCAGAGACACTGGAATGTTTTTTTGAAATTGCCAACCTTGGATCTCTTGGTCTTTTAACCTTCCCTCGTCATGGCAGTGAAAAGCTAGCCACAGTCTCCGGTCGGGCTACAAAGTTCGACCATTTTGCCGTTTTAAAAGTAACCCAGTTTTTTAGCAATAATGGCTGTAAATTTTAGCCGAATGTCCCTTAAAGTTTAACTGAAAAAACAACTTATTTTTGCATCATTTAACTAATACACTGCTTTATTTGGCTTGTGTTAAAGGATTTTTTGTTCCACTATTTGCTCTAGTAAGACGTTCAAAATATCTACGGCCGTCCTCACTGTCAAGTTGGGGGTCGTGAGTGCGTTGTCCTACTTCTACGAATAGAACACGAGGACCCTGATACTCACAACGCAAAATTCTACTATATCTGAATCTCAGTACCAAAAAGGCTTTTCAGTGGCCAGTCGTCAGCTCGTGGAAGGTGGCTCACTGTGTTAACACTTTTTTCCTAAATCGTTTTCGTCAAGAATATAACACAGGTACACGCGCACAGAGGTAGCATAAACGGACAGGGGAATTCCACTACGAAAATCGACTATTCACGAATGGCGGAGCAACGAAGTAACGCACTTTCATTGGTTCTTCGAGCCTCTTTAAGTGAATAAATGACGAGTGACTAGAGTGTCCTATCTCAACCCTTTTTGGTTAAAACTTAAAGTTTAAGCTAAAAGAACCTGAAACTCGAGCGGGCTTTTCCAATACAAGTCTGAGAATTGTCTTTGAAGACATGTAAAATGGTGCCATTGACCACCTACCACGTGGAGACGACATTACTCGAAACGAAACTTCTTCTTACCATTCAACCATCATTTCTTCTTTATCCGAATCCGCAGACGTTTCCAGAATAAGTCTTCTCGTCAGATGGGTCTTATGGTACCTCATGAAGACATCCCTGTTCTGGACGTATTTCAGGACGAGAAGGACATCTTTAAGTCTGGCGTCCACTTCATCAGATGTGAGACGTTTACTTAGCTGAGTTTTCCTCAGAAGCATATCACAGTAATTGGCAAGCAGTTCGGGACACCGAGACTCAGGTACTCGTGCGGTGGCGCCCTAAAATGAAAACAACATTTCAAATTAGTTGACGTAACCTAACCAGCATGTAGAAAAGGCTATCCTTCAGAGGCTTCAAGCGACTTGACGATGGTCCTTCTCACTATCAGCCGACGAGGCAGGTCGATAACCGATCCTGCTGTTACTGGGTGGGCGATGTACAAACTTATGCTATTTTGCTGATCCCTAGACTGTCTACGAGGTTCCGAGACTGAAGTTCTAGACTTTTTAATTGAAAGTTATTTCAAGTTTATACATAAAGGACAACGCGTCTGTTGTACAAACTCCTCCTCTGCGTTGAAAGTTTCCAATCCCGTGGCTGATCTGATTCGGTGTACCTCTTCAGCCCGCTTTTATTTAGCGACTGAAATGGCAGATAACTTTGGCGACAGTTTGGCAACGGATACCGAGTCCCTTGTTTAAATTCCATCTTTACGTTTTAAGTGTGCAATCACGTGGCCGAAGTAATCAGATAAAGCTGCTTCGAGCGGGATCACTGATTTTGTAGCCCGCTTCTATTTACTGACTGCAGCAGCGGACAATTTTGGCGACCCTTGTATAAACTGACTTAAGTGTTATTTATATAAACTACCTTGAGCGGGATCACTGATGCTATATCCCGCTTCTATTTGGTGATCTCGGTGGTTTGTGACTTGCACAAGCCCTCGGTAGCTCAGCTGGTAGCGCGACGACCCTGAAGGCCACATGTCGGTTGCCCCCCCCCCCCCCCGATGAGCATTTTGCCATACAGTTTTATACTTCCAGTGTTTCAATCTGAAAGGAGATTCTCCTTCTTCAAAGGAAGACTTTAATTTTTGTCCAGATCTCTCCATGATGCTCTGCATCAAAGGTCATAAGTTTTCTTTAAGGCTCCGAACTTGATAAAAAAAAAAAAAAAGACAAAAGGTTCGATGGGATCCCAAAAATGTAGTATTTCACTGGACTTTTTTATCCAGACAATCGAGTCTTGTAGATATTCGGTCTTCGCCAGGCTCCGTAAACATTTTTACTGTTAGATTTATAGGGTACGTAGTTGTTGTTATTATAGTAAAAATTTTAACAAGCAATGCATGTTCGAAAATTTGTTCTCCACAGTGCATGTATAATGTATTTGTATTTTTGTGTAAAATTAAAAAACTTGAACTTGAACTGTTTATCGCTGATCGAAAATAAACATAGACGATACCGTAGTGGTATATTATCCCTTCCGTCACCAATTATTTTCAACCGAGAAAAATTATTTTTTCGTTGAAACCTACTAGTTAGGGCATAAGTAAGCTAGTGTTGAAGTTATTTGCTTGGAATCGTTTATTAAGTGGAAGAAAACGGATTCCAGTTAACTGGATAACGTGACCAGCTTAACATCTGAAAATAGCATTTCAGTCACTTGACCTGACATGAGAATGTCTGGAACAAGTTCGTTGACCCCTGAAACACATCTCAACTTCGTATTTTTTACAAACTGTTGTGGCTTTGAGCTTGCAGACCCTCATCTTGCATCTCACTAATATTCTCCCTGCCCCTTAAGGAGAAAGAAAATTTGGACCATTTCCTTCATAGATGTCTGAAGCTTTCTGACTTACGCTACGGAGCCCATCTACGAACCCAAGAATTCTCACACCAAGTTTGAACAAAAATACCTCGAGAGTTACCGTGCTTAGACGGGCAACTTTTACGAAGTCACATAGGTACCCGTCACTTATGTTTTGGGATCCCAAAAATACTTCATGTTTATTTGTCCAGGTTAAGCAGTCCCTTGCATGAACAAATTATCCTTCAACCCATATGATACAATCCAAACGATCAAGAAGGACTATATCGAAGAAAACAAAGGAAAAAGATACAAGGAACGATACTAGCAATCCCTAGTACAGATTATTTGAAGGGATAACCCCTCTGCATTTCTGTTGCTTCCTTGGTCCATTCTTAGTTTCATTCTAAAAACCAAGCAATCTATTCGGGATATTTTATCCTTATTCAATCTAAATTCCGAATTTATTATTCAATCTAAAAACCGAACAATCTATTCGGGATATTTAATCCTCGGGATAGTTTAATAATACGACGATGGAACCTATAGAGTGGGATCTTACCTGTCGGACTGGAAGATCTAACGAAAATACTGAAGTATCATTCACAACCTTCTTAAACGCCTTGTCACGCGCCGTCAGGAAACGGGGATCGCCACTGAATGCATCTTTTACCAGTTTACTAAACCTTCTAAATAAGTTTAGCAGTTGCTCGACGTATTTTTCTGAGTCCTAAAAAAGATCACTGTAATTAGCCCACACATCAATAAAAATAAAATGAATGAAGCAGGAAATGAATTTCAACTAACAATCTTTTATAGCACGGGAAGACTAAACCAAGGGCTTCCGGATAACCATGACAGGGCTGTCTTTATGCAATGAAAGTAGTACTTCATTTGATCAGTCAGTTCACCTGGTTGATCACATTCTCAATTCCGGACGAAACTGACCATGATTCAAAAATCTTGACAGACCGCCTGAACCCGATCTACAGTCCCCATCATTACAATAAGCGGCAGTGAAGTATTATTTTGGCGGATGAAACTCCAACCTACCCTTTCCTTCGTATGCTCTGAACCCCGCCATAGTCAGAATATCTCCATCTCGACGCAATACCAATTCCATATTGGGGTTAAAATTCCGAACTTGATAGGAAGCTTGTCCCTGAGCACTGTCCCTGAGCCAGTTTTGTATTATATCAATTCGCTGTTCTCTCCGAGGGCTCCCTCGCCCATAGAAGCCCCGAACTCACCTGGTTGATCACATTCGCATTCTCCATCATATCCGATAGGCCTGCCTGGACGATGTGTTCCTCTAAGAAGGTCAGAAGAGGCTGTGTTCCACCAGGCACGCGATCAACAAGAGAAAACAGGAGCTGCAGCCGCTCCGTCTCATTGGTACTAATCAAAGATGGACATTCGGCGAGGAGTGTCTCCTTGAAAGCAGTCACTAGGACTCCAACACAGCAGCTCCGCAGCTAGAAAAAAAAAAGAAGAAAAGTCAGTTCTCATGCAGCAAAACTGAGTAATTCCTGGTGGCTTGTGAGACATTCGTCCACAATTTTGCAATATGCACAACCACTGCATGCTAGCAGTCGTAGCAGCTGAAGCTCTGATACCATCCAAAAATGCATCAGCATCAGCAGAAATATCTTCAGAAAAAATTTCAAGACACTGGAACTACCTGGCCTTGCAAGACCGTCGAAAAAGAAGAGACAACGACGGTCTACGAAACCCTGTTTTAGAAAATCTGTTTATTCATTTTAGTACTGAACGAATGAATGCAATTTACTTTACCACTACTACTGATAGAGTAAAAAAAAAGTAGAAAAGATATATACTGAAAAGAACAAGACCAAAGGTGTCGATGGGATCCCAAAAATCTAAGATTTGGTCCAGACATTTGGGTCTTGTCTTCGCCAAATCCAGTCTTCGCCAGGCTAATCATCAGAGAAAATCGAGTTCAGATATTCTATCTATCTATCTATCTATACCTCTATAAGCCACATCTATTTTGACGATACTGACCGAAACTTCCTGCTTTACTTCTGCCGAATTCGCGGTTTCGCCCGAATTCCGAGCGAACTACTAGTCCAGCAAAAAAGAAAATTCAGAAACAAATCCAGCGTATATCCTTATCCCTATAAAGAACTTCTAATCAACTCCAAATAAAACTTTGACTTAAAAAAAATGTGGGTACAACCGGATTTCGGACTAATTATATGTCGGGGTAAAAAATGATTATCATATAGCCTACAGACTCAGCGTCTCTTCTTACCCCTAAATCTAACATCTAATCAACTTCAGATAAAACTTTTGCTTTTAACATATTTTCCGGTTTTGGCCGGATTACAGGCGAATTAGTTGTCCGGCGAGAAAATGGTTTTCACTATCGTGTTAAGCATATCTTCTTACCCCTAAATCAAACATTCAATCAACTTCAAATGAAACTTTTACTTCCAACCAACTTTCCTGTTTTTGGCATCTAATCAACTTCAGATATAACTTTTGCTTTTAACATATTTTCCGGTTTTGGCCGGATTACAGGCGAATTAGTTGTCCGGCGAGAAAATGGTTTTCACCATCGTGTTCAGTATGTCTTCTTACCCCTAAATCAGTCATTCAATCCACTTCAAATGAAACTTTTACTTTTAACAAACTTTCCGTTTTTTGCCGGATTCCGGACGAACTATTTGTCCGGAGAGAAAATGATTTTCACCATCATGCTCAGCATGTCTTCTTACACCTAGATCAAATATGTAATCAACTCCAAATGAAAATTTTACTTTTAACCAACTTTCTGTTTTTTGCCCGATTCCGGACGAACTACGTGTCCGGCGAGAAAATGATTTTCACCATCGTGCTCAGCATGTGTTCTTACCCCAGAATCGACTATCAGATTAGCTGTTTAAAAATATTTTGTTTGTCCCTTAATTCGAACCCCCTCCCCCACCCCTAAATATAGAGCTACAGGGCCCATCTACGAACTCGACCTTATTCTTGACCCAAAGAACCGTCACACCAAGTTTCATCAAAATATCTCATTCCCTTCGAGAGTTATCGTGCTCACAGACGGACGGACGGACGGACAACTTTTGCGATGTCATAGGTATCCCTCCACTTACGTTTTGGGATCCCAAAAACAAGATCATGATCAAAGAACTATACCAGTTATATGAATACAACAGCATCGCGGCCTACAGCGAGGTTTCCTTGCCGAGTTACCCTGTTTATAATGAGGAATCCACATCTGAAAGGCTGTTCATGTATCGACGACGCTGCAGCTTACTTACTTAACCCACAAAATCGAGAACAGCGCGACCGGGTTGAATACTTATTCTGATCTGAGAATAAGGTTCACCTTCTCCTCCCTAGTCTAGTATTGTCGTCCGCATGGCGTACAGAATATTCCTAAATACAGAGATGGGCGAATCCGAATCCGGATTCGAATCCAGGATTCGTCCTTTTGGCCGGATTCGAATCTTCTGCTGATCAGGCTGGATTCTGACTCGGTATTCCAAACCCTGCTTACGAATCCGCTCCAATTTCTAATCTTTTCCCAACTTTTACACAACTGTGCTTAAGGTATTGTGCTTAACTAGTTTCATTCCTGGTCGCTGTCCCACAAAGCCCACACTATAAAAAGCACACATGAAAACCTAGAAATATGGTTTACATCGTTTACATTAGCCCTCTCATTTGCCTTAAGCATGAGTACTTTTTTGTCACCTCGGTTTTTAAACTGTAACTTGTGTAAATGAGATGTAAATGATTTTAGGACTTTATTTTACTTTCTTACAAGGAGTTGAATATGTTGAAGCTACGTTTTCTATTGCCGATAGAATTTATGGCTCGACATTCTTTGTAGCAACAGGATTTCATGGTCTACACGTAATTGTAGGAACAACCTTCCTAATTATCTGTTTAGCACAGATAATAGCACAAAATGATTTGATCTTGTTAAGATTGGATTCGAATCCAAATCCGCTTCCGGGTTCGAATCCTCAGCCTGAAATGGTGGATTCAGATTCGTACCTATATAGCCCTGGATTCGGATTCGAATAATTTCATAATCGATTCGCCCATCTCTGACTAATTCGGAGAGACTTACGGCGACCACGCTGTCGGGTTCTAAATACTTGTTTGCCCTTTGTTCCTCTTCTTTCAGCTTTGCGTCGGCATATCGCATATACTCCTGAACTCCATTGGCCGCCAAGCAAGACGCTGCTTTCCGCGAATAAAATGTCCGTGTTGAGTCGATGTAAGCTTTTTCAAAATGTTCCCGGTAGATTTGGAGGCGGTCCTGGACGTTTGAACACAAATTTACTAGAAAAAAATGTTTACGATAGAATCTCGCAACAAGAAGATAAATGTTAAGGTAAACCTCATCGTTCAGCTTAAGTAAACGTAGAGAATCATTTGCTAGAAAATGTTCTTGTAGGCAAATGACTTCGTTGCAGCAGAATAAGCTTTCAATTAGTGGCAATTTTTCGAGCACTCCACCGTTGATGTTCCAGGATACGATTTTGAGACGATACTGATACTTTATTGTAAAACGAGACTTTCACAGCATTGGATTGCCGAACTTGTCGTTTTCGTCAGGTACATCATAATTACAAAACATTTAATAAGGCGGTTGTACATAATAAAGCAATAGTAAAAAAATGATCAAACAGAATAACAAGAGCTACGAGCTCATATGGCACTTGTACGAGTAGGCTGTACAAGAAAGTAGAACGTCACAAAATACACCCGCCATCCAAAAAGGCGGTTCGGAAATAGAAATAGGATATTTAGTTTCACTCATTTCTGAGCAGTTCCGGCATCGTCTCGATTGCAAATGCACATGACTGTTCAAACTTTCATCCCAATAAATCCATTTGTTTGATCCCTAGACGTGCTACACGATTCTCTTCTCACCAATCTCTTAATTCCCTCATCAAGTTTGACTGAAATTGGAGCATAGCCTATCTGCAATTTTCCAGTACCCCCCCCCCCCCCCCCTACCGTGGCCGAATCCGGCCCAGACGCCAAATAACAAATCTAGGCCGCATAAACTCGGCACTGTCGAATTGCATCTCATTCGGTCCATCCGTTTGGTTTTTGTGCATGTCAAAAGTCCCCCCACCCCCAATTCCCCTAATCGTGGTCGCATATGGTTCGAACGCATGTTTTACATGTCGAGGCCATCGATTCGTATCACCCATGAAGTTTCACTCGAATCAGACCACTCGTTCGCAATTTATAGAAGTCCATATTTCTCTTCTCTTGCTCCCCCAAAAATGCTCGGATCTAGGAACGGAAGTTTCCGGGGGTACGTTGTGTCAGGTTTTTAAGTCAAGATAATTCGGGTCGCTAATATGCCTGCAAAGTTTCGTTGTCGTTTTACATCTGGAACTATTCTAACTCACGACTACCGGAATTCCATGAAACCCCCTCCAACTCCCCCCACAGAGCCCCGAAACCATCTGGCTCCGTCAATTTCATCTAGGCCTAATGCTTGTTCCATCCATTAAGTTTCGTCCCAATCCCTCTACTTTTAGAGTTTCTTGAGTTTTCCACCCCCCCCCCCCTCCCCACAGGTATCGGACCCAACTCGGACGTGACACTGAACGTCCGAGGCGATAGCTCACCAGACAAGTTTCATTCAAATCCGATCACCCGTTCAAAAGTTATGCACGCCACTAGATTCCGGACTCCCCATCCACCCACTCCCCCCACGATGGTCGGGTCGGGGAAACGGCTGTTCTCAAGTCAATCTGTTCGGATCCCTGACATACCTGCCAAGTTTCATCGCCCTAGGACATCAGGAAGTATGCCGAACTCGCGGGATCGCTAGAAATCCGGACCCCCACCCCAACTCCCCCACAGTGCCCTGATCCGGTCCGGTTATGTCAATGACGTGTCGAGGACCTGTGCTTGTTTTTCGAACCAAGTTTCATCCCGATCCCTCCACTTTAAGCGTTTCTCAAAATTTCCGGTTCCCTCCTCCAACTCCTCCCAGTGTCATCGGATCCGGTCCGGTTATGTCAATGACGTGTCTAGGACCTGTGCTTGTTTTTCCCACCAAGTTTCATCCCGATCCCTCCACTTTAAGCGTTTCTCAAAATTTCCGGTTACCTCCTCCAACTCCCCCCAGTGTCATCGGATCCGGCCCGGATTTAAAGTGAGGTGTCTGAGACACAAGGTCATCCTAAATATCAATTTTCATCAAGATCCGATCACCCGTTCAAAAGTTATGCACGCCACTAGATTCCTGACTCCCCATCCACCCACTCCCCCCACGATGGTCGGGTCGGGGAAACGGCTGTTCTCAAGTCAATCTGTTCGGATCCTTGACATACCTGCCAAGTTTCATCGCCCTAGGACACCAGGAAGTATGCCGAACTCGCGGGATCGCTAGAAATCCGGACCCCCATCCCAACTCCCCCACAGTGCCCTGATCCGGTCCGGTTATGTCAATGACGTGTCTAGGACCTGTGCTTGTTTTTCCCACCAAGTTTCATCCCGATCCCTCCACTTTAAGCGTTTCTCAAAATTTCCGGTTCCCCACCCCAACTCCCCCACAGTGCCCTGATCCGGTCCGGTTATGTCAATGACGTTTCTAGGACCTGTGCTTGTTTTTCCCACCAAGTTTCATCCCGATCCCTCCACTTTAAGCGTTTCTCAAAATTTCCGGTTCCCTCCTCCAACTCCCCCCAGTGTCATCGGATTCGGCCCGGATTTAAAGTGAGGTGTCTGAGACACGAGGTCATCCTAAATATCAATTTTCATCAAGATCCGATCACCCGTTCGCAAGCTAAAAATACCTCAAATTTTGGCTTCACCCTCCCTCCACTCCCCCCCCCCAGATGGTCGAATCGGGGAATTGATGATTTCCTATTTAAGCTGGTCGGGTCCCAGACATGCCTGTCAAATTCCATCGTCCCAGCACATCAGGAAGCACGGAACTCGCGGGATCACTACAAATTCGGACTTCTCCCCCCCCCCCCAACTCCCCCAAAGTGAGCGGATCCGTTCCGGTTATATCAGTCACGTATCTAGGACTTTTGTTTGTACTTTCCACCAAGTTTCATTCGGATCCCTCCACTCTAAGTGTTTTCCAAGATTTCCGGTTTCCCCCTCTAACTCCCCCCAGTGTCACCGGATCCGGTCTGGATTTAAAATGGAGGGTCTGAGACACGAAGTTCTTCCATGTATTAAGTTTCATTAAGATCCGATCACCCGTTCGTAAGCTAAAAATATCTCATTTTTCCTATTTTTTCCGGATTCCCCCTCCCTCCACTCCCCTCCAGATGGTCGGATCGAGGAAGCGACAATTTCTAATTTAATCTGGTCCAGTTCCTGATATGCTTGCCAAGTTTCATCGTCCTAGCTTATCTGGAAGTGCCCGAACTAGCAAAACCGGGACCGACAGACCGACAGACCGACAGACCGACTGACGGACAGAAATAACAATCGCTATATGGCACTTGAGTAAGCTCAAGTGCCATAAAAACCCTAGACAATTAAAACATTAAAGGGAAATAGTTAATCAATTGTTCAAAACTTCAACAAAAGATGGTACAAAGCTCTTGGACAACGATCTGGACTCATTGTTTTCCAGGGCTTTGTGTCCTTCAGAGCATTTGAAAGAATAGCAAGGATGATCCTTGGAGCCGCAGAGGGCGCATTTCAGTTCTTCCTTGCAGTTACCTTCAAACTCAAAAGTCTCTGTTTAAATACCGTTTATGGTTGCCGGTCACATTTTCTTTGTCCTTCAAACTCTTCCGTCGAACTTCGTGAGCTAGCAAGTTCGCTTGAAACGTTAAAAAAACGGCGACCGGGCAAGGATTGCCGGAGACGTAAAAACGCTAACTAAGCAAACGGTGAACTTTGACGGCGTATGAAAAGTGAAATTAAGCAACCGGCTAAGCCAACACCGAACGAAACTTCGATCAAAAACGCAACTCCTGTCACTTTGATGGGCTCCGGGGGATCTGGAGAATTTGGGAGGGTTCTTCCACTGACCAGCGATGTGCTCATTTTCCATTTCCTGGGACCATGGTGTGACAAATTAATGCATTCAGAATATTTCCCTTCTCCTCGAAAATCTACATAATAACAACTTTCCGTTTTACTATGAGAGTTCGTTAAGTTCCAATGCTCGGATCCCTCACAGACAATACCTTTAAAGTAGGGATGGAATTTACACATGGGATTTCAACAGTGACCAATGACCCTGAATTTTCTCTTTATCAAATATAGAGGTCTAGGTCTCCGAGGTCACAGCCTCGTAGCAAGCTCGTAGGCAGTCCAGGGCCCAAATGGCAGATCCTCAGGGAATAAGCCAAAGAAAATCAAATACTTAATTAGAAGGGGAAATGGCAACCTTGAGATGGAAACTTTACAAGTAATGAACTGAAAAACAAAAATGCACCCTGGCGGAATGATTTGAACACACGACCTTTGGCTTCTGGCTTTTAGCCAAAGCTCCTGGGTTCTAATCCTGCAGGAGGAGCATGTTTGTACTTCAGTTCAGTACCTATAACTCACAGCTAATGGTGTCTTACCGTCTGCTAATAGAGCAAAACACCTGTTTCTCACAAGGGCTCGGGAAAGCTCTTAGCCCTTATGTATCGTTGGATCGAAACAGGACCATTTATCCACTTGGGCTCAGAACCGTCAATGGTTCCAGGACACATTTCTTGGAACAAGGAAGTTATACTGCTGCGTGAGCTTGAGTTTGAACTTGAGCGAAAAGCTGTTTCGAAAAAAATCTGTTTTAAGTTGAGTCAGGCTCTCAAATCATGGCCAGGGTTTAATATCGGTCATCGTCACAAGGAGGCTACAGAACGGAAGAGCAGCAGTGTCACTCAACAAGCTAATAAGGGGTTACGACTGATCCTTATATGTCCGTCTAGTAAATTATGCCGACTTGGTCGTATGGTGATGTCGTAATTTTCTATTGAGAACGCACGCGACTGTCTCTACTCCTCATCTCATGTGACCAAAAACAGGGTCTGAACAGAAGGTATGCGTAAAAAGAACAAAATGAAAGTAGTATCCCCAAAACCGGACATCTAGGTCCGGCCGATACGGTAGCCTGTTGGAGCTAGCGTTCGTGCCGTAGGGTAAAACAACAGTCGGCAACTCACCATACGATTCGCGGACCCCAATTACGAGGTTGGAATCAAACTGCTCACTGCATCTCTCTCCGTGAACCAACTTCATTGCTGCATCTTGAAGTTTGTGTCTGATAGTGGCAAAAATACTTTTATTCCAGGAGTCCAGCATTAGCTAAAAGAAAAAAATTACAGAACACACAGGCTATTTTATCTGTCATTTTGTACAGGTTATTTTGTCTGGTGGCTCTTCCAAAAATTTACGTTTGGCTCCGACACGAAGACAGAAAAACGGCTTTCCGCCTAACCACTACGCAATTATTTTCTTATGTCTTTAATGAGGTCCAATCCGCTTCTGCCATATACGGCTCCGGTCGGTAGAGGCATTTAGCAATAAGCAATCGTGCGAAGAGACATCCAAGGCCGTATCCAGAGAGGGGGGGGGGGGTCGACCCCACCCCGAACATACGAAATTATACAGGCTTTAGCCCCTTGACTACGTTCTTGTTGTGCTGTTAGATTTAGATTAGGTGCGACCCGAGGGGAGAACCCCCCCCCCCCCCGGAATAAATTCCTGGATACGGCCCTGTAAGCAGGTAATGGAATCCACTGTGAAGAAGACAAAAACTGCATTGGCAGAGGCGTGAAATGATAAGGATACTAAGACATAACTAAGACCTTCAAGTTTACTATAAGGATTTCTCCTAACCTTTCTGACCATACTTTCTTCGCTTTGCTGTTTTCGCTGTATATTCCCTGTGGCTTTCCCTTGTAGTGATGCTTCCAACTGAATAAACGGCATGGGCAGGTAGGAACACTGGGTCCAGAACTTGGTCCATTCTGATATGTATGCCTTTAGCAAAGCTTGTTCATCCTGATGTTGAAGAACTCGCTTGAATATATAAGAATATGTTAGTTGCAATTTCATGTTCCAAACTCACAAACATGCCACTGCTAATTATTCAGTGACAATTCATTACCCTTATGAATGGAATTTAGGAATCCTCAAGAACCATACACACGGGTGATCCAAGAAGTAACTGTTTATGGCTTTAGCCAACGGGAAAGGAAAATAAGGTATCACAGAGCAGAGGTTAGCCTTTTACTCCAATATACTATTTTTTTACTACTGCCATCGACTATAGATGGGCCAGAAATTAAAGACAAAGCGCTGATATATGACCACTGAAACACTAACCATTTGAGCTTCCTTGATGAAGTTCATGATTTCTTCCTGCAATGCTCTGAACATTTTATCTGGACTTCGCTCATCCCAGAGGCAGACATGATGGACTTCCCCAAACAGATCCTGCCATTCAGTCCTTGTGACACATTCCTGTCTCACTAATTTGATTACAGTTGGCTGCATTGATGGCCATCTTTCTTCAAACAGCAAGGACTTATCCTGAAAAAAGACTGTGTAGTTTCCAGTAGCCTTTCACTGCTTTTATAACCATGGAGCAAATAGAATCCAGACAAATATAATGCAAAGAAGGCTAAAACAGAATGCGGCTTACGCTTAGATCAATCTTAATTTTTTGCCCATTCAGCACATTCTAGTATACTAAGCCATTTCTAGATAAACATGCTCAAATACTGGGGCATGCTAGCAGGAGGTGAGGTATCCCTCACAGCAATAAGAGGAATACACACATATAAATACCTGCCAGCATGCTCCAGCATTTAAGCATGGTTATCAAAAAGGGATTACACTGTAAAAAGTTTCTGCGAATAAGGATGCAGTATTTACTACTGGGATTAATCTTATCTCTATTGGGATAAAACTAATCCGAATCAGAGATAATCGTATCTCAATAAAGACAAGATTAATCCCAGTAGCAAATACTGCAAGATTTTTTTTTACAGTGTAGTGTACTAGACTGATCCAGCACATCCTTTCAGGAGTAGGAAACCTGTAAGAAAGAAAATCATGTTTGAAGCAGGTTAAAAGAGCCAGTGAAAAGTTTAGAGGGATGTTCAAATCTGGTTAATAATAATGGTTATCTGGTTAATATTAAACAACAACGTAGTTGCAATTTTTACCTCAATAATTGAGATAAAAAATAGGAGAATTATTCTCATTGCAATTATTAGCTTAATTCTCCTATTTCATATTTTTGGGACCCCAAAACGTAAGTGGAAGGATGCCTATGACATAGGAAAAGTTGTCCGTTCGTCCGTCTGTAAGCACGATAACTCTCGAAGGGAATGAGATATGTCGATGAAACTTGGTATGAGAATTGCTTGGGTCAAGGGTAAGGTCGAGTTCGTAGATGGGCTCTGTAGCCCTATATTTGGGGGTGGGGGTTCAATTTAAGGGACAAACAAAATATTTTTAAACAGCTAATGTGATAGTCGATTATGGGGCAAGAAGACATGCTGAACACGATGGTGACAATCTTTTTCTCGCCGGACAAGTAGTTCATCCGGAATCCGGCAAAAACCGGAAAGTTTGTTAAAAGTAAAAGTTTCATTTGAAGTTGATTAAATGTTTGATTTAGGGGTAAGAAGACATGCTGAACCCGATGGTGAAAACCATTTTCTCGCCGGACAACTAGTTTGCCTGTAATCCGGCCAAAACCGGAAAATATGTTAAAAGTAAAAGCTTTATGTGAAGTTGATTAGATGATATATTTAGGGGTAAGAAGAGACGCTGATTCTGTATATAATGATAATTTTTTACCCGGACATATAATTAGTCCGGAATCCGGTTGTACCCGCATTTTTTATGTCAAAATTTTATTTAAAGTTGATTAGATTAGGGATAAGGAGATACGCCGGCTTCGTTTCTGAATTTTTCTTTTTTTGCTGGACTAGTAGTTCGCTTGGAATTCGGCCGAAACCCCAAATTTGGCAGTAGTAAAGCAGGAAGTTTCGGTCAATATCATCAAAATAGATATGGCTTATAGAATATATAGATAGGTAGATAGAATATCTGAACTCGGTTTTCTCTGATGATTAGCCTGGCGAAGACAAGACCGAATTGTCTGGATCAAATCTTAGATTTTTGGGATCCCAGCGACACCTTTGGTCTTGTTTTACTATTGAACTGCTATTGAGATAAAGCCAATTCTCCTTTTCTTACATTTTAGTCAAACATGAAAATGAGGAAAGCTTCTCAATTCTGCAGAATCTAGCCTAGAAGTTTTTCTGACGGTCACTTCTTGATTCTCAATCTCTGTCATAGTCCTTCCTCATTGGTCAACAAAGGGCAGATGTTCAACACTTAAAAAGGTAATTTATTAAAAGAAGTCTAAATTATTGTTTTTGCTCAAAGCATGAAATGAGAATTAAGAAGGGCAATAAATTATAATTTGTACAAGAATTGAGAAGAGAGAACTGAGTAAGAATTCACCAACCTTTTACTACTCTACTGCAGTCTAGTACACTAGCCCCTTTTCAGGCATGGTGCTCAAACGTCTAGCACCATGCCTGGGTGCTAGACGTTCAAGCACTGTACCTTGGATTTTGTGTATGGTGCATGGATTTCAGTGTACAGTGCATACATCAAAAACACAGTTTCTGTCATAACAACTGAGCACCAGCTCGGACAGGGCTGAAATTACTACCATGACTTAGAGAAATCAAAGAGAATCCTTTATATATTTGTCACAACAAAAACAAAAGGGCTCGGCTGATGACAGATGTGAAAAACCTTATTTCCTTTTCTACATAGTCAAGGATTTTGCATGCAAAGTGTCCTGTGCCTCAGCTTTTTCTACCTAGCAGCCAACCAGAATATTGGCTCTTGGGGAATAGATAGGGAAAATACATGAAAAATTGATAGGGTGCTGTTAGGTTTTTCATCTCCATCATCATTAGAGCCCTTTTGTTTTTGTTGTGAAAAATATATAAAGGATTGTCTTTGAGTGTGTTCCACCCTTGTAACAATAGTTACTATTAGTTACTATTTCCGTTCCATCCTCACGAAAAGTTACTACGCTGACCGTTCCAACCTTGTCGGAATAGTAACTAATAGTTACTATTTGCTTACCATGCTCGGGAGCGTGGTAAGCGTAGTAACTACGCATCTCTGGAATGTGATTGGTCGGATTCGCCCCTGGCGTGAGATCCTGCTGGAAAATAGGAAAATCGTTCCAACCTTGACGGCAAAAAGCCAGAATTCGTGACGTCATGCGTAGTAACTACGGTAAGTAGGATGGAACACTCTCTTTGATTTCTCTAATTCATAGTAGTAATTTCAGCCCTGTCCGAGCTGGTGCTCAGTTGTGATGACAGAAACTGTGTTTTTTCTGTATGCACTGTATACTGAAATCCATGCTCCATACATGAAATCCAAGGTACAGTGCTTGAACGTCTAGCACCCAGGCATGGTGCTAGACGTTTGAGCACCGTGCCTGAAATGGGGCTAGTATACTAGACTGCTCTACTGCAACTTATTTGACAAAATGTTTAGGAGGGCCAATGTATTTACCCATGGATTGGTCATTTTAAACATATTGATTTTACAGAAAAAACAAATGCTTTCAAGAAAAAAATTACAGTTTTGACTAAGACCCGACTGATTTTCTGGATTTTCAGAAAAAACAACTACTTGTTTAAAAAAAAAACTATTTTGGTGAAAAATCTAATGATTTCCTGAAAAAAAACATGATGCCCCTGCTTGTTAATGCAGTGTTAATGAGCCATTCCTGCCAGTCTAGTACACTAGCCCCATCTCAGGCACGGTGCTCAAACGTCTAGCACCATGCCTGGGTGCTAGACGTTCAAGCACAGTACCTTGGATTCCATGTATGGTGCATGGATTTCAGTATACAGTGCATACAGAAAAAATGCAGTTTCTGTCATCACAACTGAGCACCAGCTCGGACAGGGCTGAAATTACTATTATGAATTAGAGAAATCAAAGACAATCCTTTATATATTTTTCACAACGAAAACAAAAGGGCTTTAATGATGATGGAGATGAAAAACCTAACAGCACCCTATCTATTTTCCATGTCTTTTCCCTATCTATTCCCCCAACAGCCAATATTCTGGTTGGCTGCTAGGTAGAAAAAGCTGAGGCACAGGACACTTTGCATGCAAAACCCTTGACTTTGTAGAAAAGGAAATGAGCTTTTTCACATCTGTCATCAGCCGAGCCCTTTTGTTTTTGCTGTGAAAAATATATAAAGGATTGTCTTTGATTTCTCTAATTCATGGTAGTAATTTCAGCCCTGTCCGAGCTGGTGCTCAGTTGTTATAACAGAAACTGTGTTTTTTCTGTATGCACTGCATACTGAAATCCATGCACCATACATGAATTCCAAGGTACAGTGCTTGAACGTCTAGCACCCAGGCATGGTGCTAGACGTTTGAGCACCATGCCTGAAAAGGGGCTAGTGTACTAGACTGATTCCTGCCTCAAACAAAGTTGCATGTTTGATAAATTCTACACTAATCAGCAAAAACAATCTTACCTTTGCTGTCATAAACTGATTCATCTCTGGTTGACTTTTATTGCTGAATAAATTAACAATTAAGAATATCCAAACATTTCTGAGTTTTGTCTACAAGCAGCCACAACCAGCGTTGCCAATGGCCCGGCCTTCCCAGTAAAAAGCAAATCATCAACAGAAGGTATCGCGGCGAAGCCGCTCGGTGTCATTTTACGCCATTTCCAAGGGGCGCACCAGGGGCGCACTCAGGTCGTGCTGGCCGCTGGTCACGCTGGTGGCGGTGCCCGTGCGCCACCGTGCTTTTTCGGATGAAATGTATCTCGCGTTGTTGCTGTGTGTGCCAAGAATGACGAAGTAGTCAGAACTCAGAAGTCAGATGTAGGTATTTATTTGATTTACGACGTAGTAACGAGTGATTAACGCTAACCAAATCCAAACACTCTAGATGACTAAGTCCAAAACACGACAGTGATTCTCATGAAGAAGGAGTAAACGTGTCCACACAACACAACCACTCAAATATTGAGTCAGCGCAGCTTCGACACCGTTTCTTCCTTTCTTCCGCAGGTACCCGGAAATTCTACATCGGCAGGGAGAGATAGTCATCAAGAGTATTGGTCGACACGGTTCTTGCATTTCGGAAAAATATACAATAGTTTTGGAAAAAGAAGTCCCTTGGCTTTCTGTAATTTGTCATCAGCCGTCGTTCACAAACTACTGCGGTTGATGGAATCGAAGGCTCCCAGAGCACGCGAATTTACGTTCGCTAGAGGTGTATTCTCACCGTTCCCAAGGAACATATTTGACAGTACAAAACAGATAGGTCAGCTGAATTTTATTTGAGCTATATTTCTGCCCTTCTTGGCAAGGGTCCTCTTCAGGCTCAAGCCGTTCAAGTTGGAAAATGAACTTGTGGAAAAAACAAACTAAAGATTCTGGCTTAGTGAGGAAGGCATAAGAAGCCGGAAAGAATGGAATAAGCAAGTGATTTGTTTATAACCCGCCATTTTGAACAAGACCAGCGGTTTTGATGGGATACCAAAAATCTAATATTTGATCCAGACAATTGCGAACAAACTACCATACTTGTCAAAAAAAAAAAAAGTTCAGAAACGAATTCAGCGTATCTCCGTATCCGTATAAAGAACATCTAATCCCCTTTAAGTAAAACTTCTTAGAAAAAAAAATCCGGTTTCCACCGGATTCCGAACGAACGATTCAGCGTGTCTTCTTACCCCTAAATCTGTCATCTAATCAACTTCAAATAAAACTTTCGCTTTTAAGAAATTTTCCGGTTTTGGCCTGATTCCGGTCGAACAAGTTGTCCGGGTAGAAAATACTTTTCAAATAAGTGTTCAGCATGTCTTCTTACCCTAAATCGAAGATCTAACCAACTTCAGATAAAACTTTTACTTTCAACAAACTTTCCGGTTTTAGCCGAATTCCGGGCAAACTACTTGCCCTGCGAGAATATGGTTTTCCCCATCGTGTTCAGCACGTCTTCCTACCCCTAAATCGAACATCTAATCAACTTCAAATAAAACTTTTACTTACAAAAGACTCCGGTCTTGGCTGGATTACGGGCTAACTACTTGTCTGGCGAAAAGATGGTTTTCACCATCGTGTTCAGCATGTCCTCTTACCTCTAACTGAACATCTAATCAGCTTCAAATAAAACTTTTGCTTTTAAAAGACTTTCCGGTTTTGGCCGGATTCCGGCCTAACTACTTGTCCGGCTGGTTTTCACCATCGTGTTCAGCGTGTCTTCTTACTCCTGAATCGAAAATCTAATCAACTTCAAATAAAACTTTTACTTTTAAAAGACTTTCCGGTTTTGTCCGGATTCCGGCCTAACTGCTTGTCCGATGACACAATGGTTTTCACCATCCTGTTCAGCATGTCTTCTTACCCCATAATCGACTATCACATTATCTGTTTAAAAATATTTCATTTGCCCCTTAATTTAAACCCCCTCCCCCACCCCTAAATGTTAGGCTACAGAGCCCATCTACGAACTCGACCTTACTCTTGACCCAAAGAGTCCTCACGCCACGTTTCATCAAAATATCTCATTCCCTTCGAGAGTTATAGTGCGCACAGACTGACAGACGAAAGGACTGACCGACGGACTGACCGACGGACGGACAGACGGGCGGACGGACGGACAGAAGGGCGGACAGACGGGCGGACGGACGGACAGACGGGCGGACGGACGGACAGACGGGCGGACGGACGGACAGACGGGCGGATGGACAGACGGGCGGATGGATAGACGGGCGGACGGACGGACAACTTTTGTGATGTCGAATTCATAGATGGACCCTATAGCCCAACATTTAGGGATGGGAGAGGGGGCTCAAATTAAGGGGCGTACAAAATCTTTTTTTAACAGCTAATAATGAAATAGTCGATTCAGAGGTACGAAGAAATGCTGAACACGAAAATGAAAACCGTTTTCTCGCTGGACAAGTAGTTCGCCATGGAACTGGGCAAAAACCGGAAAGTTTGTGAAAAGTTAAAGTTGATTAGATGTTCGATCTAAGGGTAAGAAGACAGGCTGAACATTTAGATGAAATTGTTTCTTCGTCGAACAAGTTGTTCATCCGGAATCCGGCCGAAACCGGAAAATTTGTTAAAAGTATAAGTTTTATCTGAAGTTGATTAGAGGCTCGATGTAGTGGTAAGACTGGAAAGGAGGAATGCTTAATCCGAATTTGACACAATCATTTTCTACCCGTACAAATAGTCCACCCGAACCCGGATGAAACCGGAGATTTTCTTATCAATAAAAGTTGTATCCGAAATTTCTTAGAGGCTCGATGTAGTGGTAAGGAGCATGCTGAACCAGTATATGAAGATCATTTTCTCGTCGGACAAATAGTTCGCCGGGAATCTGGCCAAAGCCTGAAAAATTGTTAAAAGTTAAAGTTTTCTCTGAAGTTGGTTAGATGTTCGATATAGGGGTAAGGAGAGACGCTGAGTTTGTTTTTCCAGACCACCGTAACTAAAGCAGATAGTGGAAAAAAAACCATATGCTGAGTCCAAATAATTTAGTGTATTCGATTAAATGACACAAAAATCAGTTGTCTTTTCAGTTAAATTTTGATGTTTATTGGACTTTTTGATCCAGACAATCGGGGCTCGTACAGATTTGGTCTTCGTTAGACTCCTTAAAGATTTTACTATTTATCATTCCGGGCGAACTGTATGTCTGGAGAGAACAAGATTTGCATATACGGATTCAGCATGTCTCCTTACCCCTGTATCGAACCTCTAGTCAACTTGAAGTAAAACCTTTACGTCTAACAAATTTCCGGTTTGTGCCGGATTCTGGTCAAACTGTATGTTCGGGGAGAAAATATTTGCATGTACAGATTCAGCATGTCTCATTTCCTGTGTATCGAACCTCTAATCAACTTCAAGCAAATCTTTTTTCGGTTTTGACCAGACTCCAGGTGAACTATTTTTCCGGTAAGAAAATTATTATCATATACAGATTTAACATGTCTGCTTACCCCTAAACGACTATCTCGTTGGCTTTTAAAAATATTTTGGCCTGAATTTGAACTCCCACCCCTAAATATAGAGCTACGGAGCCCATCTACGAACTTGACCAGCCCTTTGACCCAAAGAATCCTCCCACCAATGTTGAACAAAATATCTCATTCCAATTCGAGAGTTATCGTGCTTACAGACGGACGGGCAGACGACAACTTTTACGAAGTCATTAGTATCCCTCCACTTACGTTTGGAATCCTGAAAATACCGACACGAAACCTACCAAAATGTCGATCTCGGTCGGTAAACGAAGGATCCGGGCATTGAGATTTTCTACTACGGTAAAGCGCGGTGACTCTCGCCGTTCCCCGAGGTCTCCACTTGAGGAGTTCCACCGTTTTTGTTTGTACGGGGGACTCACTGTCCGTATTCTCGCGAGTCCCCGCGGAAGGGGAATGCTCCGATTATCATCACATAATCAACAAGACCAAAGGTTTCGATGGGATCCCAAAAATTTAATATTTACAGACAATCGGGTCTTGTAGCGGTCCAGTGGTAACATCGGAGAAGACGAAGTTCAAATATGGGTCAACATGTGAATTTACCCCTATAGCCTGCCTCATGTCTACTTTGAAGAAAGTACCTGCCTTCCTTTTGCCAAATGTCCGGTTTCAGCCGGATTCCGGGCGAACTACTTGTGTTGCAAAAAGTTGAAGTTCAAAAACAGATTCAACGTATCTCCATACCATCCTCCATAATCAACTTCACATGAAACTTCAACTTTTAACAAATTTTCCGATTTCATCAGGTGAAATGTGTCCAGGTACCTCTAATCTAACCTCTAATCAACTTCAGATTGATCTTTAATTTTTAACAAACTTTCCGGTTCTGGCCGGATTCCGGCCGATCAACTTGTCCGACGAGAAAATCATTTTAATATTCTGATTCAGCATGTCTCCTTACCTCTAAATCGGAAATCTAATCAACTTCAGATAAGACTTTTACTTTTAACAAACTTTCCGGTTGTAGCCGGATTCCGGGTGAACTACTTGTCCGGCGAGAAAGTGATTTTCATATTCGTGTTTAGCATGTCGTCTTACCCCGTAATCAACTATCTCATTAGATTTTAAAAAATATTTTTTTAGCCCCTTAATTTGAAACCCCTCCCCCTCCCCTAAATATGCAGCTATCGGGCCCATCTACGAACTCGACCTTTCCCCTGACTCAATGAGTCCTCACACCAAGTTTCATCAAAATATCTCATTCCCTTCGAGAGTTATCGTGCTGACAGACAGACGGAGGGACGGACAGACGGACGGACGGAACTTTTGCGATGTCATATGTATCCCTTCACTTACGTTTTGGGATCCCAAAAAGGACTCCCTTTCAGATTCGGAGGGGAAATAAACAAAACCAAAAATAAAGTGGATAATTTCGTCAACTGCATATTTTTTTCGAACAAAATCCATTTTGGAAGCATTTCCGTGTTCTCGCTGTTTCGGTACGCGGAGTCCGCGTGGAGTGAATCCCTCTATTCTCGCCGTTCCCTTTGATTCCCCGATGAGGGGAATCGTTTCCCCGTTTCCCCTTTTATAATTCTGTGATGGATTAGAGGCGTATTCTCGCCGTTCTCCGAGGACTCCACTTGAGGAGTCCCCGCGTTTTTGTTTGTCCCGGGAAGAAAAAGAATCAGAATAAACAAAACCAAAAATAAATTGGATCCAGACTAATGTCGCAACTGCATATTTTTGTTTCGAACAAAATCCATTTTAGAAGCATTCCCCGTGTTCTTGTTGTTTCCTAGGCGGACTCCACGTGAACTGACTCCCTCTATTCTCGCCGTTCCCTTCGATTCCCCGAGGAGTCCTCGGGGAATGCCGAGAATACGCCTTAGGGAACTAACAGCATTTAGACGAGAAGAATTCCAGTCGGGTAGACAGGAGTTCTGGTGCCCTTGGATTCAGTTCGTGAAGACGTCTAAATTGAAGAGGACTAGACTGAAACTGAAAAAATCTAGCTAGACAGGGATTTTTTTTGGAAATGCCGTTGGTGCCGTTGGTGAATAAAGAAAAAAGAAAAAAGTCTAGCATAGCAAGCTTTTGAAAGCACCAGCCATGTGAATACTGATGTCATAAATACTATCAAAACATGTTATTGTTGGCTAGTTCAATCTGTGCTTGTAGTTTTTATCAAATTTTCTGTCTTGAAAGAACAGTTTTTCCCTCTGTGTGTGTCCGAGACCGGATTCCGTTTAAGTTTTCCTCTGCTTGAGGAAACTGTGCTTATTACCCTTTCCAAAGTCTCCTCGCCTCTACCGAAAATCGTCAACAACTGCCGTGAACTTGACCAAAAAGTGTATGATCTTCTACCCTGTCTCCTGGCCGAAGATAAAAAACAAGACCAAAGGTTTCAATGGGATCCCAACATTTGATGTTTATCAGACTTCTTAATCCAGAAAATCAAATCTTGTACATTTCCTAGTCCCGATTTTCCCAGACCCCTTTAACTTATTTTGATATTTATCCATAATCAACCGCCTGAATTTGTACAAAAACAATGTTACCGTTTTGAGGTTTTTTGCTTACGGCCAAACAACCAATCAAATGAGGAAACTAAGTTCAGATAAACATGTTAATACTGTTATTGTTAATAAACAAGCATGTTTACTCCAGTATCTCATATCTAATCGACTTAAAAAACGGTTTTATATTTTTTATTTACCCCCGCCCCCCCCCCCCCCCCCCCCCCGAAAGTCTAAAACCCAAAGAATACGCACGCTAGGTTTAAACAGTCTTCTATTAAACCCAATTAACTATGAGCGTATACGCACGAGCGAAGTCACCATCCCCCCTGGGTTCATAGATTAAAAATAGTGACATCACCCACGCACAGACATTTAGCATATGTGAGTACAGGGGTAGGGTAGAGACTGGTGAATGGTCAAAAATTGGTCAAAAAATTTTACTAACTGCTACCACATTGTTGTCGGATACACTCAGACTTTTCGACCCAGTAAATACCGGTTGTGACTTTAGAGATGACTAAGCTGATCGCATAAATTTTTTGTTTATCATTCATCAGTATGTTCGAAAGTTGCAACAACATGTCTCCTCACTCTATACATCGACTATGTTAAAACTTTATGCATAATTTCTGGATTCAGCGCGAACTACTTGTCCGGCGTGAAAATAATTTTCATATTCGAATTCAGCACCTGTTCCTACCCCTGAATCGAACATCTAATCAACTTCAGATACAACTCTTACTTTTTCCAAAATTTCCGGTTTTTGCCGGATTCCGGGTGAACTACTACTTGTCAGGCGAGAAAATAATTTTCATATTCGAACTCAGCATGTTTCCTTACTCCTAAATTGACCATCTCATTAGCTTTTAAAACTATTTTTTTGTCGTCCCTTAATTTGAAACCCCTCCACCATCCCCTAAATATAGGGCTACAGAGCCCATCTTCGAACTTGACCTGTACTTTGACACATTCTCAACCTCTTTGAGAGTTATGGTGCTAACAGACGGACGGACAGACAGACAATTTGTGCGATGTCATAGGTATCGTTCAACTAACGTTTTGGGATCCCAAAATTGCTGTCTAGGGAACCGGGAGCCGTACTGTATGTCCCATGGGCTGCGGAACCGGTAGTTCTCACGGAAACCAAACCATATGAGCTGCGATTCCGGGATCTGACGTCATTGACTAACGGAAACGTGTATGTGCTGGCTTCCCTTCCGGTAGTAAGTGGAAATAGCTCACGGCAACTTCATCGCACCAGCTTCTTGTCCGGTAGTCTGGAATTGTGTACTCAGAAGCTAGGAAGCCGGTAGTTCATACCGGAAACTATACAATTGGAGCTTGTGTTCCGGTAGTGTCTACTTGGAATATAGAACTCACGGAATAGTTTGGATGAGAGCTAGGATACTGGGATTTTCACTGACTTAGAGAAAATAACATGGGACAAATGTGTACTACCGGAACCCATATATTGAGAGCTAAGGTACCGGTAGTAACTATTTGAATGAAAATGACCAGCTCACGGACACAGATGGCTATGGGCTGGGGTTCCGGTAGTGCCAAAAATCAAAATTACAACTCACAGAGGCCTGTCAATATGAACTTTTGAGTCCGGTACAGCTCATGGAATCCAACTTCCATGAGATTGTAATTTTGGCACTACCGAAACCCTAGCCCGCAGGAGTTGGGTTCCGTGAGTTAAAAATATTCACTTCCGGTTTCCTAGCCTGCACTGGCATGGGTCCGTGAGTTCAATTTCTGTTTGCACTACCGGAACCCTAGCCCATAGCCATCTGTGTCCGTGAGCTGGTCATTTTCATCAAATAGTTGTTGCTACCGGTACATTAGCCCTCAGTATATGGGTTCCGGTAGTGGATTTTTTGTCCATGTTATTTTCTCTAAGTCAGTGAAAATCCCGGTATCCTAGCTCTCATCCAAACTTTTCCGTGAGTTCTATATTCCACGTAGACACTACCGGAATACAAGCTCCACTTGTACAGTTTCCGATATGAACTACCGGCTCCCTAGCTTCTAAGTACACAGTTCCGTGAGACTACCGGACGAGAAGCTGGTGGGATGAAATTGCCGTGAGCTATTTCCACTTACTACCGGAACGGGAGCCAGCACATACAAGTTTCCGTTAGTCAATGACGTCAGATCCCGGAATCGCAGCTCATCTGGTTTGGTTTCCGTGAGAACTACCGGTTCCGCAGCCCCATGGGACATAAAGTACGGCTCCCGGCTTCCTAGACAGTGCCTTCTGCTTTCTCTTTATTTTTCGTTTCTTTCTTTTGCTTTCCAAAATTGCGGATGAAAAATAAACTAGACCTACGTTGCCCGGGCAACGTGAAGTGTTGCGGCAACCTTTGTCCGGCTTCGCCGGCTAAAGTGTTGCGAGAGAAATGAATGCTATGAAGTTGTCAACCCCTTTGAAATTTTCAAACTGGTGTATCTCATGAAGGAATTTTTGTACCAAAAAATGGATGACATATTCTTTGATCAGCTCATCAGTGGCTATCGATTGCCGTCGAAAAAAAAATTCTACCTGTCTTAGTTCAAAAGTTGACTTTTTTGCCTTAGGCCAACTTTCTAACGTCACGACTTAGAAAGGAGCAAAGGATAAGCTCTAGTTTCTTTAGCAATGAGAGAACTTTTAAAGTTTAAGAGGCACATCTGATACCGTTACTCTACCACAAACCAAAGTGCAAAAAAAAAAAATTATAAACTCAGCTGAAATCGTCGCAGACATGGACAGAAACAATAGATGGGAGCACTTTCGGACCCGTGGGAAAAAGCCACTTTTTTGTCTCTGTAGATTTTTCTATTTATCACTCAAAGAAGATATGTTGGCTGTGGGGCCGGGTAACTGCCGCATATATTTAACACTTATAGATTTTAGTCCATCTTCAATTTGAAACTGGTGCCTGCCTGCTTGCGTGCTAGAACGGAGCTTTCCACTCGAAAGCAGAAACATCTTTTGATGAAACGAAAGGTTCGCTACACAACTTCAGATAGTCCTCTCTGACATAGGCTATACAACTCCACTTCACTTCGCAAACCGTAGGCTCTGGCTCGAGGACAAGCATAAACCATCCTTATTGGCCCCAGGCAAGAGTTCTACGGAGCTTTCCAAAATGTAATGTCATATTCATCAATCCGGCCTAAGGTCCACACTTTCCGTAAAAACCGCACAGGTTAGACCCTTCTCAGTTACCAGGAATAAAATGAAATCGGAGTCATAGGAAAAAAAAAAAAAAACGAGGACAAAACCAAAGTGTTGCTCTCGCAACACAATTACCTACTTATGAGGCGTATTCTTGAGCATTGTCCTAATTGGTGTAATAAAGCATTGTCCTAATTGGTGTAATAAGGTGTATTACCGCTTAAGCATTGTCCTAATAGGTGTAATACGGTGTATTACCGCGTATAAGACTTATTACAGATTCCTCTTTTCCTCGGAGCGCGCTGTAACAAGGTGAATAAAGCATTGTCCTAATAGGTGTAATAAGGTGAATGGCGCTATACGCGATGTTTACGTCTTAATACACACGCCTGTTCAAATACAACCCAAGAGGTTCTTATCAATGCGGCTTCCGGTGTTGCCAAGGTAATACAATTTTTCGAGCTCTAAAAATATCCGAAAAGGTTCTTGGTACTACTTGAAGTACACGAGTACAATATAACGCAAACTATACTGTAAAAAAGCTATTAAAATAACGGATGGACAGCATTGATCTTCGAACTGACGAAAAGCCGTCGTAATAGAACAACAAGACCAAAGGTTTCGATGGGATCCCAAAAATTCAATATCTGATCCAGACAACTGGGTCTTGTCTTAGCCAGATCCAGTCTTCGCCAGACTCCTTGAACATTTTTACAATTAAAATTCAGAAACAGATTAAGGCCAAATAGCTAATCACCTGAGAAAACCAAGTTCAGATTTGGATTCAGCATGTGTGTTTACCCCTATAAGTCATATCTGTTTTGACGAAAACTTCCTGCCACTTCTGCCAATTTCCCGGTTCCATCCGAACTCCAGAACTACTTGTCCGGCGAAAAAAGAAAGCTCAAAGACGAAATCAGGGTATCTTCTTTCCCCAGTAATGAACATCTAATCAACTTCAAATAGAAATTTAGCTTATAACCAATTTTCCGATTCCAGCCGGATTCCGGTCGAACTATATGTCCGGGTAAAATATGATTGTCATACAGGGACTCAACATCTCTTCTTACCCCTAAATCGCTTATCTAATCAACTAGAAATAAAACTTTGACTTACAACAGATTTCCGGTTTTAGCCGGATTCCGGACGAACTACATGTCCGGTAGAAAATTGTTTTCACATAAGTGTTCAGCATGTCTTCTTGCCCTAAATCGAACATCTAATCAACTCCAAATAAAACTTTTAATTTTGACAAACTTTCCGGTTTGGGCCGGATTCCGGCCGAAATACTTGTCCGTCGAGAAAATAGTTTTCACCATCGTCTTCAGCATGTCTTCCTACCTCTAAATCGAACATCTAATCAACTTCAAATAAAACTTTTACTTTCAACAAGCTTTCCGGTTGGGCCGGATTCCGGGCGAAATACTTGTCCGATGACAAAATAGTTTTCACCATCGTGTTCAGCATGTCTTCTTACCGCATAATCGACTATCACATTAGCTGTTTCAAAATATTTTGTTTGTCCCTTAATTAGAATCCCCTCCCCCACCCCTAAATGTAGAGCTACAAAGCCCATCTACGAACTTACTGGTCCGACGACCCAACGAACCCTCAGACCAAGTTTCATCGAAATATCTCGTTCCCTTCGAGAGTTATCGTGCTTACAGACGGACGGACAGACGGACGGACGGACAGACGGACAACTTTTGCGATGTCATAGGTATCCCTCCACTTACGTTTTGGGATCCCAAAAACGTGTTTTTGTTAACAAAAGTTGTTTCTTTAGCTTCCAACAAAGTAGAACTGTTGTGCTTTCTTTGGCAACCCTGACGACGCTGCGCCTCTCCTCGGCCCGCTGGCTGAACCAACCAAGCGATCTGATTGGCCCTGCATAAGCCAGAATAGAACGCTAGTCTATTATGGTGTTGCCAAGGTAATACAATTATTCGAGCTCTAAAAATATCTGAAAAGGTTCTTGGTACTACTTGAAGTACACGAGTACAATATAACGCAAACTATACTGTAAAAAGCTATTAAAATAACGGATGGACAGCATTGATCCTCGAACTGACGAAAAGCCGTCGTAATAGAACAAAAACGTGTTTTTGTTAAGAAAAGTCGTTTCTTTAGCTTCCAACAAAGTAGAACTGTTGTGCTTTCTTTGGCAACCCTGACGACGCTGCGCCTCTCCTCGGCCCGCTGGCGGAACCAACCAAGCGATCTGATTGGCCCTGCATAAGCCAGAATAGAACGCTAGTCTATTCTCCTTATTCGCCTTATTACAGCGCGCTCCGAGGAAAAGAGGAATCTGTAATAAGTCTTATACGCGGTAATACACCTTAATACACCTATTAGGACAATGCTTAAGCATTGTCCTAATTGGTGTAATAAGGTGTATTACCGCGTATAAGACTTATTACAGATTCCTCTTTTCCTCGGAGCGCGCTGTAATAAGGAGAATAAGGAGAATAGACTAGCGTTCTATTCTGGCTTATGCAGGGCCAATCAGATCGCTTGGTTGGTTCGCCAGCGGGCCGAGGAGAGGCGCAGCGTCGTCAGGGTTGCCAAGGAAAGCACAACAGTTCTACTTTGTTGGAAGCTAAAGAAACAACTTTTCTTAACAAAAACACGTTTTTGTTCTATTACGACGGCTTTTCGTCAGTTAGAGGACCAATGCTGTCCATCCGTTATTTTAATAGCTTTTTTACAGTATAATTTGCGTTATATTGTACTCGTGTACTTCAAGTAGTACCAAGAACCTTTTCGGATATTTTTAGAGCTCGAAAAATTGTATTACCTTGGCAACACCGGAAGCCGCATTGATAAGAACCTCTTGGGTTGTATTTGAACAGGCGTGTGTGTTAAGACGTAGACATCGCGTATAGCGCTATTCACCTTATTACACCAATTAGGACAATGCTTAAGGAGAATAGACTAGCGTTCTATTCTGGCTTATGCAGGGCGAATCAGATCGCTCGGTTGGTTCCGCCAGCGGGCCGAGGAGAGGCGCAGCGTCGTCAGGGTTGCCAAAGAAAGCACAACAGTTCTACTTTGTTGGAAGCTAAAGAAACAACTTTTCTTAACAAAGCACGTTTTTGTTCTATTACGAGGGCTTTTCGTCAGTTCGAGGATCAATGCTGTCCATCCGTTATTTTAATAGCTTTTTTACAGTATAGTTTGCGTTATATTGTACTCGTGTACTTCAAGTAGTACCAAGAACCTTTTCGGATATTTTTAGAGCTCGAAAAACTGTATTACCTTGGCAACACCGGAAGCCGCATTGATAAGAACCTCTTGGGTTGTATTTGAACAGGCGTGTGTGTTAAGACGTAAACATCGCGTATAGCGCTATTCACCTTATTACACCTATTAGGACAATGCTTTAGACTTATTACAGATTCCTCTTTTCCTCGGAGCGCGCTGTAATAAGCCGAATAAGGAGAATAGACTAGCGTTCTATTCTGGCTTATGCATGGCCAATCAGATCGCTTGGTTGGTTCGCCAGCGGGCCGAGGAGAGGCGCAGCGCCGTCAGGGTTGCCAAGGAAAGCACAACAGTTCTACTTTGTTGGAAGCTAAAGAAACAACTTTTCTTAACAAAAACACGTTTTTGTTCTATTACGACGGCTTTTCGTCAGTTCGAGGATCAATGCTGTCCATCCGTTATTTTAATAGCTTTTTTACAGTATAATTTGCGTTATATTGTACTCGTGTACTTCAAGTAGTACCAAGAACCTTTTCGGATATTTTTAGAGCTCGAAAAATTGTATTACCTTGGCAACACCGGAAGCCGCATTGATAAGAACCTCTTGGGTTGTATTTGAACAGGCGTGTGTGTTAAGACGTAGACATCGCGTATAGCGCTATTCACCTTATTACATCTATTAGGACAATGCTTAAGGTGAATAGCATAAGCCAGAATAGAACGCTAGTCTATTCTGCTTATTCACCTTATTACAGCGCGCTCCGAGGAAAAGAGGAATCTGTAATAAGTCTTATACGCGGTAATACGCCTTATTACACCAATTAGGACAATGCTTTATTACACCAATTAGGACAATGCTTTGCCGTTCCGAGTAAACGTATAAACGTGTAAACGCTGAATCGATAAGCCTTTAGTAAAAAGATTCGGTACTTTTTCGCCCTACCCGGCATGAGAAGTTGACGATTGTTGAGGTTCTGCCTTGTTGGACTGGATTTTGCTCCAGTACTCTGCTATAAGGCTACATTACTCAGTCTGTAGGCTACTGAAAGTTCCTGTAACTAAAACCTAGCATAGTAGCTGCTTCTTAAAGGTCGGCCATGTTAATTGGTGTGCATTTAACCTTGATAACCATATAGGGCAGCACCAATGCTGCTCAGAGTTTAAATAGCTATTATTACCTATTTGCAAAGACCAATTGGATAGTCTCGCCGGTCCGTTCGACTGAGCTCTAAGAAAGGCATATGAAAAAATAGCATCTTCCAGTTGCCGGCACCTGCCTTTCCAGTGAGAAATTTGACTTTCATGCCATGCCACGAGCGTAGGCTAGGTCAGTTGGACGGAGCTCTCACCTCAGTCCACAGGTTGGTTAACCGACCAGCAAACAGAGCCAAAAAACCAGCTTATAAAAATATTTGATGGTGCAAAACCGCTACGTCAGTTGAATTTTATTGGAGGTATATTTCGGCCCTATTTGATGTTTCTGACAAGTTGGTTTTTCCAACTTGAGCGGTTTTGAGCCTGAAGAGGACCCTTGCCAAGAAGGGTCGAAATATAGCTCCAATAAAATTCAGCTGACACATCCACTTTGCACCATCAAATATAATTCGCAGTCAGCTTGGGCTGAAGGAATATTTAGCTTACAAAAATTGAGGTCGGTTAACCGGAGGAAGAAAATGACTTATAGTGGGAAATCTTGTAGGTCGGTTAACTGGATGATGCAGCTAATGCAGCAAATATATCAAAAAGAAAATTATACTGAGCAGAACTGGCACATTTTTTAAATTCACTTTTTTCCTGCAAGTCTTGACTGCTTCCCATTCAGATTCTAGATTTACTGAAGCCTATTGTAGATAAAACCTGAGAAAACTACAGTAAAGGTTTGCTTATTTGAACACTTTTCCAATTGTTTCAATACCCTGGCTTTGTTACCTGCTTTTAACAGTCAAATGAAAAGGAACAAGACCAAAGGTTTCGATGGGATCCCAAAAATTCAATATCTGATCCAGACAACTGGGTCTTGTCTTAGCCAGATCCAGTCATCGCCAGACTCCTTGAACATTTTTACAATTAAAATTCAGAAACACATTAAGGCCAAATAGCTAATCACCTGAGAAAACCAAGTTCAGATATGGATTAAGCATGTGTGTTTACCCTTATAAGTCATATCTGTTTTGACGAAAACTTCCTGCCACTTCTGCCAATTTCCCGGTTTCGGCCAAACTCCAGAACTACTTGTCCGGCGAAAAAAGAAAGCTCAAAGGCGAAATCAGGGTATCTTCTTTCCCCAGTAATGAACATCTAATCAACTTCAAATAGAAATATAGCTTATAAAAAAATTTCCGATTCCAGCCGGATTCCGGTCGAACTATATGTCTGGGTAAAATATGATTGTCATACAGGGACTCAGCATCTCTTCTTACCCCTAAATCGCTTATCTAATAAACTAGAAATAAAACTTTGACTTCCAACAGTTTTCCGGTTTTGGCCGGATTCGGGGGGAACTACATGTCCAGGTAGAAAATTGTTTTCACATAAGTGTTCAGCATGTCTTCTTGCCCTAAATCGAACATCTAATCAACTCCAAATAAAACTTATAATTTTGACAAACTTTCCGGTTTGGGCCGGATTCCGGTCGAAATACTTGTCCGTCGAGAAAATAGTTTTCAGCATCATCTTCAGCATGTCTTCCTACCCCTAAATCGAACATCTAATCAATTTCAAATAAAACTTTTACTTTCAACGAACTTTCCGGTTTGGGCCGGATTCCGGGCGAAATACTTGTCCATCGAGAAAATAGTTTTCACCATCGTCTTCAGCATGTCTTCCTACCCATAAATCGAACATCTAATCAACTTCAAATAAAACTTTTACTTTCAACAAACTTTCCGGTTTTGGCCGGATTCCGGTTGAACTACTTGTCCGATGACAAAATAATTTTCACCATCGTGTTCAGCATGTCTTCTTACCCCATAATCGACTCTCACATTAGCTGTTTCAAAATATTTTGTTTGCCCCTTAATTTGAATCCCCTCCCCCACCCCTAAATGTAGAGCTACAAAGCCCATCTACGAACCTGACTGGTCCGACGACCCAACGAATCCTCACACCAAGTTTCATCAAAATATCTCATTCCCTTCGAGAGTTATCGTGCTTACAGACAGACGGACGGACAGACAGACAACTTTTGCGATGTCATTGGTATCCCTCCACTTACGTTTTGGGATCCCAAAAATAACAAGCTTGATATCAGCTAATACTATTTGCATTTTTAATCCGAATTCTTGCTTCTGAATCCTCGATTCTTGTACAAATTACTGTTTTGGCTCCTCTGACTTCACTGTAAAAAGTTTTTTGGTATAAAGATTAAAGTTAACTGCAGTATTTGCTACTCGGATTACTCTTATCTCTACGCAGATAATATTAATACCAAATAGTGATAAGATGAATCTGAGTAGCAAATACTGCAGTTATTTTTTTTATTATTTATTCTGTGGGGTAGGCCAGACACTCCAGCCGAAACTCGGGCCACAAATGGCCCATTGTCTCATTCCCCCAATTCACAATTGATGGCAATACATCACTCTGTAATACAATTGATGAAAGCATCACTTTTCCAAAACAATTGACAAAAATATCACTCATTCTACCGCTGTTTCTCACGTTCTTACCTTAAAACCTGTCTAGCCTCCCTGTCAACTGAAGGTACCTGGACAGTTCCTTTAATCTGGCATTCCTCACTACCTCGTGGAAATCAACATTCAGAGAGTGGAAAGCTTCCAGACGTTGCCTAGTCCATGCTTCCAGTAACTCCAATTCCAGTAACAACCTGGATGATTCCCCAAATTTCATCTTTTTTCATGGCGATTAGCCTTCTTGTCAGCGTCTCGTTGCACGTGGGTATTAAACTCTGCGTGGCTCAACAATCCACACGTTTTTTCCACGATTGGTCTGCCTATTTTTTCAGCCATTCCCGGATTTCTGTTTTCCACCTACTTTCCGAGATGGGAATGAAGGGCTCAGGTGCTGCTCCCGTCATCTCATTAAATTGCGAGCTGTCAGTGTAGCATCGGATCACCTCTGGATTAGTTAAACTTTCCAGAAATCCTAAGGTCTCTGACCTTGTCTCAATTCTCACTTCAAAGCTCTTTCCACTTATCATCGTAGTAATAGTTTGACCTTTAGGCATATTCAGCAGTGGCAGCTCATTCATCAATGTATTGCAAATACCCAAATGGCTTCTCTTACTGATCTGATTTCTCTTGCACCATGTGCCTTGGATCTCAAGTTGGACTCTCGTCCTTAGTGCTTCCCCTCTAAACCAAATCTCAAGGGTAGTTAATCCTAGCATCATCTCTAGTGATGCTGTGGTGGTCCCTGGGAAACCTCCACTAATCATCAAGCATGCTAATCTTTGTACCCTAACCAGGGGCATCATATGCGAATCAACATTTGTCCCCAGGTCTTGCCCACCATCCTTTGGCATTGCAAGAGCGTGATTGTGGCTCTGCGTGCTCTTTCAATGCAGTGTGTTTTCCAACATAGTTTACTATTGAGGGTGATCCCCAAATATCTGACTTGGTTGGTCATTTTTGTTTCTTTATCGTAGATCTTCAGCGGAAATGGGATTACCCAATTTCGTTTCTTTGTAAAGACAACAGCTTCTGTCTTACTCGGGCTCAATCGTAGTTTTTGTCTGACGCACCATTGTTCTACTACGTTGAGGATTGCCTGGCCAAGCTCGAATAGCGTGGACAGATTTTGGCCTCTGAGGAGCCACCCTCCGTCATCTGCAAACGCTTGCGAATAGCCTGGTTGTTTTTCCAGTTCTTTCAACAGACTATTCATTACTAGATTCCACATCCAGGGGGAGCTAACTCCTCCTTGCGGGCACCCTTTACGAATTAATCGCTTGAGCCTTGCTCCTTTACATTTACGCAGACTTCTCTGTTTCTAATCATATCGGAGTTTCATCTTTGAACCGCGATTTCGACTTCTCCCTCCTCCATCGCTTCTTCTATAGTTTCAAAAGTAGCCCCATCAAAGGCTCCTTCGATATCAAGGAAAATGCCAAAAGCAAATTCCTTATTTTCTAGTGCCTGTTCAATCTGCCAGACGAGTTGGTGAATTGCGGCCTCTGTGGATCCTCCAACTCGGAATCCGAACCATCTGTTAGACCAATGGTTCCCAACCGGTGGTACGCTTACGCCAAGGGGTACGCGAAGGAACCAAAATTGATTTAGTCTGTAGCTTCAAAATCTCGCCTCGCTCATTTCTGATTGCCGAAAGCCTAACATTACCAGCAGATGCATCATCACCAGCCAAAATGTATCTTAAGGGGCAAGGTGTTTCGGCTGACCGACTTTTTTTTTTTTTTTAAATAAGTGCTTTTACGAAAAATCGCGGCGCTTCGCGCAGACTCTTTTCTTTTTTATCGCCTGGCCGACTTTGGGGGGGGGGGGGATGGGTCTTCTCGACCCGTGCGTGAAGCCTCTGATTACAAGCCCTAGTGAAAGTCAGTGAAATAATGTTGATTCAAAAACAGCTAGCCTACTATCGTAAAGTCTTTTCCCGTGTCAAACAATGGTGTTTCAAGAAGAATCGAAGACATTGCAAGTTATATTGCCATTCAGGTTGCGAATTAAGCTAACAAAAAAGTTTGAGATGCAGCTTGATGAAAGCACGGAGAATATCCAAACCAAACACAGAAACAGGCTGACTATACAAAATTTACTGCTAACGACGTTGAGTCGAGTTTCGACAAAATGTTTGCTACAAAGCAGCCTCTAGTGATTGCCTCATTGATTTTGTATCTGTTTTCACACATGTATGCCTTATTATTTAGGAAAATAACTATCGTCTTTTCTCGTTCTGAAAGAGGGAAGTACGCAATCTTTTCGAACCTTAATTAGGGGTACACGGTACGGAAAAGGTTGGGAACCACTCTGTTAGACAGTTTTTCGCTTAGTTCAGGTATGCTCATGAGATACCATTGTATTACTTTTTCCATCAGTTTTAACTGAAACGATGTCAATGTAATTAGTCGGAATGACCGCGCATTGCAGTAATTCTCTTTCCCTGGCTTAGGGATGAAAACACCCCTTGCCTTTTGCCATACTTTTGGTACATGGCCTAAAGCTAAGATCCTTCTTGCAAGCTTCATGTAATTTGGTTTGATATGACCCCAGCCCTTTGAAGACTAATTGGATAAACTTTCAAGAATTCTCAGTTAACACCGTTAATATGAATATTTGATAACAATACAAATAATCCGGAGTATGTAATCACAACAAATGGATAAGAAAAAAGAAGCTCCGCTTATATTTGTCGATGCTAGTAAATCGGAGTATGGCAGTCAGCAAAGAACTGCAAAACGATATTTTATCGAAAATAAGTTGTCAAGGAATCTGCTGATTTCATCTGCTCCTGGGGATGTAAAGGGTTTAAATTCATTCACAGCCTTTTTGATCCACTCCTCCTTAAAAATCCTTTCTCCCACTTCCTCACCTAGATCCTCCTCACCGTAACGCGCAGGCGGAACAGGAGTCTGATCCTCAACACCAACATGGATCTCCAGCATGTGATCTAATGTTTCTTCTGGGCTATTCGTAAAAGTCCCATCTCCTTTTTCGATACATCCAAGGCTCACCGTTTTGTCTTTCTTCAATATCTTCAGGATGTTAGCAGTTCCAGAGTCACTCTGTATAGAATCACAGAAATTTCTCCATGACTGCCTCTTCTTTTGTCTTATAGCCTTTTTGAATCTCTTAAAGGCTTCTCGGTATCTTGTCCAATCTTCTCGGCAGTCAGAAAACTTTGCTTTCCTAAGTAATCGACGTAACTCTTTCCTCACATTTTGGAGTTCAGAATTCCAACAATCTTTTGGATTAGCATTCATATCTTTCGATTCATTTGGTGTCGACGCACTGAAGGACTTCTTCAAACAGGTCGTCAACCATTCAGCATAACTATCCAATTCCTTCGTATTTGAGATCTCATGTTCCCTCATGCTCGAACCACTGAGCTCAACCCCTCAGCTGCTTCAAATACGCTCTCCAATCAGTCTTTTTTATATCCTTGACGGTATAATTTTGTTTAGGGTTATTCCAACACTAAAACGAACAAAACAATGATCTGAAAGTGAAGGAATATCACTAACATGCCACCCCACAATAGAATCTGCTATGGCTTCATTAACAATTGTTAGGTTGACTTCTATTAGCCACTACAAAAGTAGGCTTCTCCCCTTTATTACTCCACGTCAAATCTTCACTCATCATATATTCAAAAAGTTTTAATCGTCTTTGATTTGTGTTTGTGCTACCCCATAGGCGGTGGTGAGCGTTCGCATCGCATCCAACAACTAGGGGTAGGCTTTCGATCTTACAATAATCAAAGATTTGTTTTAGCTCATGTGGTGGAGGCTCCTCCTCATCTGCCATGTAAACCGAAGCGAAAACCATTTCCTTTATCCCAGTTGGACCAGGGCAAGAAACTCTAGTTGCTACAACATCCCTTGAACAGAATTGTTTTAGCGTCCATGCATTTAAATTTTTGCTACTATACATACAGCCCATACAGGATCTGGACATGTTACCTTTACAATCAGCCACATGCAGATCCGCTCCTCTTATTGCTCCTCCAATTTTGCCGCGATGTGTCCACGGCTCTTGAACCATCACAATGTACCATTTCTTGTCCTGCACAACTCTCCCAAGGTTGTAAGATGCTGCTTGACAGTGGTGTAAATTAATTTGCCAAGCTTCTAAAGAACAAGTCTCTGTCATCGTTCGGCAGTCTGAAAAACGTGTACACATCTTTTGAAACACAAATAAAAATGACAACAAAAAACCAAAAGATGCGTCTTCTTAGAGGAATTCAGAAACTCCTTATTTCCTATGATCTGGGAATGCGGCTGTTTAGTACAGCGACTTCAGTAAAATGGTTGAATGGCCGCAGTGAGGTCGGAAATCCAACCTCTCAATTTCTGTTGCCACATCTTGTTCCACATCAACCTTTATGACCAAGCCCTCTGGGGTAACTTGGGTCGACGCAATTCGGAGTTTGCCCCTGGTTAGACCAGCCTTGCATCTGATCAACAACTCAAGGATCTTTTGGGGTTCTCGTTTTCGCCTCTCTAAAATGGAGAACCTCTTATAGGGTGGTACATCGCCGGGTGCAAGGGCGTAGTAACCAACCCCATTCTTACCTGATAGTTTCTGGACTACCTCTTTTGCCCAGGACACGGGGCTATTACTGCACGATATCTTCACACTATCACCCACCAGCTTTGTAAGTTTTATCTCCATTACCCTCTTCCCAGCCCCAACTCCTGAAACATCCAAATCACGGACCACATCCAGCCGCAGACAGCTGCCCTAGCTGCCAGCCTGGCCTCCAGCCCCTGCCGGAGGGGGGTAAGTTTAGGTTAGCGGACTGAGAGCGGCATTCATGGGCTTGAGCACCACTATGCAGGGCCACCCTGGGTCATTGGATACATCACGTTCCTTTCCAGAGGGGCTAAAGCTAAGTGCAAACCATGCTACAAAATGCAAGCAAATGAAGCAAAGAAAACACAACAAAGCAAAAGCCAAAAGTACCAAGCATAACTCCCAAACCCCCAGGGGCACTACGAGGACGTCACTTACCACCGCCCCCAATACTGCAGTTAACTTAAATCTTTATACGGAGCGACTTTTTACAGTGTTCTCCATTCTCGCTTTTGACAAAACACTAATTTTGCAGCTCGTCCGCAACCCGGTATATGTGTTCATGCATACTGAACACCCGCACCTTGTTGACAAATCAGGGATGAGAACGCAGAGAAGAGAATCGGGAACTCACCATCAGAGCAACTTCTCAATTCTGCAGCTCGCAAGGCTTTCCCCGTTCTCGATTCTGACAAAAATGCAAGAAAAATGAGAATTCACTCGATCTGAATAATCCAAAAACGCGAAATAGAAGAATTCGGAGGAGAATTCAGATAAAAAATGCAGCTACTAGCAGCCAACTATTTGAGGGTTATCCTCGCATAAACTTGGAGTAGAAATCCAAATAAATTTTATTTTATTTGTTATTGTTTGTGTTGTTCAGTGGAGCTTCCAGAATTTCTTCTCTGTGCTCCAAATTTATAAATGTGCTTCTTCTTCTATATGAGGTGGCTGTTAGTTTGAACTGCTATCTTCTTTGTTGCAGGTGTCCTGGCAAAGTATTCAAATTATGAAAGAAAACAGTCAGTAACAATAGTAACAAAAAATATTCAGAAAGTGATGAAAGCATGAATTGATAAAATATTTTCGGCAAGTATTTTACAGTAAAAATGCCTGGTTTAGGTTTTAGTGTTTTTTTTCGTCAACCATTGACTGTTAGGAGACATTCACGTAAGCATACCTCTACTGTTATACTGAATAATTATGGACCGATATTCGGGATTGGGTATGATTACCAAATGTCAGTAATTGTACCAAATAATTGTGGACCGGTTTTCAGGATTTGGTATAACATATAACAGATGATGGTTATCAAACCTAGCTATCGTGGACTGATATTCGGATTCAGTATATTTTTGTCAAAATTATAATGAAGTTTGGGACTTCCAAATAATGCCAAATCCTGCCATTATACAGAATCCCTGTCATTATACCGAATAACTATGGACCAGTAGCCTATTCTGGATTCTGTATAGCCACCAAATCCCTAAAATTATACCGAATAATTCTGGTATAAAAAAATTACCAGATAATTTAGTATGGCCCAACATCTTTACAAAATCTCTAAAAGTGAGAGGGGGGGGGGGCACACAGGGCCCGGGCCAGGGGTGTTGCAATGGGGGTGGCATCCAGGGGCATTGCAGGGGGGGGGCACCCAGTGGCTTTTCATTGGGGGGGGGGGCACCCAGGGGCGTTGCAAGGCAGGGGGCAGCACAAGCCCCAACTTTTTGAGATTTGGTAGACCCGAAATTTACTAAAACTGTCCAGTATTTTTTTGGTTGCAGAACAATTCATTATATTTACAGGGATTCGGTTGTTATACAGAATCCCAAATAGGCTATCGGTACAAATCTATTGGGTAAAATGATCAGGATTCGGTATAATTGCCAGTATTCAGTAGGCTAGTTATCACGAATTTGGTGAGAGAATTTACTGAAATTGAACTAATCAGTATATTTATGGAGATTCTGTAGTTACACAGAATCCCAATAAGCTATCCATCCAAAATTATTCGGTATCATGATTGGGATTCTGTAATTTATTCAGTGTATTTTGATTCTGTAGTTACCACAAATCCCGACTTTTGTTCCAGTTTCGACGAAATTATACCGAATACCAATATTACAGTAATCTTTAGATAAGCGATTTGATATAATAGCTGGAATACGATAGTTATCACGAATTCGTTGAGAGAATTTACTGAAATTGAACTATATGGTATATTTATTGAGATTCGGTAGTTACACAGAATACCGAATAAGCTATCGGTACAAAATTATTCGATATCATGATTCAGATTCGGTAATTTGTTCTGTATAATTGCCAGGATTCGGTGGCTACCACGAACCTCGGAATCACTTCTCGCAGACAAAAGGGCTGATCTATGGTTTCATCGATAGTCCTTACTTTTATTTTGGATGCTAAAAAGAAGATCTAATCATCAATGTTGCAAGAATTCTGCCTGCGGCTATATTCTCTGTTTATTGAGGGCGCGTCATTTCGCTGGGGTTTTAAGCCAGTTTTAGGATTGGATTTCGAAACATTGAAAGCTAGAATCTAGTTGGAAATAGTTAAATTTGGCAGGAAAAAGCTAACTTTAAAAAGATCTCGCCTGCGGTGCTCACTTTATGTGGGCATGGGCAGTATTGACTAGACTACAGTAGCGCTGCTGCTGGAATGTCGCTCCATCCGGTTTCTGAAACTTCTTAGAGTCAGGATTTAATCCATGATAAATGAGAGAATTTGTAAGAGAAGCGTTAAATTTTACATAAAAACAAAACAAAAAATAGGATTTCGAAAGTTTTCGACTGCGGCACTCGTTTTAATTTTCTCTTGGGTGTAATAGATAGAAGATGTTACTGCAATCGTGCCCTCAATGAATGAATGAATGAATATTTTTATTAGCTCACTTCTGTAAGATAGAAATAGTGGAGTACATAGAGAAAAGAAAGAAACACAACTGAAATTAGGATACAAATTTACACTTCGAACAGATTACACTTCAAACAAACGGACAAGACCGTGGTGCGGAGAAAACGCGGCGAGCGACAGATTCCTATGCAGCTCGTCAAGTTTAACAGTTATATTAGTTACTGAAAATTTATTAATCATTCTTCGATTTTTATACTAAATTGGCAAGTAGAGGAGGAATTTACAGTAGCGGAAGTATGCTATTCGAATATCTGCTACATCCTTATTTCTTCAGCAGGGGGTAAAGTCCAGAAAGTTAAAGGACTGAGTGGTTGCAGTAAGTGGCGTAGAGCTTGGCAAGAGCTCTGCAGTTATATTTTCCGCGGTTGGCAACGAGACTAGACAGCTGGTGCTGCCGGAAAGTCGATCTATCTGGCTTCTGGAATTTCTTAGAGCCTTTCGTAAGAGAAGCAGTTAAATTTTACCAAAAAAAAATGGGTTTTGAAAATTGTCGCCTGTGGCGCTCGATTTAATTTTCTCTTGGGTACAATAGATAAAAGCTGTTACTGCAATCGTCCCCGGCAATATATTCTCCAAGTGGACTTCGACAAAGCGCCGCCTAATAGTTGGCCTATTGTCTTTCATGCTGCCCTTTAATGTTGTTCTTCCCACATAATCCTTTCTGTTCCATAATTTAAAGCTAGAATTTTCAGTTTCTAGGATTCTGTAAAATTTTCTAGAGACTTCGTAAAAATTTTGGCTCTGGCCCCCTCCCCCCCCCCCCACGAAAATGCACTTGTGACGCCCCTGGGTGCACCCGTTTGCTCGCAACACCCCTAATTATGTAAGACAAAAGCCGTGGATGTTAAAAATAGATGAACAATTGTGGTACTGAGGACTACTGCTATGTATGGTTTTGTTACAGCAGTTTGGAAATTGTGTTAAACAGCTGACTAGGCTTGCAGTTTATTTGAGGTTTTTAAGTTTTCTGTCTTCCAGTAGGGCAATGATGACTGGAAAGGAGCCTGAAAATAGGCTAAAGAGCTTTGCTGGGATTCCTGAAGCAGTGTTTGTGGTAAGTTTTGGACCATTTCCTCTGTGAAACTTTTCTGTCCTGCTCCTGCAGTTTGCATAGTAGACTGCTGATATTTTTGCAGTGCAACTATTTGTCCTCAGAGGTATTTCAGAGTTTTCCTGCAATTATTCTTGTACTTTTCAGGTTCCAAGCAGTTTAAAATTGTATTGCGTCCCCCTGCATCTCATTGTCATGAAAGCATTGTTTAAAGAGGTGTAATGAACTGTGTTACGCTATATATGTGGTGTACGTGCTATACTCCTTAAGGTGCTTTTACATTGAATCCGTAAGGTCTTACGTTAAGTTAGCTAAGCTTACGTTAAGTATCTTACGTTACGTGGACCTTTCACGCCTTACGTAACCCTTTCACATTCAAACGAAGCTCCACCTGATCCAGAGATGCTTTGAGAATCGCACAATTATCCGGACTGAAAGACTTGCAGGCAATGCTAGGGTCAGAACCTAGCATTGCCCTTTTGACTAATGTGGTTAAAATGAGTTTGATGATTGTTTTAATACAAACTACTGTAAATAAAAGCCAGTTTTCTTTACACTCCTATGTTAGGCTAATGCCTGGTGAATTCTTCCAGGTATTTATATGCATATTTTTATTCTTGTAATCTGCATGTTTGGGGATTTACAAGTAGCCTACGCCCTTTTATAAAGTCAGTGAGTTTCTCATCTAGAAATTCCATGTTTCCTTAAGGTGCTTTCACATTGAATCCGTAAGGTCTTACGTTAAGTTAGCTAAGCTTACGTTAAGTTTCTTACGCTACGTGGACAGATGCAATGTTCCGAGTTGCCACACTGCTCAAGTTTTTCGTCCTACTAAAGATCAGAAAAATTGTTGTTTTCCTATAAAATGTACTATTTAAAAAAAATAAACAGTTTGATAATTATGGGCAAAACTACTAAAAATAACGTAGGCTATGGACAGCACTGTTCAGCGAACTAACGAAAACCAGTCGTTACAGAATAAAATGTGTTCTTTTAGAAAAGTTAACAACTTTCACCAGAGTAGAGTTTTTGTGCTACTCATAGCAACCGTGACGACGTTCTTCTCTTTCCTCCGCTTGCTGGTAGAACCCAACCAAGTGATCGGATCGGCTCTGCATAGCAAAGCTGCGTAAGGCAAAATAACTAATGTCTATACTCCTTTGGCAGCTTATTACAGCGCGCCGCGAAGAAAAGCCGAAAGTGCAGACGCCGTATAAACCTGTTTCAACAACACTGTGTGTATATGTGTGTATATATGTGTTTTGTTTATTTTCTTTATTTTCGTCATTTACTCCGCCTTTTCAAAATGGCGGGTCATAAATAAATTACTTGCTTACTTACTTACTGTAAAAAAAAATCTTGCAGTATTTGCTATTGGGATTAATCTTGTCTCTACTGAGATAAGATTATCTGTAATTCGGAAGAATATTATCCCAGTAGAGATAAGACTAATCCTAGTACCAAGTACTGCAGTTAACTTTCCTAACTCGGAGAACCTTTTTACAGTGAACGCTTAACAGAGCCACTCGTTAATGAAAAGAAAAGAGAATGCGTAACCGCTGTTCGTATTTTCTCGAAACTTAAACGCAATGATAGAGACGTCCCCATTGTCACTTGAACCAGACAGGATAACAATTGAGACTGAGAGGGACCTTGATGCTGATGTTTTGCATTATTTACAGGAAGATGTTGACAATTTCATGAACAAAGGTGAAAATGAAAATGTTGAAGTTGTACTTAAGAGGTTGGATGAACAACACAACAAGTATAAATTTATGGAAATGAACCTTGTGTCAAGAAAAAAACGGTTAGTATTCATATTTATCTTTTCAGTTGTTATACTAACAAGAGCTACGAGCTCATATGGCACTTGTACGACGAGTAGGCTGTACAAGAAAGTAGAAGAAAACGTCACAAAATACACCCGCCATCCAAAAAGGCGGTTCGGAAATAGAAATTGGATATTTAGTTTCACTCATTTCTGAGCAGTTCCGGCATCGTCTCGATTGCAAATGCACATGACTGTTCAAACTTTCATCCCAATAAATCCATTTGTTTGATCCCTAGACGTGCTACACGATTTCCGGTACTCACTCTATTTCCACCTACCGTGGCCGAATCTGGTTCGGAATAAAAAAAAATCGACCACCTCAAGCATCTTCGTTTATACCATCTACCAAGTTTCACTCGAATCTGAGCATTTTTGGAAAGTTCCGGTACCCCCCCCCCCCCCTTCCCACCAACGTTGTCGGAGCCGGTTCGGGCCCAATCTCTTAATTCCCTCATCAAGTTTGACTGAAATTGGAGCATAGCCTATCTGCAAGTTTCCAGTACCCCCCCCCCCCCCTACCTTGGCCGAATCCGGCCCAGACGCCAAATAACAAATCTAGGCCGCATAAACTCGGCACTGTCGAATTGCATCTCATTCGGTCCATCCGTTTGGTTTTTGTGCATGTCAAAAGTCCCCCCACCCCCAATTCCCCTAATCGTGGTCGCATATGGTTCGAACGCATGTTTTACATGTCGAGGCCATCGATTCGTATCACCCATGAAGTTTCACTCGAATCAGACCACTCGTTCGCAATTTATAGAAGTCCATATTTCTCTTCTCTTGCTCCCCCAAAAATGCTCGGATCTAGGAACGGAAGTTTCCGGGGGTATGTTGTCTCAGGTTTTTAAGTCAATCGGGTCGCTAATATGCCTGCAAAGTTTCGTTGTCGTTTTACATCTGGAACTATTCTAACTCACGACTACCGGAATTCCAGGAAACCCCCTCCAACTCCCCCCACAGAGCCCCGAAACCATCTGGCTCCGTCAATTTCATCTAGGCCTAATGCTTGTTCCATCCATTAAGTTTCGTCCCAATCCCTCTACTTTTAGAGTTTCTTGAGTTTTCCACACCCCCCCCCCCCCATCCCCACAGGTATCGGACCCGACTCGGACGTGACACTGAACGGCCGAGGCGATAGCTCACCAGACAAGTTTCATTCAAATCCGATCACCCGTTCAAAAGTTATGCACGCCACTAGATTCCGGACTCCCCATCCACCCACTCCCCCCACGATGGTCGGGTCGGGGAAACGGCTGTTCTCAAGTCAATCTGTTCGGATCCCTGACATACCTGCCAAGTTTCATCGCCCTAGGACATCAGGAAGTATGCCGAACTCGCGGGATCGCTAGAAATCCGGACCCCCACCCCAACTCCCCCACAGTGCCCTGATCCGGTCCGGTTATGTCAATGACGTGTCTAGGACCTGTGCTTGTTTTTCCCACCAAGTTTCATCCCGATCCCTCCACTTTAAGCGTTTCTCAAAATTTCCGGTTACCTCCTCCAACTCCCCCCAGTGTCATCGGATCCGGCCCGGATTTAAAGTGAGGTGTCTGAGACACAAGGTCATCCTAAATATCAATTTTCATCAAGATCCGATCACCCGTTCAAAAGTTATGCACGCCACTAGATTCCAGACTCCCCATCCACCCACTCCCCCCACGATGGTCGGGTCGGGGAAACGGCTGTTCTCAAGTCAATCTGTTCGGATCCCTGACATACCTGCCAAGTTTCATCGCCCTAGGACATCAGGAAGTATGCCGAACTCGCGGGATCGCTAGAAATCCGGACCCCCACCCCAACTCCCCCACAGTGCCCTGATCCGGTCCGGTTATGTCAATGACGTGTCTAGGACCTGTGCTTGTTTTTCCCACCAAGTTTCATCCCGATCCCTCCACTTTAAGCGTTTCTCAAAATTTCCGGTTACCTCCTCCAACTCCCCCCAGTGTCATCGGATCCGGCCCGGATTTAAAGTGAGGTGTCTGAGACACAAGGTCATCCTAAATATCAATTTTCATCAAGATCCGATCACCCGTTCAAAAGTTATGCACGCCACTAGATTCCGGACTCCCCATCCACCCACTCCCCCCACGATGGTCGGGTCGGGGAAACGGCTGTTCTCAAGTCAATCTGTTCGGATCCTTGACATACCTGCCAAGTTTCATCGCCCTAGGACACCAGGAAGTATGCCGAACTCGCGGGATCGCTAGAAATCCGGACCCCCATCCCAACTCCCCCACAGTGCCCTGGTCCGGTCCGGTTATGTCAATGACGTGTCTAGGACCTGTGCTTGTTTTTCCCGCCAAGTTTCATACCGATCCCTCCACTTTAAGCGTTTCTCAAAATTTCCGGTTCCCCACCCCAACTCCCCCACAGTGCCCTGATCCGGTCCGGTTATGTCAATGACGTTCCTAGGACCTGTGGTTGTTTTTCCCACCAAGTTTCATCCCGATCCCTCCACTTTAAGCGTTTCTCAAAATTTCCGGTTCCCTCCTCCAACTCCCCCCAGTGTCATCGGATCCGGCCCGGATTTAAAGTGAGGTGTCTGAGACACGAGGTCATCCTAAATATCAATTTTCATCAAGATCCGATCACCCGTTCGCAAGCTAAAAATACCTCAAATTTTGGCTTCACCCTCCCTCCACTCCCCTCCCCCCCCCAGATGGTCGAATCGGGGAATTGATGATTTCCTATTTAAGCTGGTCGGGTCCCAGACATGCCTGTCAATTTCCATCGTCCCAGCACATCAGGAAGCACGGAACTCGCGGGATCACTACAAATTCGGACTTCTCCCCCCCCCCCCCAACTCCCCCAAAGTGAGCGGATCCGTTCCGGTTATATCAGTCACGTATCTAGGACTTTTGCTTGTACTTTCCACCAAGTTTCATTCGGATCCCTCCACTCTAAGTGTTTTCCAAGATTTCCGGTTTCCCCCTCTAACTCCCCCCAGTGTCACCGGATCCGGTCTGGATTTAAAATGGAGGGTCTGAGACACGAAGTCCTTCCATGTATTAAGTTTCATTAAGATCCGATCACCCGTTCGTAAGCTAAAAATATCTCATTTTTCCTATTTTTTCCGGATTCCCCCTCCCTCCACTCCCCTCCAGATGGTCGGATCGAGGAAGCGACAATTTCTAATTTAATCTGGTCCAGTTCCTGATATGCTTGCCAAGTTTCATCGTCCTAGCTTATCTGGAAGTGCCCGAACTAGCAAAACCGGGACCGACAGACCGACAGACCGACTGACGGACAGAAATAACAATCGCTATATGGCACTTGAGCTTACTCAATAAAAGTACTTTAGCCTTGGATTTTCTTTTTTACCTGGAAGATCGAATGATTCTTTCAGCAATGTTCTTGCTGATTTACTTTTCAGTAATTTCATCCATTATCTTCAGATGTATCCCAGTCACACAGCTATTATATCGTATTCTGGTTAGTGTTGTGTTTCTTTTAGGCTAAGAAGTCAGATTCCTGACATTGAAAAATCCCTGCAGATGCTGGATGTTTTGAAGCAAAAGTCGGACAAAGAGGCTACCGTTGAAACTCGCTTCCTTCTCACTGACCAGGTCTATGCGTCTGCAGAAATCCCACCTACGAAGTCTGTGTGCCTCTGGCTTGGAGTAAGTCTCATATTCTGTTTGAACCTGATGGATAGTAGTCTAGGTGTGTGATTTTGTTTAAAAGGGCTCAGTTTCAGATTCTTTTTAATAATAAACTAAATAACAAAAGGTCCAGATCCCGGCTGAGAATACAAATTCATAATGCACGGGATGGAAAAGCAGACAGAACAATGAAGCTTCTGGATCAGACAAGATTCGGACAGTGAGTCTTTCAGTGCAATCCGCCACTATTCTTTAGTGCCATCTTCCCAGTGGCATCATAGGCGTCAGGGGCGTCACTGGCCTTTTACCTTTGGGGGGGGGGGGGGGGGACGTCCGGTTCGTACCGACGGACTCAAAAATGTGCCGACAAAAAACGCCGTACCGCTTCGCGGCAACGGCGTACATTTCCCGCCAGCACAGAATAGAACCGGGGTAAAACTAACTGTAATGCATCAGTTGAGATTATTCCTTTGATGTAATTTCGTAAAGTTCACATAGTTGGCTTTTCATTTTAACCTTCGCTAAAAAGCGAAGCTTCCAACGACTGTACCAAGAACAAGTTAAACTAAGCGCCGCATGCGAAAATTTTTAAATCAGCCTTTTTTCCGGAAAAATTTAGCTATACCTACCATACAAGTTCTAGCTTTTAACGTGTTCCAGCGAATTTCAATCCTAAAACACCAAACTAAATGAAACACTGTTCTTCTAAATAAAGAATACTACAAAATGCGCCGCAGGAGAAATTTTGTGTAAACTAACTGTAACGCGTCAATTTAGGTTATTCCTTCGGTATAATTTCGTATTTAAAGTTCACATATTCGGCTTTTCATTTTAACTTTCGCTGAAAAGCGAAGCTTCCAACGACTGTTGAAGGCAAGTTAAACCAAGCGCCGCAGGCTAAATTTTTTTAATCTATTTTTTTTCTGAAAATTCAGCTATAGTACCATACAATTTCCGGCTTTTAATGTGTTTTGAACCTCAAGAATTTCTATCCTAAAAGGAAAACTAAATGATACACCGTTCTTCCAAATAGGGAATACGACAAAATGCTCCGCAGGCAAAATTTTCTGTAAAACTTACTGTAATGCATCAGTTGAGATGTTCCTTTGATGTAAATTCATATATTTAATTTCACATACTCGGCTTTTCGTTTCAACTTTTGCTAAGAAGCGAAGCTTCCAACGAGTGTACCCAGAACAAGTTCACCTAAGCAACAAATGTTTGCAGAATTTGATTTCTTACGTATAAAAGACCCGGTGTGCGGACAAGAATACCGACGCCCGACAGAAGCATTCAGAATTCGATTTCTTCTGTGTTCTGCCCGAAAAGATTGTAAAGAACTTTATTTTTACGCGTAAATAGAAGCCGATGTACCGACGAGACTTGAGCTTTCGGCATGCGCCGATAAAATTTACAGAATTTTATTTTTTTTGTAAAAAGAACCCGATTTGCCGACGAGAATACCGACGCCCGACAAAATCATCGAGCATTTGATTTGTGATTTGTTCTGTCGACTAGACTGTACACAACATGATTTCATACGTGTAAAAATAACCCCTTGTGCCGATGAAACTTAAACTTAGCTGGTGCGCCCGACAAAAATTGCAAAATTTGATTTCTTACGTATTAGTAGAACCCGATGTGCCGACGAGTCGACCGACGCCCGACAAAAGCATAGAAAAACTATTTCTTCTGGATTTCTTATGTATAAAAAGAACCCGATGTGTCGACGAATCGAGGCACGACAAAAGCATGCAGAATTTGATTTCTCCAGTGCTTTGCCTGACAAATGTTTGCAGGATTTCATTTCTTGCGTATGAAAAGAACCCCATGTGCCGACGAGTCGACTGACGCCCGACAAAAACTTAATTTTTTTTTTATTTCTTCTGGATTCCTTCTGTATAAAAAGAACCCGATCTGCCGACGAGAGTACCGAGGCACGAAAAAAGCATGCAGAATTCGATTTCTTCAGTGTTTTGCCCGACAAACGTTTGCAGGATTTTATTTCTTGCATATAAAAACACCCGATGTGCTGACGAGTCGACCGATGCCTGACAAAAAGCATACAAAATTTTATTTCTTGTGTTTGCCGGCGCTTCGCCCGACGAAAGTACTTTCTCAGGACCTTTGGGGGGGGGGGGGGAGTCCCCCCATAGTGACGCCCCTGATAGGCGTTTCTACCATAGTGGTCTGTTCGAACTAAATTTACACTAGAGCATAAGACTTGAGAGCTATTGATTTGCACAATTCAAGACTTACCAGGCGTAATCTCTAGTTCTTCTTATAATAGTAGGTAGCATGGTATCTTACACAGCAGAAAATACAACCGCTTTTATTTAGTTTCCTCTCGCAAGTTTTTCCGCACTGACTAAATATTGTATGTTCTTACGCCGTGGGTTTCGCCAATTTTTACGGCACTTGCCCTTCGGCCAAGTGCCATATAGCGATCGTAATTTCTGTCCCTCTGTCGGTTGTTCGGTCGGTCCAGCTTTTGCTAGTTCGGACACTTTCGCATAAGCTAGGACGATGAAATTTGGCAGGCATATCAGGGACCCCAAATGATTGGGTTGGAAATAGTCACTTCCCCGATTCAAGCATCGTGGGGAAGTGGAGGGAGGGGGAATCCGGAACCTTGTTGTATTTATAACTTTTGAACAGGTGATCGAATCTTAATGAAACTTGATATTTGGAACGACTTCGTGCCTCAGACGATCCATTTAAAATCAGGACCGGATCCAGTAACTTTTGGGAAAGCTAGAAATCTTGGGAAACGCTATGAGTGGAGGGATCGGGATTAAACTTGGTTGGAAGAGCAAGCACAAGTCCTAGATACATCATTGACATACCCGAACCGAATTGGGGCACTGTCGGGTCCGGGATTCTGGTGATCCCGCGAATGTGGTACTTCCTTATGTAATAGGACGATAGAACTGGCTGGTGTATCAAGTATTAGAACAAATTGACTTGAGAATAGTAATTTTCATGATCTGACCATCGTGGAGAGATGGGGAATCCGGATACTAGTGGCATTCATAACTTTTGAACGGGTGTTCCGACTTGAATGAACCTTGGCAAGTGGAAAGAGGTGTCGTATCAAAAGTTAGTTGGAATGAAACGTTTGCCGCAGATGATCCGAGGCGATGCCGGAAATGCTCAGACTAGAGTGAAATTAGATATACTATTTTTAGGTCGAATCCTAGGGGGTTCAAGGGGGTATTTTGTGACGTTCTCATCTACTTTCTTGCAACACCTACTCTAACAAGTGCCACATGAGCTCGTAGCTCTTGTTGAATGTCGGAACAGAACAATTCTGCGTATGGACAGTATTTGGAAGTACGTATTTGAAACACCCAATAACTAATTCTGAAAACATAAGTGAAAAGCGATATTTGATTGATTTTCTTGTGAAACAAAAGACTCCTTTCAAAACCTTTTGATTACCGCACCACGGATATAGTGCGGTTGGAACACGGTTTTCCTTGTATTTTTGAACTTATGCTGACAAATTCTAAATGTCGAAAACTATCTTCAGAGAACCGGAATACTAAACTGGATCACGCATTTCAGTAAATTAATCACAAGTCGAATGCTTTAAAAGATCACTGGTTCCGTGCCACTCAAACAGTTGTTCTGACGATTCGAAAGAAGCACTGTTGTTGTAGCCTCTATATTTATTTTTCAGGCAAATGTCATGCTGGAATACACACTTGAAGAAGCTCAAGAACTACTGCAAAAGAACCTTGAAATTGCACAGAACAACAGCAGTCAGGTTGACCATGACCTCGACTTTTTGAGGTAACATTTCTAAGCTTCTTTCTTTACAGGACTCGCTGACTTTGCCGTATGGTTGTTCTCGTGCTATCCGGTAAAAGAAACAAGTATTTTGTCTCTCAGACACGCAATAAATTACCTTTAAGCACAAGTGACATGGGAGGGACCCCTGTAAAAGTTTCAGGATCTGTAAAGCCACGCCAAACCAGTAAAACTAAGTTATCACATGCCTCTTAATCCTACACAGTAAATCTCATGGCCTTCCGCAGTCTTCGCTAAATTTGAGCGTGAGTTTGTACTTGTCTCGCTTTGGTATGTCACACAATTTGCATGGAGTCTGAACGGGCTTAGAAACCTGGTGTGTCAGTGACGCAAGTTTTGCTGTAAATTTGCGAAGACTAAGTGCTAATTCGCTAATTTGCGAAAACTAACAGCACAAAGTGTTTCTGTGTAAAGCTAGGATTCGAAGCGCCGACAACTATAGGAAAAGACCACGAGTGTCCTAGAGACTGAAATTACTTTAAATTGTACCTGCACGCAACAAGGAGATAGAATCCTGATAAGCAGTTTGCAGCTGTGGTTACGAGTTCGACCATCTCTTCAGGGCTTAACTCAAGTCTTTCCTGCTTCTTCTTGAAAGGTTTTGGCTACTTGTGACACATGTCTGGCAAAGTACTTTGCAAGGGAAAGACTCACTATGTTGGAGAATAACTATCATGGGATCCGTGTTGTGCCGAACGTCCACTGCGGCTTTCGAGACTGCCTCCTCGTCTGCACTTTCAATTCAGTAGTCTGAAAGTCTGTACGATATTTTTGTTTGTTTTATGCAGAATAGAGTTTGTACATCCATCAAGCATTCATTGTTTACATGTGAGCTTGAAAATCATTATGAGTGATTCTTTGACTTTTCTGTGTACTCCTCCAGTGATGGACTCATCTTGTCGATACTGCAGGGAGGCGAGGAAATTGCTGGTTTAAGGTTGGGCTCCGCAAAGACTATAGTTGAGCACCGTTCTGTTGGCATGCACAGTGCGTGCTTTTTTCAGTCATCCCAAGTGTTTGGGTTGCTGTGGCAACAACATTCCCGTTCTGGCAGTGGAACTTCAGTTGGCTGTCGGTGTCGGCACCGACGTCTACTTAACTACTTTTTTTCTTTTTAGGGATCAGCTAACAACCACAGAAGTAAACATGGCCAGAGTCTACAACTGGGATGTGAAGCGAAGAAAGTCTGCCAAAGTTGTGGCTTGATAAAAAACGAACTTCTTCCTGTGACAACTTCAGTGTGAAATAACTTAACTGAAAATTTGTATCTAAAAATCATCCGCAATCATTAAAAAGTGCTTAAAACAAACAAGGGAACGTAAAGCATGGCTGACTCACTATTGGTCAGTGTTACTTTTATTCTCTGATTCCTCCAAGTGATCATTGGCAGCTGTCGACATACTCTCTGTAGGACCCTCAGCCTGAAATAAGGGGAAAATTTGGAACAATACAAATAGTAATAACAATTGTATGCCTAGGCCTTGCCAGAAGTTAAACTTAGTTGCGTACATACGGGCGAGCTTCTTGAGTTGAAAAAAAGACAGTCCTGCAATTTGTGAGATGAGTGAATTGTTCACTCATCTCACCTTCTCACTCAGGATCCTGCAAGCAACACACACAATGGCCTTGGACATGTGGACTGGGTATTTGCCTAGAATGACGGTTAACTTTCCTACCGTCACAATTCTCTGTCAGGTAAATCAGTAGCCACAGATGATGGAATCTTACAGCTTTGAAGAAAACAATGACCCTTGCATGGGATCTGGCAAAATTCTGAAGTGGGAAGTATATAAAGTTTATTTTGGGAGCTGTTTTATTTTAATATTTTGCTCTTGTCTGATCTGTGTTTGCACATCACATGGCATCCGAAGTATCAACAGTTGTGCATCATTTTCCTGGCCATCTGCCGTATCCCAACAGAAGAAAGAGAACATGTAAAAGGACCAACAGATGAATTAAAAAGAATCTGATTTCATTCTTCATGTCAAAACAAAGATGAAACCCTTAGCCAGGGTTCTTGCCAAGTTCTTAGTTCATCAGTTCCATTTTACTGTCTTAGATGTGAAAAACAAACCAAAGTAGCTGAACACAGTTCTTTTGACACATGGAATGAAAGCAGATTCATTTAATTTCACCTGCTCTTTACTTTTGAATGTTTGTATCCGTGCTGAGATATTTTGAATTGCAACATAAATAATGCAAAATACTCTATAATTACTGTGGTACAGTTTCGATATCGAAAAACTACCGAATAATATCTGGATTCGGTACAATTTTGTCAAAACTGGAACGAAAGTCGGGATCCGTGGTAATTACCGATTCTGAAAATTATAGTCAATTCGTTTAATTCCATGATATCTTTCAACAAAAATAGTGGTGGATCGTCATACATGGTCGACATAGTCATAAATAATCACATAAACCGATTTTTTATTTCGACAAATTATACTGATTAAATTGCTGAACCCCAATTATGACACCTTATAATTATGGGCCGATAGCCTATTCGGAATTCTGTGTAACTACCGAATCTCCATAAATATACCTAATAGTTCTGACAGTTAGGTTCGGTTTCAGTAAATTTTCTCACCGAATTTGTGATAACTACCGAATCCCGAGCGTAATACCGAACAGATTTGTACCGATAGCTTATTTGGGATTCTGTGTAACTACTGAATCCATGTAACTAGACCGAACAGTTCTGGTATCGGAAAGTTAACGAATAATTTCTTAAAAGTTTGGGGAGTGCTGTACCCCCCTCATCCCCCCTTGCGACGCCCCTGACCCTGGTATCTGGAAAATGCATCTCACTTTCATCATCACTAATACAAGAGTCTAGTTTTTGTCAAATTGGTATCGTTAATCTTTTAAAATTTTGGGGAGTGCTGTACCCCCCTCATCCCCCCTTGCGACGCCCTGACCGTGGTATCCGGAAAATTCATCTCACTTTCATCATCACTAATACAATGGAAATTGGTGGGAAAGAAGTCATAGTTGCGTTTTGCAGATCAGAACTGTTGCCGAGTAGCATGTCTGTGTCCGAGACCCAAGTCACGCGCACGGGTCAAGACGTGTACAATCCTGGACCAAAATCGTCCCAGACGAGACCGAGTCTGGTAAAAAAAAAAAAAAAAAAATAGCGTCTCGAGACCGAGTCACGCCCCGAGTCCTAACAATTAATTTGTTTCTCAGATAATGAACTATATTCTCCATATACAGAGAATTCATATGAGAATGAGCCAGGCGAAATAAATCAACCGAAGTATACTGTATGGAAGAAAATGATTGAGGTAGAACAGCAAACCGTCATTTTGGTTCTGAGCCAAGGAATCGGCGTTCTGTTTAAAAGAGAGATTTAGAGAGAAGATAGAAGATCTTAAAAGTTCGGCGTCAGCGCGACAAGCTTTTACAGAAGTTGAAACTGACCAGACCAGGGAAAAGAATGCATCAACATTTTTGGGATCCCAAAACGTAAGTGGAGATATACCTGTGACATCGCAAAAGTTGTCCGTCTGTCCGCACGATAACTCTCGAAGGGAATAAGATATTGTGATGAAGCTTGGTGTGAGGATTCGTCGGGTCGTCGGACCAGTCGAGTTCGTAGACGGGCTTTGTAGCCCTATATTTAGGGGTGGGGGAGGGGGTTCAAATTAAGGGGCAAACAAAATATTTTGAGACAGCTAATGTGATAGTTGATTATGCGGTAAGAAGACATGTTGAGCACGATGGTGAAAACCATTTTGTCATCGGACGAGTAGTTCGCCCGGAATCCGGCCAAAACCGGAAAGTTTGTTAAAAGTAAAAGTTTTATTTGAAGTTGATTAGATGTTCGATTTAGGGGTAGGAAGACATACTGAAGACGATGGTGAAAACCATTTTCTCGACGGACAAGTAGTTCGCCCGGAATCCGGCCAAAACCGGAAAACTGTTAGAAGTTAAAGTTTTATTTCTAGTTGATTAGATAATCGATTTAGGGGTAAGAAGATATGCTGAATCCGTGTGTGAGAATCATATTTTACACGGACATATAGTTCGACCGGAATCCGGCTGGACTCGGAAAATTTGTTATAAGTTAAATTATCATTTGAAGTTGATTTGATGATTGGGGAAAGAAGATACCCTGAGTTCGTTTTTCAGCTGTATTTTTTCGCCGGACAAGTAGTTCTGGAGTTCGGCCGAAACCGGGATATTGGCAGAAGTGGCAGGAAGTTTTCTTCAAAACAGACGTGACTTATAGGGGTAAACGCACATGCTGAATCCATATCTGAACTTGGTTTTCTTAGATTATTAGCTATTTGGCCTTAATCTGTTTCTGAATTTTAATTGTAAAAATGTTCAAGGAGTCTGGCGATGACTGGATCTGTCTAAGACAAGACCCAGTTGTCTGGATTAGATATTGAATTTTTGGGATCCCTTCAAAACCTTTGGTCTTGTTCAGCATTTAAAAGCTAGATAATTTGATAAAAAACAGTTAGAATCAATTATAAGAGCATAAGTAAGGACACTGAACCAAATCTGAATGCCAACCAAGAACCACAGTGTTGCCGGCAAAATATTTGGCCAAGAAAATGAACAATAGGGAAGACGTCACTATGGGAACTTTTGCATGCTTTTGTCGGGCGTCGGTCGACACGTTGACACATCGGATTCTAATCACATGCAAATAAAATTCTACATTTATAGGCCACACACAGAAGAAATTAAATTCTGTATGCTTTCTTCGGGATTCGCTATTCTCGTCGGCATATCAGGTTCTTTTTATACACACGAAATGCAGAAGACATAAAATTCGTATTCTTTTCTCGGGCATCGGTCGACTAGTCGGCACATCGGGTTCTTAATACGTAAGAAATCAAACTATGCAAACATTTGTTGGGCGCACCCGGTAAGTTCAACGGGTTATTTTTACACGTCAGAAATCACGTAAAAAAATAATCAAGTTCTGGAAACGTTTAACGTGCGCATCTCGAAAGTTTTAAGTTAAGTCGGCATCGGCTTAGTTTACACGTAAGAAAAAAAACACGGAAGAAATCGAATTCTGAATGCTTTTGTAGGGCGTTGGTATTCTTGCCCGGCCAATCCCGAAAGTGTATGTCTCGTTGGCAAATCGAGATCTTTTTAACACACAAGAAATCAAATGACTGCAAAGTTTTGTCGGACGAAGACCGAAAGTTAAAGTTTCGTCGGTTCGTTGGGCTCTTTCGCAACTACTTCTTTTGTACGAAGGAGCAAAACTTGTCAGTGATCTCCGAAATTTGGCATTTAATTCCAAGGTTTTAGCATTTAAAATGCCAGACTTTGTCATTTAGTCCGAAAATTTTGCGTTTCCTTACCAGGTTTTAGCATTTAATCCCAGATTTTACCATTTACTTTCCAGATTTTTTTATTTAATCTCAGATTTTAGCGTTTTACTTCCTAGATTTTAGCTGAAGCGATTGTTCGGATTGGTCTGTACTTAAATGGCGATAAACGTGAGTACCTTACTTTCGGCTCTTCTCCTTCACCTTCGCCTCTTGCATGCAAATCATTTACTGTCCCCTCTGTCCCATCTTTTAGGTGGCTGGGCATTAATATCACTACGGTAATAATCTAAGATCTTTCCGTTCCCGGCTGATTTCCGATTCCAGGTTGAAGATTCAGGTTGGTTACTCTAGGATTGTTGGAAACAGAGGAAAATATAATCGTAAAGCTTTATCCGAACTATATTCGATTTTCCGCGATCATTCAGTTCTGTACCTTTCTGGTTTCTACCCTCGGTTAAAAAATAAAGATATCTCTTCTTTGCGTGTCCAGTACTTTCGGTTTTGTAAATTCCTTCTTATCCTCCCTCCTTGCTACCGTAATAGGAAGATTATGTCTAAAACTGGGATGAATGATGTCTTCGCGAAAGTTGCCGTACTGAGCAGAAAGCTTTCTGATATCAATGCAAGCCAACTGCCACCGTTTCACGGTCTTGAATGTGTTTGTTTTTCGTATTTGTGTTTTTCTTTCTTTTTGTCTTTGTTTTTGAGTTTGCTCCGCTATTTACCTTTGTTGTTATTAGTGGGTTAGAAAATCAATAAATAATATAAGAAAATTTCCTATCTAAATGTTCCAGTATCGGTCTATGGTTCCTGGAACATTTCTGGGCAATGTCCCTTTAATTGAAGGCTATCAAAATGGCTCATCTTTTGATTGGTTGATTTGAAGACGGCCCCGCCCCGTCCCGTTTCACTGGTCATTTGACTTCGTGTGTGGGGGGAATACACTAGAGCACCTGTCTATTTCCCAGGACATAGGGGAAAATAGCATTGGGTCTTTGAGGGGGCCATTTGAATTTTGATGTGTCGTTAGAGGGATATTATTGGTTGTCGTATCGGCCTTTGGTTCCTGGAACATCTGGGGACTGGCCCTTAACTGAAGGCTCTTGATTGGCTGACTTGAAGGCGGGGACGGCGTTTGTTGTAGCATTGTGATCCACCTGGCTATTCTCGACATTTGCTATTTAAATGGTAGGGGCACTTGAGGTGTGTGTGTCGTTTGAGTATTGATTTTGTGAGGTGTACCTACGGGGGCGCTAAAACTGAATCTGGTAGACCGTGCATGTGACCATCATTAAGAGTGATCGCTTGTTTGAACTTTACTCCTGGGTAATCTGGGCCCAGTTGCCCTTGAACGGGGTGGGCGGGGGAGGTGCAACTTTGAAAGTAATTTCCCCACCATAGGATCTACAAGTACAAGGAATTTCATCGTCCTGTGTCCAGGTCTGGTCAAGTTACAAACATTATTCACTGGGCAGATCTGGGCCCATTTGCCCCTGAACCGGGAGGGTGTGGGGGCTGGGACCCCCGAAAGGCACATCTGGACCCCAATATTTACAAGTGTACCAAGTTTGAACTTGATACTTGCACCGGTTCACGATATAAGAGCTCCACAAATACGGTGAAAACCGGAAACCGATAGCCGAAAACTGCTACAGCGCTCGCAATAGTAGATTGTTCCAAGGAACACTCCACTAAAAACTGCACTGTTCACATTAAAGTAACTGTTCACATCGACTATAGGCCTACTCGCTTGCAAATCCATATCTGAACTTGGTTTTCTCAGATGATTAGCCACAGGCCTTAATCTGTTTCTAAATTTTAATATTATAAACGTTCACGCAGTCTGGCGAAGACGGGAGATCTACAAAACCCAATTGTCAGGACCAAATTAAATTCTTGGGATCCCATCGAAACCTTTAGTCTTGTTTTCCAACCATTAGCTTTGGCTCTTGTGTCACAGTCTCTCTTTACAAAGCGCGTCATCATTTCGACCAATCACATCACTGACAAGTTTTGCTCCATAGAGAAGAGAGATTGCTGCCTACCCAACGAAAACGGATAGGAGTAGAAAAAAGTAATTTAACATTGTGTAGTATAGGGCTTTCGACTTTATTATCCGTGTGTTATTACTATTATAAGCCTGTAATACCTGGAAACGATTCCTATTTTTTGCTAATTGTATAATCACAGCTTTATAGAAAAGTTTGATCAGAAATGAGAGTTTGAAGGCCTGAAACTTTCACTACAAAAACGAATAATGCTTCCTATAGGTTGGTTTTCGAATAACTCGTCATAACCGACCAATAGGATTCGAGACTGTCTGTGTTCAAACTTTGAAGCCTTCAAGCTCTTACTTCCATGGAAACTCTTTTGCAAAAATAGAATTAGACGATTAAAGAATAGCCCAATTAACATTCCTGCAAGTCCCACTCTAAGAATGACCTTTCAATGTTAAATTTGTTTGTTATGTTCCCGTGACGATGGCGTAGCAATATCCGTTGTCATCGGGTAGGGTGCAATCTCTCTATTGAAATTTTTCTCAATAGATTTCTATGTGAGATTTTAGGTTTCAAAAGTGCCAAATTTTAGGACTAGGTACTAAGTGCCAAAATTTTGCTTGGAATAAATGCCAGCTTAAATGCTAAGAGCTGGGAATTAAATGCTAAAATCTGGGAAATAGATGCTAAAAATATGAGACTAAATGCTACAATCTGGGAACTTGGGGAAGTAAATGCTAAAATTTCAGAGATCACTGACAAGTTTTGCTCCTTCATACTTTTGCAGTGAATTCAGAACAATTATACTTCGTGCCTACTTTACTGTGGATGGCCACTACTTTTTTGGCGGAAAGATCTGTGATTTCACAGGTACCGGTAGCTTACTTTTATTTGGGATCGCAAAAAGGCACTCTGCTCATCAGCGTTTCCAAAAAATTTCCCCTGCGGCGTATTTCCTACTATTCTTTATTTGGAAGAACGGTGTTTCATTTCGTTGGCGTTTAAGGACTTCAATCCTTGGGGATTCAAACACATTAAAAGTTGGAAGCTTCACTGCATTAGCCTACAGTTAGTTTTACACAAAATTTGACTTGCGGCGAATTCGTAGTATTCTCTGTTTGGAAAACGTTGTGTCATTTAATAGACGTTGGAGATTGAAATTCTTTGGATTAAAAGCTAGAACTTGTGAGAGTGAGTTTCCGGTTAAATTTTCCGGAAAAAAAGACAGATTAAAAATGTTTTGCCTACAAACGCTTAGTTCACCTTGTTCTGGGTACAGGTCGTTGGAACACTTGGAAGCTTAGCTTTATAGCGAAAGATGAAATGAAAAAGCCGAATATATGAATTTAAATATGCGAATTTACATTTACATTCACATTTACAGCCTAAACAAATAATTTAAACTTATTTTTTGGTGGGAAATGTAAGAAGTTGCCGCGAAGGCGGCAACGGCGTGTTCTGTTGGCAAATTTTTTAGTTTGTCGGCACAAACTGGACCTCCCCCCCCGCCCCCAAAGGTAAAATGCTAGCGACGTCCCTGACAGAAGGACCTGGTCTTCAGTTTTCGAAACATTCAAACAACGGTTTGCAAGAGAGTTAATCATTCGTCCGACGTATTTTGGCTATGGAAACACTGATTTAATTAACAACTATTTAAGAATTCCATTCATGGTGCATCCTAAATGAAATGCTGGTGAGTCACAAGAAATTAAACTTCAATGGCACTTGCCCTCCGACCAGTATTGGGGGAGTTGATGGAAGACAAGACAATCCACTAAATTACTGACGCTTAGGTTACAAGCGGGTAGCCCGACTCCAGTGAAATTTGTGGGTGGTTAACTGATAACCTATAATGTGTCCGAAACACCTGCAGCAGCAACTGGGGGTGTTGGGAGGTTTTATTTTAAGAATTGTGTAAGCACAAGGACAGTACCGATTTTATGCATCCTGGATACGTTATCTGGCATCCAGACCTGATTCAGCAAGAGTCAGAGGGATGAAGGGGGTACCCGAAACTGGCAGATATGTTCGAATTTGGGCCCAACTTGATTTGGAGATTCCAGCCAAACTACCATGTCGGAAATGCGATGCTTATGTGTCCGAGTCTTGAGGCCAATCTCTTTGATTGGTCGCTAGAGCTCGACTTGCCAGGATGACGAGTCTAACAAGACGAGTCAGAGTCCATGAAAAAGGTGTCTCAAGATGAATCAGAGTCCACCAGCTATGAGAAATATCATGGCATCTGATACCATTTTCTTGCACTTACCATGGTATCTGATACCACTGCCAGAATTTGTTTTTGCAGTTACCATGGTATCTGGCAAGGTACCGTGATATCTGATATTTAGATACCATGGTAACTGCAAAACGACTTTAGACTGTGGTTTCAGATACCATGGTACCTGCAAAAAGGACTAATTATCGATGCATTTGCAGTGGTAACAGATACTATGGTACCTGGAAAAATGCAACCTATCTCACTGTATAGCCAGTGGATTTCCGAATTTCTTTTTAGATGATGCCAAATGCTGGATATGTCTTGCGTTTGGCATATCCTATACCAACTCCGGATACCCTATGTTAAATGCTGGATATGCCGTGTTAAACTGACCCTGCCCTACCACACTACAGGTTAATGATGATTGATTGATTTTTAGCTTCACCCAAATCATCAATATTTTATTGGGTTAGAGTTTCCAGCATTTAGCGTAGTGTATCTAGCGAGTACGCCGTCCCTCTCCCAACGCCAGAGAGCCTTATCTGGCTTAAGCAGAGGCTTCCGCGTATGCCAGAGCAAAGCGGTGCGAGCAGAGAGCCTTCCGAGAATATTGTTGCCCTGGAAAGTCTGGTCATCATACAACAGATTAACAATACTGTGTTGTACAGGGATTGCGGCAAGATGAGTGGAGAAGATGGCAGTCTGAACCTGCAGATCACTTCAAAAGAAGAAGGACCTTTTTAAAACATGCAAAATCAAAGAAAGTTAATTGAATTTCTACTTCAAGTTTATGCCAGGTAACCCTGAAGCCGCCTGAAGCTGATATCAAGTTCGTTATTTTTCTTCTCCATTTTACTTTTTTTATATGCAAGTAACAAAGCGTAGTAGAACATCTAAAAAGGTTTTCATAACCATACCTCTACTGTACATGTTGTGTACCTTACCCTAGTCCTAGCTCAACTGCTTACTTTTTTGGTTTGATTCACTTTCAGCCTCTGACCAAGTTTCTCATAAATAAACTGTATTGGACTTTCCGGTTGCTTTGGCTCCTCATATAGCTCGACTAACAGGTCAGTTAGGCATTGACTAACTCCGCTCTTTTCCAGGTAAACTTTGAATTCCTGCCTTTTTGTTTCCATTGCACAGGCTTTACAATTTTTAAATCATCTGCCAGGAAAAGATTCAGCGGAACAGTGTTCAGGGTTGCCAAATATTTTTGGGCGAGAGTGTCACTTTTTTAGCCCAAAAGTTTCATTCGGTGTCATTTAAAAATTCAGAAACTGTCTCAAAAAGTGTCACTTTTCAGACGTTTTCCACCAAAGAAATACACAAAAGGGATGGGAGCGCAACCCCAATCAACCTCTGGATATCTAAGTGGTATTCTTAAGTGACAGTTTTCAAAATTTGTGTGACAGTTTTCAAAAATGTTTTATCCAGTTTCATTTTAAAAGCAGATGTTAAGTGCCGGTTTTGAACACTCATCCGACTGATCGGCCCCCCCCCCAAAAAACCCCTAAAAAATCGGTGTTTACAGCGAAAACGACGTTGTCGCCCATAACAGGAGAATGGGTCTGAGAGCCAAGTCGTTGCCCACAGAATCCCGGCATATAACCCAAGACAAAAACAAACACAATCTTTCATTCAGATGAGAGATCAAACTATCACAATATTTACTTCAATCATGTTTAGGTTTGCTTCGAAGCAATCAGTGTCGAAAATAACCGATTTAAGCAGAGTTCTGGACAAGACTTGCGGTCACCCATTTGACAGTTCAGCTTAGTAACTAACAGAAACATGCATTTTCATCAAATTATATGACTAATACTCAGAAAGTTTCATAAAAGTGTCATTTTAGCAAAAAGTGCCACAATAAGGCCTGAAAGTGTGGAAAGTTTCACGAACTTCAAAAAGTGTCATAATGACACCAAAAGTGTCACGTTGGCAACACTGACAGTGTTGGCACTCGACCGTTTGCCTCTTCAAAAAGCGGCATTTCCGCAGTATCTTTCAACGAAACTGCGGCAAAATTTGCGGCAGCATTTTTTGGAGAGAAAGGGTCAGAATCGTCATGTTAATATGAATTTGGAATCATGGGCAAGTGAAATGTGGTGAAAATCTGCAACACATGCTACACAGGCTGTCTAGCTCATATTACGGTACCTGGGGCTGTTTTCGGGGTTTTTTTTTATGGCACTTGTCTTTTGGCCATCGCCAAATATAGCGATCGTAATTTCTGTCCGTCCGTCGGTTTGTCGGTCTGTCCAGGTTTTGCTAGTTCGGGCACTTCCACCTAAGCTAGGACAATGAAACTTGGTAGGCATATAAGGGACCCTAAAAGAATAGGTTGGAAATAATCAGTTCACCGATCTGAGCATCGTGGGGGGAGTGGAGGGAAGGGGAATTTGGAATCTAGTGGTATTTTTAACTTTTGAACGGGTGATCGGATCTTAATGAAACCGTGGTATTTGGAAAGACCCCGTGTTTCACACGACCCGCTTAAAATCCGGACCGGATCCGACGACTTTGGGGGGAGCTGGAGGGGGGAACCGGAAATCTTGGAAAACCCTTAGAGCGGAGGGATCGGGATGAAACTTGGTTGGAAGAACAAGGACAAGTCGTACATACATTGTTGACATATCCGGACTGGATTCGGGCTCTGTGGAGGGTTGAGGGGGGGGGAGTGGAATTCGGTGATCCCGCGAGTCCGGTACTAGGACGATGACATTTGGTAGGCATATCAGCGACCTGAACAGACTGCCTTGAGAATAGTTGTTTCCCCGATCCGAACATCGTGGGGGGCGTGGAGGGGTGGGGAATCCAGAATCTAGTGGCATGCATAACTTTTGAACGGGTGAACGGATTCGAGTCAAACTTGATAGGCGGTAAGATAAGATGCTTTAAATTATTCATTTATGTGTCCGAACCAGATTCGGCCGTGGCAGGGGGAGTTCGGAGGGGGGGGTACCGGAAATAGTTTATCTAGGAATCAAACGATCGGATCTAAACTTAAAAGGTAGAAAAGTAATATGCCCTAGATGATCCGACGCAATGCCGGAAATACCAGACTCGAGTGAAACTAGATATCATATTTCTAGGTCCAAACCTAGGGGGGTTGGAGGTGGTATTTTGTGACATATTCATCTACTTTATTGCATCACTTACTTGTAACAAGTGCCATATGAGCTCGCAGCTCTTGTTTAAGTCTATGATTTGAACTTCGGCATTCATCTCATAAAGTTTGGAAGAACAGCAGCTATAAGCATCTTCTCGTCGTTCTCCGAGGAATCCTCGGGGAATCGAAGGGAACGGCGAGAATAGAGGAAGTCACTCCATGCGGACTCGGCGTGCAGAAACAGCGAGAACACAGGGAATGCTTCTAAAATGGATTTTGTTCGAACCAAACATATGCAGTTGACAAATTAGTCCCGGGACAAACAAAAACGCGGGGAATCCTCAAATGTAGTCCTCGGAGAACGGCGAGAATACGCCTTATATCTCTTTGCAATTTGTTAGATTATTTAGATTAATTAGATTATTTATTAACACAAAAAATAATACACTTCCTGGATCAAACTGCATGTCCGCCTAAAAAAGGCCCTGCGGCCTATGGGAACGAACATACAAATAAGGAGCTCGTTCAATAATACTACTTTTTAAAACAAACATAAAAAGAAACATAATTTTTAATATATTATGTAATATATACATTTACGAATACATTTACGAATACCAACTCTCAACTACTTTCACTTGAAAATGACTCTTTTAGTTGTTTTTAAAAGAGTGAAGGGTTGTTGCATTCTTCATACATAGAGGTATTTCATTCCATATCGCTACTCCTACATGTCTTATTGAACAAGACCAAAGGTTTCGATGGGATCCCAAAAATTCAATATCTGATCCAGACAACTGGGTCTTGTCTTATCATCGCCAGACTCCTTGAACATTTTTACAATTAAAATTCAGAAACAGATTAAGGCCAAATAGCTAATCATCTGAGAAAAAGTTCCTGCCACTACCGCCAATTTCCCGATTTCGGCCAAACTCCAAAACTAATTGTCCGGTGAAAAAAAGAAAGCTCAAAAATGAGCTCAGGGTATCTTCTTTCCCCAATAATGAACATCTAATCAACTTCAAATAATTTAACTTATAACAAATTTTCCGACTCCAGCCGGATTCCGGTCGAACTATATGTCCGGGTAAAATATGATTGTCACACACGGATTCAGCATATCTTCTTACCCCTAAATCGGTTATCTAATCAACTAGAAATAAAACTTTCACTTCTACCAATTTTCCGGTTTTGGCCGGATTCCGGGCGAACTACATGTCCGGAAAAATTGTTTTCACATAAGTGTTCGGCATGTCTTCTTGCCCTAAATCGAACATCTAATCAACTTCAACTTCAACTTTTAATTTTAACAAACTTTCCGGTTTGCGCCGGATTCTGGGCGAACTACTTGTCCGTCTTTATTTCACCATCGTGTTCAGCGTGTCTTCCTACCCCTAAATTGAACATCTAATCAACTTAAAATAAAACTTTTACTTTTAACAAACTTTCCGGTTTGGGCCAGATTCCGGGTGAACTACTTGTCCGTCGAGAAAATGGTTTTCACCATCGTCTTCAGCATGTCTTCCGACCCCTAATCAAACATCTAATCAACTTAAAATAAAACTTTTACTTTTAACAAACTTTCCGGTTTTGGCCTGATTCCGGGCGAACTACATGTTCGATGACAAAATGGTTTTCATCATCGTGTTCAGCATGTCTTCTTACCCCATAATCGACTATCACATTAGCTGTTTCAAAATATTTTGTTTGCCCCTTAATTTGAAACCCCTCCCCCACCCCTAAATGTAGGGCTACAAAGCCCATCTACAAACTTGACTGGTCCGACGACCCAACGAATCCTCACACCAAGTTTCATCAAAATATCTCATTATCTTCGAGAGTTATCGTGCTTACAGACGGACGGACGGACGGACGGACAACTTTTCGATGTCATACGTATCCCTCCACTTACGTTTTGGGATCCCAAAAATCGGATATGGTATGGCTGGCTTAAGGCCTACATCGTCCTATATAGTGAAGCCGACCTCACCAACACTCAAATTCCCTTCTCGCCATTGATGTTATCTTGGTAAAGCTAGTCGTCTGGCGAAGACCGGATATACAAGATCCAATCGTCTGGATCAAATATAAGAATTTTGGATCCCACCGAAACCGACTTCACCAACACTCGAATACCCTTCTCGCCATTGATGTTATCTTGGTAAAGCTAGTCGTCTGGCGAAGACCGGATATACAAGATCCAGTTTTCTGGATCAAATATTAAGTTTTTGGATCCCATCGAAACCTTTGCTCTTGTTAGTTTTGGATAGACGTTTTGCACTTCGTATATTCCATTTTCAAGTATTTTGCGTCCATCTGGCCGCGTCGGAGAGCGAAGGGCTGGATACTGTAGAGTCGACAAGCGCAAACAAGAACGTCGCTAATTTCAGGTAGAAAGTAATTTTTTCGAAAAATCAATATTTCTGAGCTATTTCATCACTGAAAGATCTTTGGGTTTTGAAAACTGTCGGTAAAAATAACCTGCTTGTCGGTAAATATCTTGTTGTCTAGTAACGCCTCTTGTTATAGTATATTCGAATTTGAAGTAGAATCAATGAACTGGCAACAAGTTAGAACTTGGTATCAAGTTAAAACTTTCTTTTGGTAAAGAAACAGATCACAGAAGCAGAAAAGCCGCCTCTCCCATAGGGTACGCAGGTACTTCTTGGGTGGCCCACATGTAGTATGTATAATTATCCGTCCAGTAAACTTTCTCTGACTGGTAATATATACTAAAATATAGTTACCATAAAAAAAAATCCTGTCACGTAATGCAGGCCACGTCCTTATTGTGAAATACATAAAACAAATTATCTGGGGGAAATGAACTGTCTGGGCTGACAGATGTCATCACATCAGATGAACTGAAAATCTCAAACCTGCAAACTCAACCCTTTTTCGAACACAATGGTAGGGCTGTCGACAAAATGTCCCCATTCGAAACGTCCCAACGGAACGTCCCCGTGACAAAACGTATCCATGACAAAACGTCCCCGTGGCGAAACGTCCCTGATCAAAACGTCCCCACGGCGAAACGTCCCCGGCTATAGATTTTTTTTTTTGCATCGAATGACAGGGATAGCTAGGCTTACGAGACTACTGATTGCGTCATTAGTTCAGACAAAAAATGTTTTTGGAACATAAACTTTTGAAAACCACCATGGATTGACTGCTTCAGCATTTAAACGATACTCAAGAAACAAACCAAAGTGTTGCTCCCGGCTATAGCCATTTCTTAAAGAAAGCGCAAATGTTTAGTAGTTTGTCAGTTTTTGTTTTATCTTTTATTTAATAGGTTTATTTTATGTGTTAGTTTACGCTGCGATATAACTCGTTGATCTCGCTTTTGTTCGATATTTAATTTTGTGGTATTATTATTAAAAAAATTTATTACAGGATCAAACCCGTCTAACCTAGATTTACTATGTCTCTCTACCTAACTAATCGTTCCATCCGATTTTGTTTCCTCGCTCCCCATGCCACTTTTATCCAGCAAAACGGCACTACGCTTTTTTTTGCATTTTTCTTGTTTGACTCTCTTTGAGACAGCGGGCTTCCCCTTTCTCTGAGGAGCATATTGGTGTTCCTCAGATTATGCATGTTGCTTCAAACGACCTAGAACCAAGAACAAATAACTCGTTATTTGTTCTTGCTAGAACTGACTAGTTACGAGTCAATTGCAAGGCATATTACACACATATTTTAACTGAAAAAATGCATTTATGAAGCAACCGGTCCTATTTCCGATTTTTCCTGCTTATAAGAAATGTTCCCACATCTGTCATGCACACTCTGAAGTTGTTTTACCTCGAACCTTCAGATCGAGGCGAACTTAAAAATCTATGCCGCCACGGGAACGTTTTGCCGTGGGGACGTTTTGTCATGGGGATGTTTTGTCATGAGGATGTTTTGTCATGAGGACGTTTTGTCACGGGGACGCCAGGGGACATTTTGTCACGGGGATGTTTTGTCGGTAAGCCCAAAGGTATCACTCCGGGACAAGGTGCCGACTAGCAGTTGGCTTCCGCGAATCGAACGCGGTGCTGAAATTTTCTTTTTATCGGCAACAAAGACATATTTTGCCAGACAGTCGGAAAAGATTAGAAACTTCTAAAGGCGTATCTTGCCGTTCCCGAGGACTCCTCGGGGAATAGAAGGGAAGGGCGAGAAAAGAGGGAGTCACTCCACGCTGACTCGGCGTACAGAAACAGCGAGAACACGGGGAATGCTTCCAAAATGGACTTTGTTCGAAAAAAAAATATGCAGTTGACGAAACTAGGCTGAATCCACTTTATTTTTGGTTTTGTTTATTCTAATTATTTTTAATTAATTTTACATTGCACCAACACCAGCAAAAATTGATTCACCTCCGCATCTGAAAGGGAGTCCGTTCTGATGTGACGGTGATGATAATCGGAATATTCCCCGTCCGTGGGGACTCGCGAGAATACGGGGAGTGAGTCCCCGGGAAAAAAAAAGCGGGGACTCCTCAAGTGGAATCCTCGGGGAATGGCGAGGATACGCCTCTAGTTGGACAAGTTTTAGGTACGGTAACGAATGCGGTGGGACAAACAAAAACGCGGAGACTCCTCAAGTGGAGACCTCGGGGAATCGAAGGGAACGACGAGAATAGAGGGAGTCACTCTGCGCGTATGGAATACCAAATAGGACAAAATGTTCCGAACGAAAAAATCATAGGTAAAAATCAGGAGTAAATATCACAGGGAAATACAAACAAAATAGATATTGATTGAAGATGGAAAGAAATCAATGGTAGAATTCACTAGGAGAAATCATGGGGAAAATTCATTGGGAAAAATCACGGGTAAAATTCACGCAACTTCGATCAAAGAAATCAATTGTAAAATTCACGGGGAAATATCAAAGGGAAATTTCACGGTGCCGCTCCGCTAACTTCAAACGAGAAATCAATGGTAGAATTCAATGGGAAATATCACAGGTAAAATTCATGGGGAAATATGAAAGAGAAAATTCACTGTTCACTTGGAAATATCACAGGTAAGGTTCACTAGAAAATATCAAAGGGAAATTTCACGCAATAATTGAAGATTTGTTTCTGCTATGGGCTGGCTATGGAGCGCAATTTGGAAAGGCAGAGAATTTAAATTCAATGTAAGCATGATCAATTTTGAAGTTTGAAGAAGAAGGTAGTTCATTTAGATCTTGAAGATGTGAGATCTGTATATAGCAGAGTGAGTTCAGCTGCTGCAGTAGCACACATTTTTGCTTGCTACCCAAGACCCCTCTTGAGATAAGGTTACAGGAGTGTTGCATGAAGCTGCCACCCTAAACTGCTATTTTTGGGAAATGACTTAGGGAAAAAGAGTAAAGGTTGAAATAAAATTCAGTGGAGTATCCTGAAAGGAAGCTTATAACCTTCGAATTCTGCTGGTACCATAGTTTACTTGTAATTGTTCAAGATTAAGCTGGAGAACACAAAAGAATATAGGCACCCAAGTGATCATGAAGTCGCCCACTTTGCTAAAAATGGTATTTTGCTACATGGTGAAGTTAGAAGCCAGCTGTTTGGTCAGAGAGGTTCCTTGACCTTTTGCAAATTACAAAATTTGCTGTTTTCTTGGAATTTGCATGATTTTTCTAGGGGTGGCAGCTTCATGATCCAAGGTGGCAGGATCATGTACCATGGCCAATTGGGGCAGTCTAGTACACTAGCCCCTTTTCAGGCACAGTGCTCAAACGTCTAGCACCATTCCTGGGTGCTAGACGTTCAAGCACTGTACCTTGGATTTCATGTATGGTGCATGGATTTCAGTATACAGTGCATACATCAAAAACACAGTTTCTGTCATAACAACTGAGCACCGTCTCGGACAGGGCTGAAATTACTACCGTGAATTAGAGAAATCAAAGACAATCCTTTGTATATTTTTCACAACTAAAACAAAAGGGCTGGGCTGATGACAGATATGAAAAACCTCATTTCCTTTTCTACATAGTCAAGGGTTTTGCATGCAAAGTGTCCTGTGCCTCAGCTTTTTCTACCTAGCAGCCAACCAGAATATTGGCTCTTGCGGAATAGATAGGGAAAATACATGGAAAATAGATAGGGTGCTGTTAGGTTTTTCATCTCCATCATCATTAGAGCCCTTTTGTTTTTGTTGTGAAAAATATATAAAGGATTGTCTTTGATTTCTCTAATTCATAGTAGTAATTTCAGCCCTGTCCGAGCTGGTGCTCGGTTGTTATGACAGAAACTGTGTTTTTGGGATCCCAAAACGTAAGTGGAGGGATACCTATGACATCGCAAAAGTTGTCCGCCTGTCCGTCCGTCCATCCGTCCGTCTGTAAGCACGATAACTCTCGAAGGGAATGAGATATTTTGATGAAACTTGGTGTGAGGGTTCGTTGGATCGTCGGACCAGTCAAGTTCGTAGATGGGCTTTGTAGCTCTACATTTAGGGGTGGGGGAGGGGATTCTAAAACAGTACCCGTGTCCAGAATGAAATCACAGGACCAGCTTTAACTCCAACCAGTTTTTCAGATAAGAAGTTCATAAAATCAGATATTTAAGGGAAAATCTTTAATCGTTTTTCCACAAGTTCATTTTCCAGCTCGAGCCTGAAGAGGACCCTTGCCAAGAAGGGCTGAAATATAGCTCTAATAAAATGTAGCTGACTTATCCGTTTTGCACCGTCAAATATGATTCGCAGTCAGCTTGGGTGAAGGACTATCCATTACTTATTTGTTTAAAATTCAACTGAAAAAGACTAAGGCAGGACAATCTAGTTACCCATCAGTTATTCACTTGAAGAGGCTCAAAGACTCGATGAAAATCTGTTACTTTGTTGCTCGCCTATTCACCAATAATATATTTTCATAAGAGTGGAATTTTCCTTTCTGTCTCATGTTACCTACCTGTCTTGATGAAAAAAGTTTACAAAAAATAAGTGTTCGCCCAGTTAGCTACCTTCTGCAAGCTGATCACTGGACACTGAAAAGCAGGGATTGTATTGAGATTCAAATTTTCTGCTTCATAGTAGAGTTTTGCATTGTGAGGACGGTCGTAGGTATCCTGAACATCATAATAGAGCAAATAGCGAAAGAAATTACATTAACACAAGCCAAATAATGCATTGAGTCCAGATAAATTATACAGAAATAAGTTGGCTTTTCAGTTAAACTTTAAATAAGCTTATAGACCCAGTAAAAGAATGGTGGAAATTTTGCTAATTCCTTGCTCCAGTATTTGTATGATCAAATTTGATCTAATTTGCTGATGGAAGGTCGTTTAGTAATGGATTTTTTTCTTTTCAGTTGTTTGTTTATTATTTATGGCACTTGCCCTTCGGCCAAGTGCCATATAGCGATCGAAATTTCTGTCCGTCCGTCGGTCTGTCTGTCGGTCCGAGATTTGCTAGTTTGGGTACTTCCACATAAGCTAGGACAATGAAACTTGTCAGGCATATCAGGAACCCCAAATGATAAAGTTGGAAATAGTCACCTCCCCGGTCGGAGCATTTTGGGGGGAGTGGAGAGAGGGGAATCCGGAATCTTGATGTATTTAAAAAATTTTGAACGGGTGATTGGATCTTAATGAAACTTGCTATTTGGAAAGACCTCGTGTCTCAGACGACCCACTTTAAATCCGAACCGGATCCGGTGACTTTGGGGGGAGCTGGAGGGGGAGCCAGAAATCTTGGGAAACGCTTAGAGTGGAGGGATCTGGATGAAACTTGGTGGGAAGAACAGGCACAAGTCCTAGACAGATAATTGACATAACCGGACCGGATTCGGGCACTGTGGAGGGGGATTCTGGTGATCCAGCGAGTTCGGTACTTCATGATGTAATAAGATGATGAAACTCGACAGGAATATTAGAGATCCGAATAGACCGACTTGAGAATAGTCGTTCGCACTATTATAACATCGTGAGGGGTGGTGGTGGGATGGGGAATCCGGAATCTAGTAGCATTTATAACTTTGGAACGGGCGATCGGATTTGAATGAAACTTGGCAGGTAGAAAGGACTATTGTCTCAGATGCTCCATGTCAAGTCGGGGCCGGATCCGATAATTGGGGGGGGGGGGGGTGGAATGGGCCACCGGAATTTGTATGAAACGCTTGATGTCGAGGGATCGGGATGGAATTTGGTGGGAATAACAAGCATAAGTATTAGATACGTTCTTGACGGAACAAGATCATGTCGGGGCTTTTTGGGGGGAGCTGGAGTGGATTTCCCGGAATCCTGGTGATCGCGATTCGCGAGATAGGATACTTCCACATGTACGAAAGACGATAAAACTAGACTTAAGGACCCGACACAGGAAGACTGCCGGTCCTGGTCCGACCATTTTTCGGGGAGTAGAAGGAGGAGGAATCCGGAAATTACTGATTAACGTAGGTTGCGAAAAATGGTCCGACTCAAGTGAAACTTTATGGGTGATAAGAACTGATGACCTAGATACGCAAAGCTTGTCTATGAACCCATGCGGCCATGGTTGGGGCAGTTGGGGGGGGGGGGGGGGGGGGGGTCGGAAACTTTATGACATGTACAAAAACCAAACGGATGGGCAGATGGAATGCAACCAGTTTATGCAGCCTAGATTTGTCATTTGATGTCCGAACCGGATCCGACCAAGGTAGGAGGAGGATGAAATGGGAACCGGAAATTTGCAGATATGCTTCGATCCGAGTTATACTTGATGGACGGGAAGAAGAGATGTTAGTATGTGTCCGAGTCGTATTCGGCCACAGTAGGGGGGAGTCCCTAAAATGTTGTGGCTTGCATAGCTGTTAAACGAGTGAAGTGATTGGAATGAAACTTGGAAAGTAGACAGATTGTCTGACGTAGTCGACATATTTTAGGGTCTGGATCGGATTCGAGCACGGGGGGAGGGGTATCGGAATTCCCGGAAAAATACTCAGATTCACTTTCTCGCTTCTCACACCACTTACTCCTAACAAGTGCCATATGAGCTCGTAGCTCTTGTTCTGGTTTGTTATGTCTTTTGTCTTCTTTTCCTCCCTCCTTTTTCTGCTGTGTTTTGGCTCGTTTCTATGAAATGTAATATGAATTGCTATTAAGCCCCACCCATTTCCGGGCCTTATGATGTGGCCATAAAAAGTGAGACGGTATCACTCTTTTATGAATAAAACTGGAACTGAGTCCAAGCTGACTGGGAAACATGCGGGAATACATTGACGACAAGCTAAAAGCTTAATGCCATGTATAATAATAAATAAATAAATATATTCAACAAATGGATAAAACGGATACGTATCAGCGATGCTTTGGCAGCGATATGTCGGCCCTTCTTGGCAAGGGTCTTGGTCAGGCTGTTGAACGTCAGGGGTGACATTAGGGAATGGTTGAAAGGAACCTGCGGTCATGTAATTTCTTAGTGTTGTGGCGGGTTCATTTCTTACCAAAGTTTTCCCTGACGTTCAAGAGCGTGATAAGGACCTTTGCCAAGAAGGGCAGAAATACAGCTGCCAAAGCATTGTAGTCGATGTATCCGTTTTACCTATTGTTTGAATAAATTTTATTTGTGGTACCTCTCTGGGCTTTCATCTTTGTGCTTGAATTCGGTCCTGTCAAGCTTATTAGGCCAGCAATGCCTATTCTGAACGTCACTGCTAGAGCAGGGGCGGTTCGAAGGGCGGGGGGGGGGGGTGTGACCCTTCCCTCCATGGTCCAGAGCATCTAATACAGGCAGCTACCAATCATGAATTTCACCTACAAATCAGATTTTTTAGTCGTATTTTTTGCATCTGAATATTAACCATGACTTTTAGTATCAATAAATATTTACGTATGGTTTATAAATGATGAAGTTTAATAATTTGAATCTTTTTCTTTCAAGAATAAATTGCCACACAAAAATCTCGTAAAGTTAACTAGATTGAATTCTCGTCTAAGGTGCGACGAACTTTACGAAATATACTTTGCGAAACGCCGTCTGAGTCGTCCTTAAGATTTCAGCCACCTTAAAAGCTAGTAATGACAGTAAAATGTTGGATTACAAAAAAATCGCCTGCGGCGCTCAGTTTAAATTTGTCTTCGGTTCACACGGTAAAAGTTGCTGCTTGGGATCTGAGCTACGATAAAAGCAAGAGTTTGTTTGGGAAGTAGTCAAATATCGCCCAATAAATGCCGATTTAACACATTTTGCCTGCGGCTCTTTCGTAGTCCGACCCTGTTTCTATTTAGTTGAAGTGTTCATCATTTATGTGCGGTTTTAAGCTTGAGATTTGGGGTCTAAGCTACATTTAAAGGTAGAAGTTTTATAGTAATTTAATTTTGCTCAGATTGAAAAAAGTTTGCCTGCGGCGTTCTGTTTAGTTTGTCTTGAGTAGATATGTCAGAAGCTGGTACCGAGGCTTGTCTTCTCTCCAGCGAAATTTGATATAAACGGCATCGTCCAATTCCTGTTACTTATTTGTTAATTATTGTGTTACTACAATGGCATTTTCCATAACGTTTTAAAATTTCTAACGTTAATATTTCTTGAGCCTGTGGTGCTGTGTTTTTAGCCAGTCGTATATTTTGAAGTCCTCCCCCCCCCCCATGCCCAAGCCTTTCGAACCGCCCCTGTGTTAGAGCCCAAGGTTCAAGAAATATAAATTCTCTTACCAAAGTCAAATAATTCAGTGTATTGAAATCTAAGATACGACCATAAACTTTTTTTCAGGTAAACTTTAAGATTTTGCTTCTTGACAGTTAGGACTGCAAAGAAATCTTATATTTCTAAGGCCAATTTTGAGATTATATTGTTTGAGGTTGGGTAACTCTTCTGTACTCTGATCCCAGCTATCTTATGCTGACAGTATAGCATTAGCTGAAATCGAATATTTTGTGCATAATCTGCAGAACTCCATCGATGGCATGACACAGGCTGTGTAGCCTATAGTAAAGGTATGCTTCCTTGGAGCCGATCAGGATTACAGTCTCTGTGATAGATTGAATTCTGTTCAGGAAAAGAAAACAAAATAGAAATATCAACTACCAAACTGTACCCAACCTTGCAACTATACGTAAATATCCTGCATCCAACTGTATGCACTGCGTTGGAAGCCTATTGTCAGTGATGTTTCTATTTGTTTAAACTGCTGTCGATACATTAGCTAGAAAATTGTCTAACGTTTTACTTTCTTTCAGATACTGCGCCAGTGGAGACATATGCTTTCAGTTCTATGAGCGTTGGAAGTTTACTTTCAGCTGCATCAGAAGTGATGTAATCTGGAAAGTGTTATAGTCCCTCCTGCGACTGCGAGCAAGAGCTCAAGCCGCCAAAGACTTTAGTGACACGTGGCAATCCCACTACTGTCTGGGAGCAGTAGATGGGAACTTCCTCGTTCCCATTGGGAAGCACATTAATATACATGCTCCAGAAAACTGGGAATCAGAGTTCATCTTTCTAGCTGCATGTCATGCCAAGTACAGTCCATATCGAATTGGGTCCAAGGGACCCAACTTCCATGTATACCAGTCTGGAACTGCCCTCAGCAAAGACAGATTACTTACTACCTGCTGCTGAATTATCTTATTTGGCATCGATGGCAGACTATGGTGAATCAGTAATCAGCAGTGCCTGGAAATACCTGATAATGAGATATTTCTATGGCCATTTGTATTTAAATTGTAACTTGACAGGTGCGACTTCCTCGCGGACGAACTTGGTTTTTTCTCTCGTTGATGGGAAATTGAGCTTAATGAGTGATACTGGTGATGCCAGTTATGTACAGCCCGGCGGCTCTGAGAAGAATCTAGACCGTGCAGTGACCTCTGAAGTCTCAGTTTGTCATGAAACCATGTGATTGTGTCCTGGATTCTAGATTTTCATTCAGTTGCCAAATAAAGGTACCGCACCACGATAATTCTGACCTTAAGCGAACCGTATAGCAAAGCCAAGTTCTGGTCCAGACTGGCTAGAGAATGACCGGATGAGTTAACGCTGATAGCAAATCTACGGAAGTACTCTCCAACCATGGAAGTGAGGTGCGCCATCTGTACATAAGTAAGATCCAGGCGAGCAGCTCTGATTTGTAGAAAAATGTGTTACGCCCTTAGCCTGAAAAATGTTCATTACTACGGAAGAATGGGTGCACTGCACTAAAGGATTCGAGTCCCTGGTCAGCGATATCACTGTGGAATCAAAGCGAAAGTTAGGAGAGTGTACCAAGACCAGCATAGTGTGGTCCTGCGGGCGATCCGGAAGCTAAAGAAAAAGCATTCTCGAAGTACTAACGCGACATGCGCAGCTTTATTAGAAATGGCCTGATTTGCCAATAGGTTGTATTTGTCTTTTGTTCAGTGTAATAAATAGAAACTGGAATTGTGTCGAGCAGCTTCTCACAAGGAACTTTAACCAGTTTTGAAAAAGGTAAACCTCCGGATTCTTGTAATTCCTACCGACTCATTAATTTTTTAGACGATTGTGTGAGCTCTTCAAGCTCTAACGTTTCCTGTAATTTGTTGAAAGCAAAAGTACCCTCGTTCGAATTCTGTTTCAGAAATAACTTGGATGTTCCTAGACCCTGCAGCATTCTTCAAATAGGTGTAAGAAACTGCATACGTGAGGTTTACGTCTTAATACACACCTTTGTTCAAATTGAAAGGTAAAGATTCTTATCAATACAACGTTCGGTGTTGCCACGCTGTCACACTGATACAGTTTTTCGAACTTTTTAAGATCATGAAAAGTGTTCTTAGTACTATTTGAGGCACGCGGCTACAAACTGAGACCTATTATATTGTAAAATACTACCAAATTAAAAGACGGACAGCATCGTTCCTGGAACTAACAATAAGCAGTCGTAACAGAGCAAAGCGTGTTCTTCTGAACAAAAATTGTTATTCCAACAAAGCAGAACTTGGTTACTTCCCATGGCGACGCTGCTCTTTCATCGGCCCGCTGGCCGAGCCAACCAAGCGATCTGATTGGGCCTGGATAAGACAAGTGGAACCAGAATCAATTCTCATTACTCGGCTTCTAACAGCGAGCCCGAGGAAAAGAGGAATCTGAATACGCTGTATCTCACCTTTACACCTATTTGAATGCCTAACTCTCAAGATGAAACTTGATAGTTGGAGTTGGGGTACTTGCAGATGGGCTAGGACAATGAATCTTGCCAGACGTATAGGAATCTCACAAGAGCCTTGTTTTTGTTGCAATAATGCTGCCATATTGCTGCTGCAGCATTTCTTTGCTTTGTCAAAAGATGGGTTTTTGGATTCACTGGCTGCAAGACGTCTTCTTGGTTGAAGCAGCACCTTGCAGGGAAGCACGGAATTGGTCGGTTAGCAAGTCCGCGACTCTCGGGAAGTGCTGCCGTCTTCCTCGGAAGCACTGCAGTGCAAAAACGGATGCAGAAAGAATCAGTTCGGAAGCGGCCGCGAAGTGGACCTGCAGCGTGCAACAAAATCGTGGCTCAGACTGGCACTTCCCGTGTCCGACGATCCAGACCGGACCGTTTCAGGTCCGGGTGCTGTGAAGGGGGGGGGGTATAGGAAAGCCTACGGCACACTTAGAGTCGAAGGATTGGGTCGGGACTTAGCGGGAAAGAGAAGCACAAATGAATTCCTGGCTTCCTTAAAGTGTGCATCTTCACCTGGACATTGAAAAAAAAAAAAACACTTTGGGTAAAATGACAAGTTTTCTGACAAATATTCCTGTTCTAACAACTGCAACTTTCGACAGGAGGGCATTTCGTTGTTTTATAATAACATAATAACAATAAATTTTATTTCAGCCAGAGGCCATATACACACACAAACAAAAACACAACAAAGTTAACAAGCACTAGAACTGTGTAGTAGGGCATGGTATGTCATCCTCACCCACCTTTCCTGGTCAATGGCGGCTGGTTCTTATTTTGTTCGTAAACAAGATATGACAAACGTTTTATTTCTACACTCCACTCCATGTTTTAGCGCTTATCCTAGATATGAGTTGCAGGGCCATATCACAGTCGGCCAATCAGTTACTTTCATGGATGGAAATATTATTACAAGTCTGTGGAATTAAGATTTCCAGTTGAACTAGTTATTTCAAGTTCACTTTAAAAACACCAGGTTGCAAGGGCAGAAGCAATCTGCTTTCTTTCCCTTTTCTCACTGCATTCCCAAGTTTATTCTGATTCGATCCAAGCATGCTCGTTGACATGTCATTATTCACAGGCCAGTATTCTTTCCTTTTTTTTCTTTCGCTGTTTTTGGTCTCAATCGTACAATTGTAAGCATCACATATTGCTTGGTTTTCTTTAATAAAAGCAGGCGATGTATTCACTGTTTTCAATGCCTTACCTGGCAATGTAGGTAGTTTTCACAAAGTGGTAAGGGCCGACAGGACAGAGGCATGGCCTCCTGGATGGCTCACTGGGCTGTGCTGGTTGCTCATGGCAGTGCTATTTATTGTCTTGATCTTGGGAGCTCCTACAACAGTACTCCCTCCTGGAACAGCATAGATATTACAACTGTTACGGGTAGCTGACCTGTAAGAACTGTTGTACTTTGTCGCTTGTGTAAAATCAATGGCCTCTTAGGGTTGAAGGATGGGTTGGGTACTTGCATGAAACTGAAGCAGCAGGATCATTTGTACTCTGGAAGAAACAAAGAAGTGTCAAGATAGACATAAGTGTGGTATTAAGAGATAGTCAACCAACTCGGACCCTCACAGTAAAATATTTGTATGGCGCTTGTAACTCTGCTCAAGTGTCATGTCCTGATCTCTTTGTCAGGTACACTCAACTCGAGTAGGATACTTCCAGATATTGTAAGACGATAAAACTTGGCAGGCATATCAGGGACCTGACCAGAATCAGATTGATCGTGGGGGCAGTGGAGAGAGGGGGAGTCTGGACTTGATATACTTTTTTTTATTCTGGGGGTAGGTCAGACACTGGCTGAAACTCAGGCACAAATGGCGGACTTGATATTTGTGAGCAGAGTCATCACTAGCCAAAATCTTTTGGGGGGGAAGACGCATCTACGGACTGGCTGGTAATTTTTACCGACTGTTTCTGCAGAGAAAAACAACTATTTTGACAAAAAACCTACCAATTTTCAGAAAAACCAACTGTTTTCATGAAAAAAATCAAGTGTTTTAATGAAAAAGCGATGCGCTTCGCGACGACTGTTATTTTTTACTGACTGACCGGCAGCATTGGGGGGGGGGGCATTCCCCCCCCCTCCCAGTTGTGATGCCCCTGTTGTGAGACCCTCTGTCTCAGATGTCCCAGTTCAGATTTCCGGACTCTGCCCGGTAATTGTGGGCACATTTTTAAGGGGACCACAAATTCATTCTTAAGCAAAACCCTTCAGCCAAACCTCATTACGGGCTCTCGGGAACCATTAAAAAGTACTGTTTGGTCATAAGTATCTTGTATGCTTTGTTGCCGAGATATGCACTTTGCGGAGTGTTCAAGTAAAGTGGTCACCAAGTTTGTACCAATCCTCTATTCTAATTGTATCTCAAGATCTTCTGTGCCCTCTTACAAATCTATTTTTATTCAACATGTTTTGAAACTCCTTTTGTTCCAAAAGACGTCTCTTCACTGTGCTGTAAAAGACACTGCAAGCACACCGACAGTAGCCTACACCAGCCTGACACCAGCTGGCATAGCAGTCTCAAGTTAGTTTTGTCTCTATGTTGCAGTCCACAAAAATTGCAGATCTTGGGGAACCATGCCACAGAACTGAGGAATTGGGTATGAATCTCAATAATATAGGAGGTCAGGCCTCTTGGCTGGAAAATTAGCCTGATATAGTAAATTCTCCTTTGCTTTGTACAACTTGTGTTTCTGAATATATCTCAAAACGGTCCTTGGACAGTAAAAAACGTGTGCTATTGCAGCAGCTGAAGTCCCTCTGCTATACAGAGATCTCACAGACTGCTCACAGATCAAACTGAAGTACCATCTGATCTGACCATGCTTGCACTGAATTTAAATTCTCTGCCTTTCCAAATTGCGCTCCATAGCCAGCCCATAGCAGAAACAAATCTTCAATTATTGGGTGAAATTTCCCTTTGATATTTTCTAGTGAACCTTACCTGTGATATTTCCAAGTGAACAGTGAATTTTCTCTTTCATATTTCCCCATGAATTTTACCTGTGATATTTCCCATTGAATTCTACCATTGATTTCTCGTTTGAAGTTAGCGGAGCGGCACCGTGAAATTTCCCTTTGATATTTCCCCGTGAATTTTACAGTTGATTTCTCCTCGTGAAATCTGTTCGAAATTGCGTGAATTTTCCCCTTGATTTTTCCCAATGAATTTTCCCCATAATATTCTCCATTAAATTTTACCTTTGATATTTCATAGTGAATTTCACCCTTGATATTTCCCTGTGAATTTTACAATTGATTATCTTTTTAAATTAGCGGCACCGTGAAATTTCCCTTTGATATTTCCCCGTAAATTTTTCTGGTGATTTCTCCTCGTGAAATTTGATCGAAGTTGCGTGAATTTTACCCGTGATTTTTCCCCATGAATTTTCCCCATGATTTCTCCTAGTGAATTCTACCATTGATTTCTTTCCATCTTCAGTCAATATCTATTTTATTTGTATTTCCCTGTGATATTTACTCCTGATTTTTACCTATGATTTTTTCATTCAGAACATTTTGTCCTATTTGGTATTCCATATGCGCGGACTCCGCGAACAGAAACAGCGGGAACACGAGGAATGCGTCCAAAATGGATATTGTTCGAAAGAAAAAAAATGCAGTTGACGAAATTAGTCTGGATCCACTGTAATTTTGGTTTTGTTTATTCTGATTATTTTTACTCAGTTTTACATTCACCAACACCAACAAAAATTAATTCCCCTCCGAATCTGAAAGTGAGTCTTTTTTGATGATGGTGATGATAATCGGAGCATTCCCCGTCCGTGGGGACTCGCGAGAATACGTGGAGTGAGTCCCCGGGAAAAAAAACGCGGGTACTCCTCAAGTGGAATCCTCGGGGAATGGCGAGAATACGCCTCTAGTTGGACAAATTTTAGGTACGGTTACGAATTCGGCGTAAAAAGTCATTTCGCGGCATATTTGCGGTATGCGGTGTAAACAAAATTTTATGCGGCATTTCCCTCAGAATCGCGGCGTTATGCCGCGAATGCGTTTCCATTCGTCCTGAAGGGAAGTTCTTTTTTTTGCTATACCGTTCGGCAGTTACCTATCAAGAAAACAAAGCAGAGATATATTTGTTTGTATTATTTTATAATGCATATAGTATCTGTTTCGATCAAGGCATTTTTGGGGTGCATTTTAAATTCCATCTCCGTTCGATGCGCTGAAGAGTTTAATTATTTTGCGGAAGGTCAGATTATATATGTAATAAACTCGGCTTTACTACCCCTAGTGCTCTTCTAGGGTGCTACGATAGTTGCTATCAGCTCGTACTGCTTATAATCGGTATATTCACCCGGCATTAGCCTGTCGCAAATTTCGTGGTTGAAAGGCATCGAAAAGCTACAACTGCGAGTGCCACCCTTCTTTGTAAATCGGATGATAACCTTTAGTGCACTATTTTTTGTCGCTTTCGTTGTATAGTTTGCCCGAAAATACTTTAGTTACTACATTGACCGTTCCAAATAGTGGCCTAACTATTTGCTTACCATGTTCGGAAGCGTGGTAACTACGGACATCTGTAACGTGATTGGCTGGATTACCCCGTGGAGTGGTATTTTACAGAAAATTTAAAATGCGTTCCAGCTTGACGTCAAGATGCCAACATTTGTGACGTCATGCGTAGTAACTACGGTAAGTAGGGTGGAAGACATGCGTAATAATGGATTCTAAATGCAAGTTTCAATTTAAAAATAAAGAGTCTGTTATGTTACTTTTTCAGGTCAATGAAATAACTGAGTCATGTCCCATATTGTGCAAATTTTGGGTCTGAAGGCTGAACCCAACATGACCTCGGTTGGGGAAAGACGGGTCTAATTTTCAATAAGGAAATGAGTAAAAAAAAAAAAAAATGTCTTCTGGTGTAGGCTACTGTTCATCCAAAACGATCCGCGTGTTGCGCGAAGCGCAACGCGCTGGAATTTTTTTAGACGTGGTACAATTTTTCGTCAGTTGGTACATTTTTCGGACGTTTTTTGGTAATTTTTGTTTCGAAGCGTTGGCAACACTGTTTCTCATCCTCAGGCTCAAGTGCAAAAGACAAATGCATTTCATATGAAGTAGCTGGGAACAGTGGGAACTCTGGGAAGAGCCCTTGCCGAATACCTTATACTTATAATCAATTTGTGTGCTCCTGCCTCCTGCTGAGGAATTGCAAAGTGGTGCAAGGATGAGGTCATACTCCTCTTTGCGCATCCTAGCTTGTGAAGGACTAAAGAAGCTATCCAAAAATGTTGCAAGTAGCCAGACAAGAGGGCGTACAGCTTCAAGGTTGTTTTTAATTTATAGATACACACCTTGCATCAGGCTTGCATGTAGTTGTTTACAGTTTGTTTAGTAGAGATGAGCATAGGCTATTTGAACTTACACAAGTCTCTAAATTTGTGTTCCCCTCTTGGCCTTGGTTTTGTTTTTTGCTCTTAAACAGCTGTTAACAGTCAACTAGAGCCTACCTGAAACCTAAATATTCCTTAAGCCCAAGCTGACTTTGAAAAATATGTTCAAATAATGCATATAACAGTTGGGCACCAGACTTTTTGGAGAATTCCCCTCCACAGGGGAATCCCCTGCACAGGTGAAAAAGAATCCCCTGTGGAGTGCTGTGGAGGAGATGGTGTTGGGGGAAAAGTGCAGTTTTCCCAACTGCTCACACTTTTACCCAACACTATCTCCTCCACAGGGGATTCTTTTTCACCTGTGCAGGGGATTCCCATGTGGAGGGGAATTCTCCAAAAAGTCTGGTGCCCAACTGTATAATGGATATGGCAGCTACGATTGTAGTAACTTTTTAACTTTTCAGCTATGTACCTAATCGTAGGTGGCATAGCCTATCCATTTTATGCATTATTTGGATATAGCTCGACAACTTCCTGAAACCAGTTGTAGGCTACATAAATCCTAATTTTTGGACATGGACATGGTGTCCCAATGTCTGGGCATGGTGATTGCAGTCTAGTACACTAGTCCCATTTCAGGCACGGTGCTCAAACGTCTAGCACCATGCCTGGGTGCTAGACGTTCAAGCACTGTACCTTGGATTTCATGTATGGTGCATGGATTTCAGTATACAGTGCATACAGAAAAAACACAGTTTCTGCCATCACAACTGAGCACTGGCTCGGACAAGGCTGAAATTACTACTATGAATTAGAGAAATCAAAGACAATCCTTTATATATTTTTCACAACAAAAACAAAGGGCTCTAATGATGATGGTGATGAAAAACCTAACAGCACCCTATCTATTTTCCATGTATTTTCCCTATCTATTCCCCAAGAGCCAATATTCTGGTTGGCTGCTAGGTAGAAAAAGCTGAGGCACAGGACACTTTGCATGCAAAACCCTTGACTATGTAGAAAAGGAAATGAGGTTTTTCACATCTGTCATCAGCCGAGCCCTTTTGTTTTTGTTGTGAAAAATATATAAAGGATTGTCTTTAATTTCTCTAATTCATGGTAGCCTGTCCGAGCTGGTGCTCAGTTGTTATGACAGAAACTGTGTTTTTGATGTATGCACTGTATACTGCCATACATGAAATCCAAGGTACAGTGCTTGAACGTCTAGCACCCAGGCATGGTGCTAGACGTTTGAGCACCGTGCCTGAAAAGGGGCTAGTGTACTAGACTGGGTGGGTGATTGTATGTTCGTGCACCATGCCCTGCAGGTTGCCTGCAGGAAGGATGGTACCCCCATGAAAATGTGTTGAATTGAGAGTCTGAAATGGAAATTAGCTTTTCAAGCGGATTTGTATGATGGTATGGTGGCCCCAGCGTATGAGCACGCACCATGCCCATGAGTTGGGGCATGCCCTGACATTGGGGCACCATGCCCAAAAATTTAGGGTTTGTGTATGACTGCCTGAAACTCCTTGATTTTTTATACCCTATGCTGCTGGGTATAGCTAGCTTTTGGAATATCCTGGCCTATGCCTAATGCTGGATACACAATGCCAAATAGGGGATACTCTGATCTGCTGTTATAAAACATTGATGATCTGAGTGAATCCCAGAAATAAACTAATCAGAATTCATCTGTACAGTAGAGGTATGCTTTTGTTTGTTGACTTTGAACTTTGCCATTTTCATGCACTTGCGGTGACCAAATTTAATTACCAGTTAGACAGAGATGTTAATTAAGGACCTTTGAAACACCGGAAAAGTTTTTTTGATCTCCATTGTATCATTTAGCTTAAAACTGCACTGTTCACATTTAAGTAACTGTTCAAATAAACATACCTCTACTGGAATTAACTGTTCAAATTAGCTTACCTCTACTGTAGTAGAGCAGCTCAAGGTTAGGATACCAACAGGTATCCAGCATTTGGCATAGGGTATCCGAAAATAGGGGTTTGTGGTAAAATGATCATATGGGAATGAAAATTACAACTTTATATAAAGTAAGAGCCAAGCTTTTACAACAAAAGAGGACGAGCATGTCACCTTCAGACGATTCCAACTAAAACCACTAGTAGCCACTATAGGCCATACCCACAAGATTTCGAAGCAAGAAGAAACAGCAGTTTGCAGAAAATCATAGAACTAGTTGGCAAGTTTGGATATTACAGTATTAAAGAGTACTTCACAACAAATAGCCTGTTCTAAAATTAGGAATCGGTGATTGACTGGGTCTACTCGAGTTTTTCTTTTCTTTCTTGGCATAATGTTTAGCATAGCCTATTCCAAAATCATGGATCTGTGGTAGACTGGGCCTATTGTAGTTTTTTCTTTTTCTTAGGCATGCGAAATGTGAAAAATAGTGTGAAAATTGCACAGTTCTCATCTTCCCACATAAGCTACTGTTTTAGCTGTAAAATTTAGAAAGTTAAGTAGAAATCTTCACCTGTTCTACATAGTGTGGTAAGAATCACTAAGGAGCTGTGCTAGGTTGCTGTTTCTGATACTGTTCGACAAGGTTGTTTGAATTGTGTTTTACTTTGCCATCTCAAATGTGGCATCCTTTTTATAAGCTCCTTCAGCCCAAGCATACTGTGAATGATATCTTACTGTGTTAAACGGATGTATCAGCGAAACAAACCTGTGATCAGAGGTTCGTTTTTGTGGCCCAAACCTGAAGAGGGCCCTTGCCAAGATGGGCCAAACTATCGCTCAAATAGAACTGAGCTGAAGTATCCGTTTTACGCAGTCAGATAGGTATCGTGTTTATTTTACTTAAAAAAAAAATTCCAGCTTTCATGTGGACAACACAATTTGTGGACAATACAATTTGTTTTAGGGTGGCTGGCGCCACTGGTTTCGTCAGTGGAGCGGCCTACTTGTTTGGGAGTCCCAAACAAGCAGAGTCAGAAGGTGTACACTCGCCGTTCATGGCAGAGCCTATAACAGATGAGGGGACTCGAAAAGAAATGGCCTCTGATATGAAGATTCGGATGGAAGAATTTATAATGAAAGTACAGGTACGGGGACAAAACTATTTCTTTGCTGTTGCTGCAGGGATGATAGCAGTGATGATACAGTTATTCTTCTGGATTTTCCCTTCTCTTTTTTGTTTTTAGGAAATTTAGTGAACAAGGTAAAAGATATAGCGATGGTAGCATGAATGTGGCAACATCCAGTTATTCTCCTGGATTCACCAGCCTCCTGTTTATGCCTCCTGTTTATGCTGACCTTCTGATCTGAACTGGACCAGTGGATGACATAGAGAAACCGTCTCAATCCTTGACTTCTTTTAGACTTAAGTTACAAGAAATTTGCAGTTTTCCAAACCTATTAATTGTTTCAGCATGACTTCTGCAAAGCGCTTGAAGCTCAAGAACCAAACGGCAAAAAGTTCCTAATCGATCGCTGGCACAGAAAAGAGGGAGGGGGTGGAGTCACCTGTGTGCTGCAAGACGGCGACACCTTTGAAAAGGCTGGAGTCAACATCTCTGTAGTTCACGGTACCTTGGGACAAGGAGCGGTCCAACAGATGAGAGAAAGGTAACCCGAGTTTGGTATATGGAAGTCGGCAATGCTAAAAGCACGACTGAAACCGGACGCGATTCTATTTGTTTATTTCTCTGTAATGAGGGTTCTCATCAATCCAATGATTCTGTTTTCTGTGCGCAGTAGAAGTCGAATGTTCGCTTTCATCAAAATATGCGAGGAACTCTATGTCACTCTTGACCAGAGTTTTTAGTGGAGTGTTCCTTGGAACAATTCACTCCTGCGAAGGCTCTAGCAGCTTTCAGCTTTCGATTTTCACCATATTTTGTGGGGCTCATAAATCGTGAACCAGTGCAAGTATCAAGTTCAAACTTGGTTTGATGGTCCACCACCCACACCCATCCGAATCAGGGGCAAATGGGCCCAGATTGTCCAGGAGTAAAGTTCGTTACCCGTGACAGGAATCAACAGGTATCAAGTTGAAACTTGGTAGGTTTGTGAGCACTGGCGTCTCTTTTTACTTCTTGCGGGTCCCAAACCCCACCACCGCTTGGTTCAGGGGCAATTGGGCCCAGATTGCCCATTTTCTTATGCTTTTAACTTGACAATAAGTGAAGATAGGGCGATGAAATTCCTTTGTGCTTTGGATCATAGGGTTGGGGATTTATATGTGGATTTGAACCACCCCCCACTCTCTCCGTTTATGGGCAAGTGGGCCCAATTTGCCCGTCAGTTAAGTTTTTGACCCGTGACTGGAATGAGACTCTAAGCTGGTATTGTCGAGGATATTTAGGTCTAGATATGCAGTTTGATGTACTGTCGAGGATATTTAGGTCTAGATATGAAATTTGATGCACCCCCCCCCCCTCACCCTCCCGTTCATGAGTAAGTCATGGGCCCAGATTTTCCATGTGTTACGTTCGTCTATGACATTGTCTCGAGTTCAAGTCTTGTATACTTGTGGATATGTATGTATAGATGCGGATTTTGTTGTTACAGCAAGAAATAAGACCATGCGGCGTACTTCAAAGCTCACGGGCAAGTGGACTCAAATTGCCCATGAAAAAAGTTCTTGACCCGTGACGGTAATCAAACTCTAAGCTGGTATACTTGAAGAAATAGCGGGCGCAAGTACACATTTTGATGGGTCCCGCCCCCCCCTCCCGTTCATGGGCAAGTTGATCTTGACAGGTCTCAAGTTCCACTCTTGTATATTTGAGGAGGTATATCTATGGATGAGGATTTTGGTGTAACAGCAACAAATAAGACGATGCGACGTAGTTTCATCTTTAATGAACAGTTGGAAACTGGACGGCTCTGTCATATGATCAACGATATGCCGTTCGTAAGGAATTTGACAAAGGGGGTATTATACTGCTAGGATTTGGTTTATTGCACTTGTTATTACTTAGCCAATGGAAAAGCGGTTGAAAGGGTCGGACTGGCTGGCAGACCATTCAGGGCTGGAACTCAAGCTTTTCGTGCAAGATCTTCAACATTTTTTTGGATTTATACTGGCTGTTTGTTTACATTTAAAGCTTATAAAGTGGGAGATTACAATTAGGTTATTTCAATATTTGTTTGGTTATTGGGGATGTGAAATGTCTTGGTTCTAACGCCGTTTGTGCATAAAATGTGATAAAAATTTTACTTTCACACTCCACGTCTGTTGTTTACTCTCTTCAACCAACAATTAATCTCTAGAGTCAACCTATACGTTATGATAAACGTCCTGGTACCTAACTCAGCCTGTATGGAGCTAATATGAGCTATGGGGCTCATCTATAATTTGACCTGTACTTTGACCCAAGGGATCCTCATACCAAGTTTGAAGAAAATATCTGTACCCCTTCGAGAGTTATCGTGCTGACAGACGGACAACTTTTACGAAGTCATAGGTATCCCTCCACTTAAGCTACGTTTACACGGAAGGTTTTTACCCGTACTCCGCGGGTATTTTTCCCCGCAACAGCAACAAATCGCCGGGTATATGGACTTCAGTTTCGCGAAGTTTTTACTCGGGTATTTGTTTGTCGAAGGGTATTCTTCGACGCTAGCAACGACAAAATCGGATTTATTCTTCGACGCCAGCAACGACAAAATCGGATTTCCGAGCAACAATTTTGAATATGTCCATATAAAAAGTGATCGAAATGGACAAATGTTTGTGTCGATTGTAGAGAGATATCCTGAGCCTTACAACCTTGAAATCTTTCGCCATTTAACAGTAGCCTACTCTCCCTTGAAAATACCCGGGTAACGTGTGAACAATTTCCCCTCTCGTCTCCGGGGGAACAATACCTGCCGTGTAAATGATCATTTACGTTTTGGGATCCCAAAAACAAATGAGTTCCAAAACAGAAGATAGACCTGAAGGCCTACTGAGGCTACTGAAGCCTGAGTTCCTTCAAGCATGAATTCAGATAGCTAAAGAATGTAGTTGACATCCCTTGACTGCGTCAAATGTGTAGCGAGGAAAAGTAATAATCTGTCATTTCTGGCTTCAGATGAATGAAAAAAATATTAGATTGCAAATATCTTATGGCTAGCTTCGGAAGTAGGCTACGATTTTTGCGGTTCGCGTCCGAACGGCTGAAGTACCGGAAAACTTAAAGGGTCCCTTGCACTATTTACTCTTCAGCTTACAGTTATTAAATATTTGAATACTTTAAAACTAGGTTGCGGTTTCAACAAATAACCCACGGTTTTGGCTGTTTTAAGCGATTTTCGAGACCCTTTGATTTATAGCGAAAACTTCTCGCAGACACTGATAAACGTCGAAGGTAGGACAACATGGCAAGTGAGAAAATCAGCGTGGTTTTTGTTAGAGGGTTTAGAATATACCGTACGAAATTGAGGTCTCCGGATTTTGGAATATATGGAGTGGTTATGGAAATAGGTTGCTTTAGTAGTAGACAGGTCCTTTAAGGACGGAAATGAATTCAGTATGTATTCTTACTCCGATATCGAAGCTCTAATCGACTTCAGAACAAACTTTCTATCAAATTTCTGTTTCTGCCCGATTCCGGTCTCTTTTCCGACGAGAAATAAAGTTTGAACTTTGACCGGAAGGATCCTCACCAGATTTGAACAAATTATCTCAACCCCTCGAGACTTATCCAACAATCGTACTAAGAGACGGAAGTACAAACTAATAATAGGTTCCGTACGTTTTGAGATCTGACAAAGCAGTCCTGCAGTAGGCATTAACAACGCACAATAGACGACTGTGTCTTTATCAATGGACCGCTAGTATGCGATGCAAAAGCTCCTTTGTTGTAACTGTGTTAGAGTATCATAGTCCATTTCGTAAGATTAGCACATAATTCTACAGATGCAGCGAAGGTTTCCAGTGATTCCATATGCGGTGTCTCGCCTCGGGTATTAGCAAAAAAAAAATCTTGCTATCCTTACGTGATTCGTGGCAGGTGGTCGTTGTCTTTGCGTGGGCGAGGGTGCTTGCGATGGCTAACACTCAAAATGCCCACGATCATAATGCCCACGACTCAAAATGCCCACTAAAAATGCCAACAACTAAAAATGCCGACGACTCAAAATGCCCACGGTTGGATTAAATTTGAGGTTTTCAGTCCGAAATTAGGTGTGACTGAGTGACGGGAGGAGTAGACCTAGTATCAGAATAACGGTAATCGTTTGATGAACTTGTATAATCTCAGTGATAAATATAACGCTGGTTTATTATTATTTACAAGAAACATTTGTAGCCTATTACATCGTAGTTAGATACCGCAAAAACGCTGTGCTTTCTTGAGTAAGCCTCTGACTGATAATGAGCCCCCTTGGAACTTCTCTTTAAGTGCTTGAATTTGCTGGTCTTTCCGGACCATACTTCAGTTCCTTCAAACGATATATATTCATGATCCCCAAGGGCCCATGATCATTTTTGCCTCAAGGGTTTTGCTTACAAGTGAATTTCTGGACAAATTATAATTTGAACAAAATATACATTTTCATGATTCCAACATCATTTGTGCTTCAAGAGTGTTCATTACAGATGAATATCTAGCGCCCCTAAAGTGCGCATCATCACGGCCAAATGCACAAATAAAATAGTTTCCAAGGACCCATGATCATTCTTATCTCAAGGGTTTTGCTTACAATTGATCGCAATTAAACCAACACACGAATTGACGAATTCCTACTTTCATCCTACGATCCAGCCTTGCAAGTGCCGTATAAGCTTCCAGCTCTTGTTAATCAAGGAACCATTCTTACCTTCGTGATGCAAGTTAGCTGGTGGATTTCGATCTCCTGGTTTTGCTTTCTGGGTTGGCACAATTTTATACTACATTGCTTCTTTACTTTAACGCAAACAATGTTAATCCTGTTCCTTATAATCTCGTAGTCCGCTGTCCCAGAATGATTTTGGCCTCCGATACGATATTAGACTCCCCTGTGACCACTTTGAACTGTCGGCATTTTAGGCCGCCGGCATTTCGTGGTCGTGGGCATTTCGTGGTCGTGGGCATTTTGAGTCGTGGTCATTTTGAGTGGTAATTTTGAACCGTGGGCATTTAATCGTGGGCATTCTGAGCGTGGGCATTGTGAGAGTGGGCAAAAAGACCGTGGTGATTTTGGGAACCACCCTTGCGATTAGGGTCTTAACCTCGCCCCTCCGTGTATTCCTATCGCCTATCGGATAGCCGATTTGGCTTGGCCGCCATTTTGGAAAGCTCCGAAGAACTTTTGCCTGGGGCCAAAAGGATGGTTTTTGCTTGTCCTCGAGCCAGAGCCTACGGTGTGTGAAGTGAAGCGAAGTTGAATAGCCCGTGTCAGAGAGGACTATCTGAAGTTGTGCAGCCAAACTTTCATTTCATCAAACCATGTTTCTGCTTTCGAGTAGGAAGATTCTTTCTAGCAGGCAAGCAGGCAGGCACCAGTTTTAACTTGAATATGGACTAAAATCTGTAAGTGCTAAATATGTGAGGCAGTTGCCCGGCCCCACAGCCAATATGTCTTTTTTGAATGATTAATAGAAAAATGTGGAGAAAAGTCCTAAGGTCCTGCCATCTTTTGTTTCTACCCATTTCTGTTCGTGATTTCAGCTAAGTTCATCATTCCATTTTATGCACTAAGGATTGTGTAGAGAAATGGTATCAGATATGCCTCTTAAACTTTAAAAGTTCTCTCAGTGCTAAAGAAATTAGAGCTTGTCCGTTGCTCCTTTCTAAGTGGTGATATTAGAAAGTTGGCCTACGGCAAAAAAGTCAACTTTTGTAATACAGATAGTTTTTTTTATTCAATGGCAATCGATGGCTCTTAATGAGCTGATCAAAGTATATGCTATCGTTTTTTTTTTGTACGAAAATTCCGTCATGAGATACACCATTTTGAAAGTATTGAGGGGTTGACAACTTTAGTAGTAAGGTACACACTGAAACCATAAATAGGCCGATCCTGATTGTGACACATGTAGGGGACTTGCAAGCAAAAACGGACTGTTAGACCATAATCGTATTTGGTGATGAGGGGTTGGCAACTTTTGCTAGTTCGTGTAGGCTACTTATTATTTGTTTCCGGTGTATTTGGTGGTAAAACAATTTAGTTACCGATAGTAAGACATTTAAGGGACTTGTAAGTAGCAATCGGCTGTTAGGCTGTAAATATCTTCGGGGATGAGCGGTTTGCAACTTTCGCTAGTTGGCGTACCTATTATTTGTTTCTTGTGTGATGTCTATCACGGGGAGAGGGGCTTGTAAGTACAAATCGGTTGCTAGAGGGGTTCATGAGAGGGTATGAAAATTCGTCTCCATGGTCTATCACTGTAACCTAGGATTAAGTATTTACTCAACGGGTACAAATCGTAAGCATAATTATTTTCGTGATGATTGATAGAGTGTCATGTGTGATATTTTGATCCTGAAAAGTTACGGATAGCTTTGTAACACCAATTAGATCATATAAGATAATGTTCCAAGTTTTCATCCGTCACGATTGAAAAGGATAAAGGTCCACTGGCTGAAAAATCAATTTAGTCCCTTCTTCCGATATTCACTTTTTGTTGTTTTTTCAACGCTTAGAATAGCATTTGGTCATGTAATTACCGATTGTGTTCTTCTTGGAACGCAACGTTTTGAAAGCTTGGACGGGTTGACAACTTCAGCATTTAACTGATAGCGAAGAAACAAAACCAAAGTGTTACACTTTATTCGGCGAAGCCAAACAAAGGTTGCCGCAATACTTCACGTTGCCCAGGCAACGTAGATCTAATTTTCATTAGCAATTTATCGGTCGGTAATTTTTTGCGCGATTCGACGATTTGATGTATGCCTTTCCCGGAGTTGCTGGCTTTGCACGTTGCCCGAAAGTTCCTTGTAAACCATCCTTTGAAAAGACGGATATTCCTGATGGTCCTCCTCCAAGTTCTGCAACGACCCAGTTTACCACGTACAGTTTTGCTGGTGAAGAAGACCGGACTTAACTTTTGTTGATACTTCTAGAGGAAAGAAGATGCGCGAAAACGTCCCCTTTTTTGCCACAGGGGTGAGCTGCGTCATCCACCCAAGAAATCCATTTGTTCCGACTGTGCATTTTAACTACAGATATTTTGAAGTTGAAGATGAAAACGGAGAAAAAATCGTAAGTTGTCCGTCATTAATTCCTTTATTTGCTATTTTATTAGTAGACGCACGTCTTCTTTGCTGTTTGTCAGCCTCCGCAAAAAAGAAAATACAGTTTCGAAATATGCTTCTTGTCTCGTTAGGGATGGATTACGTGCAAATTGTGATACGAGGCTCGCTATCAATTCTGTGTTGAGTGCCAGATGTTGTATAATAGTGAGGAAAGTCATCAACAATTAAATCGTAAGGTGATGTGTCGAAGAGCACGACACACTTCCCTACAGTCACTGTCCTGAATGGTGACATAAGCCAGAGAATGGTTTTGGGAGGAGTAAGAGACATTTTTAACTCGTCCCTAAAAAAGCCGATTTGCAAGCTTTATGCATTACCCAAATTTAGGCTCTAGTTTCGATGACAAAATGTAGAGTAGAAGGAAACTAATTGAAACGTCTTGTTTTGTAATAATAATTCGAATTTCGGCCACGGGCCATATAGAAACATAAAACAAAAAAAGCAAGAAAAAATACACATTCAAACTACGGACACACTTTCCTGAGGAAGCCTGAAGTGGAGTTGATTCGTGAAAGTCCGTGAATCCTGATTAGCATATTATCGAAGCAGAAAGGTCAGCGAGAAGCTTTGGGCCGTCTCACAAACTGCTTGGTACAGAGAATCTACCATAAGCCCCCCCCCCCTATGTATTGGCTGATCACATATGGGCAACATTGTAAGGATCAAATCAGTTGATAAGCTTTTTGCTTTTAGTGGTGGTTTGGCGGCGGCACTGATCTCACACCGTACTATCTAGATGAAGAAGATGCCAAACATTTCCATAGCAAACTGAAAGAAGCATGTGATAGGCATGATCCGTCATTTTACCCAAAGTACAAGAAGTGGTGTGATAAATACTTCTTTATTAATCATAGAGGTAAGTAGTTTGAAGTACTGATCTTCCTGTGGGTGAAGTAAGCCATAACAAATAATCATCTGAGAGACCCTCGTCCTGACATTTGCCTGCATCCCTTTCCCTGCACAGGAATAATTCTTGACGTTAGGTAAGCGCCTGAACTCCGAATATCAGGTAGTGCTTCAGCCCTTCACCAAACATTAGTTGCGTTTTTTGCAGATACCATGGTATCTGATACCACGGTCAAAAGGCGTTCTTGCAGTTATCGCGGTATCTCGCAAGCTATCATGTTATCTGATATTCAGATACCACGGTCCGACCGTGGTAACTGATGGTCGTGTCTGAAAAAGTCATCTCACTTTCATCATGTTTTGTCAAATTGGTGGGAAAGAAGTTTGGCACTTAGTGGTGTGACTGAATATCAGTTTTCTTTTGGGATGACTTCGAAAAGCGTAACTTCGGCAATTGTCGTGTTTGCAGAGCAAGCGTATATCAGATACCACGGTAACTCTAAAAACGACTAATTGCAAATCCAGTTACCATCGTAACAGATACCAACAGATAGCATGGTATCTGAAAAAACGCAACTATTGGATGTCCAGAGGTCCACGCTGTATGCTGTTTTGACTTCTGCCTCTCATTCTGAGTCGGTTTTAATGTTCCCCTACGTTAGTTGCCGTGAGCTCACACCGGATCCGCCGATGATAGTATATTCAGTTTGTTTACAGAGGAGAGACGAGGAATCGGCGGTATTTTCTTTGACGATGTGGACTCACCATCGCAGGAAGAATGTTTCCAGTTCGTGAAAAGCTGTGGCGAATCTGTGGTCGACTCGTACGTGCCTTTAGGTAAGCTCGCGACTTTTCTTAATTGTTTGACTTTGCGGTTGTCTTCTTTTACGCATTGGAGGATCAAGTTCGATCATCGGTAGACCGACAACGAATATTCTGATATTTTTCGATTGGTCAATCCACAAGTCCAGTGCATTTTCCACTGCTTTGTTTTTTGAAGGACCGGTCACATAATATAGTAGAGGTATGCTTATGTGAACACTTTTTTAACTGTTCCACTACCTTGGCTTTACTACTTGCATGTAAAAAAGTAAAATGGAAAATAAAAATAAAAAAATTGATATCAGCTAACAACCAATTGGCACAAACTTGAAGTAGAAATTCAAGTAACTTTCTTTGATTTTGAATTTACAAAAAAGCACCTTCTTCTTTTGGAGGCATCTGCGGGTTCGGGCCGTTTTCTCGTGGCAAACTTTTCAAGTTCTGAAGAGAAAACCAGGAGCGTGTTCCACCCTTGTAACAATAGTTACTATTTCCGTTCCATCCTCACGAAAAGTTACTACGCTGACCGTTCCAACCTTGTCGGAATAGTAACTAATAGTTACTATTTGCTTACCATGCTCGGGAGCGTGGTAAGCGTAGTAACCACGCATCTCTGGAACGTGATTGGTCGGATTCGCCCCTGGCGTGAGATCCTGCTGGAAAATAGAAAAATCGTTCCAGCCTTGACGGCAAAAAGCCAGAATTCGTGACGTCATGCGTAGTAACTACGGTAAGTAGGATGGAACACGCTCCAGGTGTCAGTAGAGTCACTATCAGCCATGAATTAGCAAAATGTTCAAAAAGTGATAAAAGCGTGCATAGTTATTACAACTATTTATAGTAAAAAATGCCTGGTTTGGTTTTTACTTTTTTCTTCGGCGATCGTTCACTGTTAACAGTCGTTCACATAAGCATACCTCTACTGTACCTTACTGCTTCACTCTACGTCAGATATTGCGTCATTGTTATTTATCTTGACGGCACTGCGCTGAGGTTTGCATTCTAGCCAAACACTTTTTGTGGCGGATCAGGCTGTCTTGTATTGGTCCCGAGGAGCTCATTGGTCAGGTATAACGGTTATGTATGTTCTTCCATGTTTCTCAACAAAACCAAGGAGCAGAGCGAGGGTGAAAACAGCCCGGACGTGACAGAATCCGACAGAGTTTCATATTGGAATGTAAATTGTATCTACTGCCACTTATCCTTTAAAGTTTAGCTGAAAAGCCAACTTGTTTTTGTATAATTTAACTGAATGCACTGGATTGTTTGGATTCTGCTAAGGGATTTTTGGATTTTCCACTCTCTGCTCTAATAGTGACGTTCAGAATATCTACAGCCGTCCCCACAACGCAAATTATACTATGAAACGGAAAATCTGAATCTCAACATAAACGCGGCTTTCAATCGCCAGTGGTGATCTTGGTGAAGACTGCTTAGTGGCAGAACACACATTTCGTAAATCTTTTTCATCAGCCATACAACAGAGTTACAAGCCCATAAAGGTACCACAAATCCGACAGAGAAATTCCACTATTCGAAAATCGGTTATTCGTAAATAGCGCTGCAACGAAGTAACGCGTTTTCGTCGGGTCTTCGAAGCCTATTTAAGTGAATAAGTGATTTTTTAACCCGTAGCCATAATTTAACTTATTTTTATATTACGTAAAAAAAGAAAAGAAAAAAATCTTCTTTCGTACTTTTTGTGGCTACTCCTCCTTCCCTCAGTGACGTTAATTTAGTCTATTTTTACCCATTTTTAACTATTTACGTCGCTTAACTTTTGAAAATAAGCCCGTATTGTATTTACTATTTTTCCCCCCTAAGACATCTTATTTTTATTTTTGTCTGTCCTATACAGACCTCAACCATAAATTTAAATTTTACTCCCAACCAAACTATAAGTGAATAAGTGATGGGTAATTAGATTGTCCCATCTCAGCCCTTTTCGGTTAAACACTAAAGCGTTTCTTAAAATTAAACTGCGACCAGTATGGATAAAGATAAAGACAGTCTAAGTTGACGTAGTTAATTACAGTAGGGGATTTGTTATACTTAGCCTTCTCCGGACTCATCGGGGTTCGCAGCCCCGTGTGCTCGAGCGACCCCTCTCCCGCATACTAAATAAGTCCATGTGAGATGACCTCTGTTTTCAGTTGCGAAACACAAGAACGATCCATACACTGAGCAGCATCGAGACTGGCAGCTTCTCCGCAGAGGAAGGTACACAGAGTTTAACCTGGTCTATGACAGAGGAACGAAGTTCGGGCTCCACACGCCAGGGGCCAGGTTTGAGAGCATCTTGATGTCCCTGCCACTCTATGCCGTAAGTGCTCTCTTTCGATTTCGTCTCTATTTTGAACACCGTTATCATAACATTGTTCGTCTAACCTGAGAGCAATTTTGGGATCCCAAAACGCAAGTGGAGGGATTCCTGTGACTTCGTAAAAGTTGTTCGGCTGTCGGCCCGTCTGTCAGCACGATAACTCTCGAAGGGATGAGATATTTTGATGAAACTTGGTGTGAGGATTCTCTGGGTTAAGGGAAATGTCAAGTTCGTAGATGGGCCCCATAGCTGTATATTTAAGGGAGGGGGAGGGGTTTCAAACTTAGAGTCGGAAAAAAATATTTTTAAAATTTAATGAGATACTCGATTTAGGGGTGTATGAAAGGGGGAATATGAAATTTATTTTCTCGCCGGACAAGTATAGATCGACCGGAATCTAGAAATTTAGCACGAAAGTTTTAAAACCCAATGACATTTGATAGAGCATTAGGAGACACGCTGTTTTAGCTTTCGAACATACTAAAGATAAACAAAAAGTGTATGCGATCAGTTTAGTTCTCGTAAGTCCCAACCGGCATTTACTGGGTCCAAAGGCAGACTGCATTCGACAACTGTCTGGTGAACAATTTAATAACAAAATTGTCGATCATTTTCGGAAAACAAGGTGGCCACACCAGTCCCTACCTTACCCCTTTATCCGTACAAGCGAAAGCTCTGCGTCGATGACGACACATCTTACACCTAGCGCTTTGGGTTTGGTCGTGGCGGTAGGCAGTCTGTTGGGTCGGGGGGTTGAGATATGTTGTTAAACTTCGTACGAAGATTCACCAGCAAACTACAGGCCAAGGTCGTAGATTGGTCCTTTAGCCCTATATTTAGAGGCAAATGAGAGGGGTTTCGAATTAAGGGTAAAAATATGTTTATAAGCTAATGATAGACGTTTAAGGGGTAAGGGACAGTCATACACAAATCCTCAATTTTTGGGCATGGTGCCCATACGTTAGGGACCATGCCCTGGAGCATGGTCATGGTACCCCTGTGAAATTTGGTTAAATTGACACTGGCTACATACCTAAATAGGGTCTTCTTCCTGTACTAGATCAAAAGATACCTGATTTCACTGACTATCCAACCTCATTTTCCAATTTCCAAAATGTTAGAGCACTTCCAAGATACAGAGAGTTTTGTGGAGGCCACTTCTTTCCCAGTGGGTTTACTCTATCCTTTTCCAGGTAGTTGCCACTAGGTTACTCAATCCTTTTCCATGTTGTCAAAAAGTCAAAAGTCAGAGTAAAAAAAAGTAAAAAAAAAATAACTCAAAATAAATACAATAAAAGGCAAACAATCTAAAGGAAATATTTGCTCCAGTGAACAGATTGAAAAGGTTGCCTCATCCATGCTACCTAGCAGCAATTTTCTGAAAAAGGATAGGATAAACCCACTAGAAGAGAAGTGGCCTCCAAAAAACTCTATGTATCTTGGAAGTGCTCTAACATTTTGTAAATTGGAAAATGAGGTTGGATAGAAAGTAAAATCAGGTATCTTTTGATCTAGGACAGGAAGAAGACCCTATTTAGTTATGTAACCAGTCTCAGTTAAACCAAATTTCACAGGGGTACCATGCCATGCTCCAGGGCATGGTGCCCCAACGTATGGGCACCATGCCCATGAGTTGGGGCATGCTCAGACGTTGGGACCCCATGCCCAAAAATTTAGGATTTGTGCATGACTTGTAAGGGATGACTGTATATCCGAACTTAGTTTTCTTGCCGGACAAGTGATTCACCCAGAGTTCGGCCCAAATTAGAAATTTAGTTGAAGCTGAAAGTTGTTTCTGAAGTCGATTAGAGATTTGGTATTGGGGTAAAGAGACATGCTGAATGATTTTTTTACTTTATCTCCTTGACGGATAAGCTTGCAAAAGTTGCCAAAACCGGGAAATTTTGATCGAGAGGTTCGGATCTCAATGTCATTAGCTCTTTTGCTCTCGCCGGGAATGCTGCTAAACGAGGAATTTGGTAAAAAAAAAAAACGTTCAACGACCTTTCTGAAGTCGATCAGAGATGAGATACTGGAGTAAACATCTTTGTTGAATCCATATCTGAATTGGTTTTCTCATTTGATTAGTTATTTTGCCGTAAGTTGTCAAAAAACTGCAAAACAGTAACATTTTGTTGTACATATTCAAGCGGTTGATTGTGCATAAGTAGCAAAATGTTAAAGGGGTCTGGACTCAGACTCAGAAATCTACAAGATTCGATTGTCTGGAGCAAGAAATTCAAAAATAGTAAATTTTTGGGATCCCATTGAAACCTTTGGTCTTGTTGATAGAAGAAGTGGAATTTTCAGCCCGTGCTAAATTTTAAAGCTTCCCAATCCGTGTCCGAGAGCCTTGAGCGTGGTGTTACACGTGGTTGTTCGTGAGCCTTAGTCGTGCAAGGCAATATTGAGCGAAAGGGCTGCCTAACTGAGGGGTGCGGAGGTAACCTGAACGGGGTGCGTCCAAATTCTGGAGCGAAGGCGGAAATGCTCATCTGACTGGACTGAGAAAATCGGGCTGTATCTGCACGTACCTAACGTGTCCGGAAAGATGCGGTTGACGCCATAGATCCTGTATCTGTTAAAAATAGTTCTCTTTACTTGCCGTGTGAATCTGGAAGGAGAATTGACATCTTTTATAATGAACGATGGGTGTGGGAGTGCTTTTTAATTGTAATCGTAAAGCAGTAATTGTGTATCCTTGATACGACCTTGCGGGAGAAAATCAAAAGACGGAAAAGTTAAGCCCTTGCTAACATCTAACAGCTAAGATTTTCTTTTTTTTGCAGAAATGGGAATATATGCACATTCCGTCTCCGACGAGTCCTGAAGGAAAGCTCACAGAAATTCTCAAGAATCCTCGGGATTGGGTGTAGGAAGAATTTCCGTTCTAGGAACGATGGTTATTTCAATGGGTAATGTACGCTTTAAGGGGTGCAGTTTTTAAGGAATTTGTATTTTTGTTGCGACAAGTTTTAGCAAAGTTAAATCACTATCAAGGCGTTTCAGCTCGTATATTTCATAAATTAATAGGACCCATGATATCGACTCTTTCCCATTTTCTGATTGCTAATGAGCCAGCGCGTAAGGCTACGTAATATCTTTGCGATGTTCCTTAAGTTTGATCCCTGGCCTAATCGAAGCTTCTTACAAAGCTCAGGTTCTTACAAAGCTCAGGTTCTTCCGATTATGCTCTTTATGGCTAATCCTTCATTCAGAGCCTCGTTTTTGTTGCATGCTGCAGGTCCACTTCTCGGCCGATTCCGGACTGATTCTTTCTTCATCCGTTTTTGCACTGCAGCGCTTCCGAGGAAGACGGCAGCGCTTCTCGAGAATCACGGACTTGCTCCCCGACCAAGTCCGTGCTTCCCTGCAAGGTGCTGCAGCGCTGCCGCTTCAACCAAGAAGAAAGTGAATCCAAAAACGCATATTATGCAAAAGCAAAGAAGTGCTGCAGCAGCGATGCGGCAGCGCTATTGCAACAAATAAGAGGCTCAGATGAAAAATCGCCATTTGCCCAGCTGAGAGCCAGAAACGTCATCACGTCAAACTAACATAGGATTTGAGTTCGTTTGGTGACGTTTCTCGTTCTTCGCTAGGTTCCCTGGCGTGTTTCGGACTTTTCCCTCTTCCCTTCCGAACTGAATTCGTAGGGTCAAAGTTACTTAGACAGCGGAAAGTAATCTGCGATGCGGAAGTCAGCCAATTTGCCCCAGCTTCAGGCTGTTGCGTTATAAGCGACAAGATTTTTTATTTTATTTCCGATGTAAGGCAGAGTCACACAAATGTTCACACCGTAACGCAGAAGCAAGGGAAATGAGCTTTCTCACGACCGTCTGAGTGACAAGATGACAACGAAACACGGCGATATGACCTTCAAAGTTTCTGGGATACAGTATCTATCGGTCAAACTTTTTTGTCATCTGGTTCAAATCAGGTAAAATTAAGGTAAATTCAACATGAGTGTTAACCATCCCAAAAGAGCAGCATTTTTTTTAACTTTTCGGCATGACAAATTTACCTAATCCTTGTTTTTTCTGTGTTTTTCTTACTAAAACTGGCGTTTTCGGCTTTCAACGCCTCCTACACAGCGAGACAAAACGGTTTGTCTCGCGTTGCCTATCGCATCATTTGTGTCGTAGTCATAAAGCAGGTCTTTGTGCCAAACTGCAGCAGTGTGAACCATGGGCGAGAGGAAGTCGAAAAAATGGCGCACAATAGCTTCGTAGTGTTGTTATTTGACTTACTGGAAAAATTGAAGGAAACTCAATCATCTCATGTCCACACTGTCAGAAGTTTCATAGAAGATAACACAGGGATGCGCACTTTCAGCAGACAATACTTGGGATGTAATCTGTTGTGTTTGAAAACGTTATGCATAACAAGCATTTCCAGGAAGAGCCGAAAAACCGCAAAAAGCATCTGCTGAATTTCCGGTATCATGACGACAAACAAAAAGTCAGTAGATGCTTTTTCGGCTCTTCGGCAATGATGTTGTGCATAACGTTTTAAAAATCACAACAGATTACATCCCAAGTGTTGTCTGGTGAAACTGAACATCACTGTGTTATCTGTTATAAAACTTCTGACACTGCAATGCCCTCAAATACCCCTGATTTCGCGCCAGCGGCCTCTTGCCATGGTCGCTGTCTGGCACTTTTTTGTAAACTCCTAATGTGTGAAGTCCGTATGTGGCTACCACAATACTCCTTGAGCCCAAGTTGACTGGGAAACATACATTCAAACAATGCTTAAAAAGGACATGTCAGCTACGATGCTTTGGCAGTTATGTTCCGGCCCTTCATGGCAAGGTTCCTTGTCCGGCTGTCGAACTTCAGGGTCAACGTTGGGGAAGGAACAACTTGCAATGGATAACTGAAGCTTCTACCGACTATAATAGTCGGTATTGTATTGTTTGAATATATGCTACCACACCTCTCAGTCCGCCGAACAAATATGAACGTGTCCCAAACGGTTTGTCCACCGTCAATGCTTTATGTTTAAAATTATAGTTTTTTTTTTTACCGTCATTTCATCCATCTATCCTTTAGGGATCTTTAGTGTTCCTCAGACGAGGAGATTTACCAGGAGGATCTCTGCATGGCAAGGGTGGCAAACGGATCTCCGAAGAGTTCGCCGACCGCTGCCAAAGCAGTGTCTGCGGAGACTAACTACAACACCATTAGAGCTTGGTCACACTGGGCTCAAAACCAGCCTATTCGACAGACAACTGAAAATCCTTAGGGGACATGAGATTTGATATGCTTTGTGGCAGCTTGGGGATAATGAGCAGACTGCAATTAGGGGTCAATTAGGGTTCCTGTAACATAATTATACACAGTGTTTTGCTCTATTTGATCTCCTGAATTTAAACGACAACATTCAGAATTAGTTATATCCTGTTCTTTTTTATGGCACTTGCCTTCCGGCCAAGTGCCATATACCGATCACTTTTCCGTCGGTCGGTCGGTCAGTCCGGTGTTTGCGAGTTAGGGTACTTCCAGCTGTGCTAGAACGATGAAACTTGGCAGGCATATCAGGGATCCGACCAAACTAACTTGGAAATAGTCACTTGCTCGATCCGACTATCGTGGGGCGGGAGGGAGGGGAGTCGGAATCCGGAATTTAGTGACATGCATAACTTTCGAACGGGTGATGGGATCTTAATAAAAATTGATATTTGTAAAGACGTCACGTCTCAGATGTCCCACTACAAGTCCGGACCGAATCCAATGAATGTGTGGGGGGGGGTCGGAGGAGGGAACCGGAGATCATGTGATACGCTTAGAGTGGAGAGATCGGGATGCAACTTGGTGGGAGGCACAAGCGCAAGCCCTAGGTAAATTATTTACAGAACCGGACCGGATTCCTGCACTGTGGGGGGAGCTGGAGAGGGGTTCCGGAATTCCGCTGATACGGAGTTAAGTTACTTCCAGGTGGGCTACGACAATGAAACTTGAGGCATGTGTAACTTTTGAACGAGTGGTCGGATCTTAACGAAACTTGCTATTTGGAAAGCCTCGTGTTTCGGATGTTCCGTTTTAAGTCCGGACCGGATCCGACGAATGTGTGGGGGGGGGGGACCGGAAATCTTGTGACACGCTTAGAGTGGAGCGATTGGGATGAAACTTGGTGGGAAGAACAGGGACAAGACCTAGATACATAAGTGACAAAACCGGACCGGGTTCGGGCAATGTGAGGGGAGTTGATGGGGTGTGGGGGGTCCGGAATTTCGGTGATTGCGAATTAAGGTACTTCCAGATGTGCTAGGACGATTCTGACTAGATTGGCTTAGAACTAATCCTAACCACAAAGTACAAAAAATACTTTTAAGCAAAGTATACATTTTAACTCAAGGGTGTTGATCAAAAGCTTATTTTTATGAAAAGCTTATTTTGAAAAGTCAAAAAAGTACTTTAACCAAATGATATATATTCATGATCCCCAAGGGCCCATGATAATTTTTGCCTTGAGGGTTTTGCTTATAACTAAATTTCTTAAAATACAAAAAATAATTTGGACCAAAATATACTTTTTCATGATGCCAATGAGCTAATTATCATTTGAGCTAATTATCATTTGCGCTTCAAGAGTGCTCATTACAGATGAATCTCTATAGCGCCCTTAAAGTGCGCATCATATTTGATGGTGCAAGACGGATACGTCAGCTGAATTTATTGGAGCTATATTTCAATTTTTTTTTTTTTTTGCGCATCATCACGGCCAAACGCACAGAAAAATAGTTTTTACGAACAATACATTCTCGTGATGTCCAAGGACCCATAACCATTCTTATCTCAAGGGTTTTGCTTACAAATGATCACAACAAACCCACGAATTGACGAATTCCTACTTTAATCGTCTGACCCAGCCTTGCAAGTGCCATATGAGCTTTCAGCTATTGTTTTACTTTTGCAACCCAAAAAAGCCAGGAAATGAGCCAAGTGCGACCAATCTCCTATGATAACTGAGCTAGTACCGCCAAAAGTCATGCTAGATGGCGATGATCATCTGAATCCACGATACCATTACTTCTGATTAGAAGTTTCAGTGTATGAGAATAGTCCGAAGTAATATGGGCGAATTGACGTAGGCGCGAAGAAAAACTCCCCCACCCTGAAAGCTATACTGGCTCCAATCGAAATCGGAGGGAATTATGGTTTATCCGTACACCAAAATAAATATCAAAATAGGGGTTAAGTTATAAAAATAACAAACAAAACTGCAATTTGCAGTCAACAAGATTAGCCTACCATCAGGGCTCTCAAATGTCGCTGTTCCTTTTCTTCGCGATTTGAGAGAAAGTTCTGCACCCGCTCCGAGCGTCCGGGGTCGGGTATAACTTTCTGATTTTCCCGCCAGTGCTTATTTTCTTTGACTTGTCTGGCTTCCTAAATGAAAAGTAGAAAACTAGTTAAATTCCAGCTTGTCGTTTCTTTCTATTCTCTATATGCGACATTATAGCGATGGACCTGACTGTTTCATCCTGCCTTGAAAATTCAGGAAAACCACAGATCCATTTTTGTGTTGTGTTTTACAGACTTTCTACGGACTGGTCGGATACCGTGTACAATTTGCAATAGCTTGCATGTTCAATAAAATCTGCGGGTCTACAACTAATTTTTTATTGGCATGGTACTTGAGTCATGTAGCGATCGTAAGGTCTGTCGGTCTGTCCTGGTTTTACTAGTTTGGGCGATTCCACAAAAGCTAGGGCGAGCAGGCGTATCAGGGACCTGACCAAATTACCTTGGAAAAAATCACTTCCCCGACCCGGTCATCGTGGGGGGGATGGAGGGATAGGGAATCCGGAATCTAGTGACACGTATAACTTTGGAACGGGTGATCGGACGTGCATGAAACTTGACCAGTGCCAATAACACGTTCAGACCGGATCCAATAACTGGGGAGGGGGGCACCGGAAATCTCACGAAACGCTTAGAGTCGAGGAGTGGGGATGGAACTTGGTGGGAAGAACAAGCAAAAACCCTAGACATATAACTGACAAAACAGGACCGGATCGTGTCACAGTGGGAGAAGTTGGAGGGGTTTCCCGCAATTCTGACGATCGCGAGTTCGGGGACCTAGGACCATGAAACTTGCAGGCATATTAGGGATTCTACCAGATTGACTTGAATATAGTCCCTTCCCCGATCACCGTGGGCGGAGGAGATAGATGGGGAGTCCGGAATTTAGTGACATTCAGAACTTGGGAACGGGTCATCGGATGGTATTGAAACTTCACATGAATCAAGAACAATAGTCTTATATTTTCAATTTCAAATCTGGACCGGATCCTATAACTGGTGGGAGGGGGGCTGGAGGAGGAAACCGGAAATCTCGTGAAACGCGTAAGAGTCGAGGGATCGGGATAGAACTTGGTGACAAGAACATGAGGGATATGGAATCCGGAGTCTAGTGTCATAAATAACTTTCGTATCGGATGTGAATAAAACTCAACATGTGGCAAGCGCTAATGTCTCAGATGTCCCATTCCAAGTCCGGACCAATTCCTGTTACGGTGTGGGGAGCTCGAAAGGGGGCTCCGGAAATCTTGTGAAACCCTTCCAAATACTTCGTGGTCAGATTCTGTTCGGGCATAGCATTTTCACAGCTAGATTATTTGCTCCTACCATCGACTCAGCCAAACGCGAACCGGAACCAGAGTACGACAAACCTTCTATTCTGAAATAGTTGTCAAAGGGTGGAATAACCATTTCAGATTTACTATATCAACTTGTGACGAAAGGATCTCGGGAGAGAGAACCGACCTTGACACCTGACAACCTTATCTGACAAACATGCTAATTTTTCTTACAAGTGATATATGTGCTTTCAACTCTTATTTTTCCCGGGAATTCTGATCCGGCTTGATTTCACCGTGGATACAGGGTACCTTAGATACAGTAAAAGCCGAATACATTAGTTGCGTTTTTGACCAAATTCTCCGTTCTGAATTCTCCATTCTCGTACAAATTACCATTTTTGCTCTTCTGGCTTCTCCACTCTCACTTTTGACAAAACACTAATTTGGCATCTCGTCCGCAACCCGGTACACGTGTTTATGCATATTGAACACTCGCACTCTGTTGACCAATCAGGGAGGAGAATGGAGAGAGGAGAATCGAGAATTCACCATCGAAAAAACTTCTCGATTCTGCAGAATCGCGAGGCATTCCCCGTTCTCGATTCTGACGAAAACGCAAGAAAAGGAGAATTCGCTTAAATTGGTTAGTCCAAAACGCGAAATAGGGGAATCGCAAGGAGAATTCGGATCAAAAACGCAACTATTATTTTTGGTTCGTCGGATTCGAATCCGGCTATTCCTCATCTCTATCCGCACTACGATTAACTGAGCAAAAATAGCATATATGACAACACAGGTTACTAATAAGATGGCGCGACTATTCCTTACCTGAATAGTCGGATACACAGCTTGGTAATGGATGACTGCTTTACACAGCTCCCAGAAACTGAACTCCGGCCACAGGACGGGCGTGAAGTGCAAGCAGCTGTAAGCCGTCTGAAACAAAGATAACAGATTAGTCGGTTTCACTGTTGGGATTTTCTTGGAAACAATCTCATTAGTTGTGTTTTTGCAGATATCATGGTATCTGTTCCCACGGCAACTGGATCTGCAATTAGTCGTTTTTGCATTTACCGTCGTATCTGATAATAAGGTTGCTCTGCAAAAACGACAATTGCCGGAATCGCGCTTTTCGAAGTAAAACTTCTTTCCAACCAATTCGAAAAAATCCTAGGCTTATTGTTGGTGATATGGAAGAAATCGTAGGCTTTATTGTTCGTGATGATGAAAGTGAGATGACTTTTTCAGATACCTGATGGCCAGATACCACGATAACTGCAGACACGACTTTAGACCGTGGTATCAGATACCACCATAACTGCAAAAACGATTTTAGACCGTGGTATCAGATGCCACGGTAACTGCAAAACGACATTAGACCGTGGCATCAGATACCATGGTACCTGCAAAAACGCAACTACTAAAAACTGAAACTCACTCGCACTACCACCGCTCTATTCTATATTACTTAAAGAATAAACAGAGCTTGCAACAGCGACCCACTCTTCTTCCCTAGACACTCGGTGTATTTTTCTTTACGGAACTCAATGTTAAAGCACAATCGACACTTCTAGTGCTTTACTTTGTATTACATGCTTCACAAATAAACATTTCCGACTTCCTTTAGAAGGCGCTACGAAAATCGGCCGTTTTCTTGTTATCCCTTGTCTTTACCTCTCTGGCATTTCGGCGATCCAAATCTTAGGAGCTGGGATATCGTGGCAGGAAATTCAAAAACTCCCAGCAATACTTGATCGAAAAGGATATATTTGAGATGTCACCAAAGTCAAGACGCAGATGCAATTTAGCTGTGCTGTGCGCAGATGCAATAAGCTTATAAAAATAACATAGCTACAAAAATCATTCAAAAACAAATAACCTATTCAAATCTGAATTATACAAGCTGATTTATGCACAAAATAAAGATCTACTAAGTATTATAAGAAACATCACTTTTATCTTTGTCCAAGCTAGTAAATTGAGCATGTACTGGCCCAAAAAATTACGCTTTGAAATATCACAGAGAGGAAATTGTTGAAAAAGCTGCTGGTCTAGGCGGTAAGCATTGTTCCTAGGTTGTTACAGAGTGGGATTGGGATAGTTTGATGTGCCCATTGAACTTTAAGCGTTCAAACGTCAATTTTTTTCTTTTCAACCTCTATTCGACTGCACCTCTCACACGATCGAGTCTTTCGAGATTATACTCTTGATGACTAACTCGTCATGCCGATGATGAATTGGAAACGTACGAGAAAAACGTCGTTGATTAGTTTAAACAGGATTTGAATCAACTTTGAGGGTTCGTTTGGGTGACGTCTTGTTCTTCGAGGTTCACCGGCGTGTTCTGGACTTCATATAGAGAATCTGGATTCCTCGATTTGCGTAACTCAATAGCAACTGGACGTGAAAACAGACTACGCCGCTTCTTGCTTCGCCTTTCGCACTGAACAACCAAAATGTTGACATTAAATCCACTAGTAGTAATAGTAATACATTTTAATCCGTTTTTCCGCGACTCCAATTAATAAGAGTTTGTGGCGCGACCTACAAGGCTTGTGTGGCTTTATGTGGGGGATGGATCACTCGGCTCGTATCACGAAGACGAACGCAGCTAGACGCGTGATTCCATGTGAACTGCAGGACACATTGAACGTCTATCCTTCAAACGCGCATGGCAGTCCAGCCTCTGGCTTGGACTACACCTGACTGAGGGTCGGTTTATTATATACATACGAATGGGAGTTAGTACGCGGTGGGTTGAAACCCACGGCTAAGACTCCCTGGGTTCGTAATCTGGGAGGATTCCCGATGGCCTCGCTGCCGTTCAGGGCAACCTTCTTAAATGTATGGCAATGTCCGACGAGATCCCGCACCTGTTCGCAGGCTAGCTGGGGAACGTCGTTCTTGAGGTATGCCGCTGGGGCGTACGCCTGGACACCGCAGAGTAGCGCACGTGGCGCGAAAATACGCGGTAGCCGGGATGTGCTTTGAATAATTCATTTCGTGTCACTAAGAGCGTGTTCTATCCTACTTAACGTAGTTACTACGCATGACGTCACGAATTCCGGATTTTTGCCTTCAAGGCTGGAACGATTTTTCTATTTTCCAGCAGGATTTCACGCCAGGGGTGAATCCGACCAATCACGTTACAGAGATGCGTAGTTACTACGCTTACTACGCTCCCGAGCATGGTAAGCAAATAGTAACTATTAGTTACTATTCCGACAAGGTTGGAACGGTCAGCGTAGTAACTTTTCGTGAGGATGGAACGGAAATAGTAACTAATAGTAACTATTGTCAGAAGGGTGGAACACGCTCTAAGAGTTGGAAAGGTGGATGATCAGGAGACGAGAGGGCAAGTCTTGAACATGGCACTAGAGTAGGCTGGCGGGAAATTCAAATTTAGCTGCCATTTACGTCCAAATAACACAATTAGCTACTGTATCAAGCAGATAAGCGTAAAACTGAGGATCTTTCGGCACGAAACGGCAAAGACGTAAGCCTAAAGTTCAATTTATTGAGATTTTGTCTGGATTTTATTTTAATTTTAAGACATTTGAAATTACCGCAAAAAAACACAGACAAAACGACGTGTCAGCGAGGTTTGTGAGTAGAGTGTGCGGCAAACACTTACTCCGCGACAAACAGAAGTGTGTGGCATTCAGGTGCGCCGCGAAAAAAAACGCCTTTAAAATACGTGAGAGAAACAGTCTAAAGCTGCCCATCCTTCAAGGCCGCATGGGGAATGAAACAGAAATAGAAACACAACACTGAATACGCACCTTCAAGTCCCCATAATCACTAAACGGTGCTCTTTCAGACTATATGATCGATTGTTTTCCATAGTTTTCTTCCCTATCAAGACATTCCTTAAGTTCATGTCAAAAACTTACAAAGCCCCTTCTTAAATCACGCGTTCACGGTCGTCTCATTCTATTCTCAAACCCTTGAACAAAGCACATCCGTTTCTTGTCTTTTCTCTTGCGCCTTACACCGCATCTAGCCGTTGTCTCTTGTGTCCCGGAGACGAATGCCGGAATTCCTATTGATTGTCTCAGGTAACACACCTAAGTCATAATCAGTTACCATATTCGAACACCTCAGCAGATCAATAATTTGAACGATCAAGTAGAAAGCATGAACTGAGAAATAATAAAACAGGACAGTTCAAGTCTTTAGCTCTGGGTCATTCCAGCGAAATAAACCAGGCAAAAAAATCGATTTCTCAGATTTTGAAAAAAATTTCTCAGAATGATGTACCAGCGTCTAGGACCATCCATTAGCACTTTTGTGGCTATCGAGCCAGAAATAGTCTTAACTAGGATGTTCGAAAACTAAAATTCTCGTGGAAATGCATTATTTTTATGACAAAATGAATTAGTCTCACAACCTAAAAATAAAAATTGATAAATGAATTTCAGTTTTCAGATCTTACTGTTAGCTCGACTGTTAGACCAGAACCTGCCTGGACCAATTCTTAGCTGTCCAAAGGCCCGAAATCTTCTCTTTCGCTTACTTTCAGAAACTTCCTACAATGCATGCTTTTGCTCTTTTCACGTGTAAGTTTGCGCGAGGGTGGTAAATTATTCATATACTTGGTTATATGCATTTCTGAAACGCTAACTGAGTTCCGTTGTCAGTACATTTTTATTATCTATAGGCTGCAACTATTTAAGAAACTGAAAGTTTGTATTTGCAACTGTGTACAAAGAAATGTAGAACTTGGTAATATTATGGCGAAGTTACAAGTTTTTCTATCTTCAGTCTATCAACATCTGTTATGTACACTACTCCGGCAGCATTCCGCCTAGCTGAAACTAAGAAACTAGAAACTGAGAAGCCAGGGTAAGAGCAGCATTCATTTCTCAATTTTTAGTGGAGTGTTCCTTGGAACAGTCCACTACTGCGACCGCTGTCGCAGCTTTTGGTTTCCGGTTTTCACAGTATTTTGTGGAGCTCATAACTCGTGAACCAGTCAAGTATCAAATTACAACTTGGTACACTTGTGGGTATTGGGTAATTTAGTAATTTACCGCCCTCGCGCAAACTTGCACGTGAAAAGAGCAAACGCATGCACTGTAGTAAGTTTCTGAAAGTAAGCCAAAGACAAGATTTCGGGCCTTTGGACAGCTAAGAATTGGTCCAGGCAGGTTCTGGTCTAACAGTCGAGCTAACAGTGAGATCTGACAACTGAAATTCATTTCTCAATTTCGATTTTTAGGTTGTGTGACTAATTCATTTTGTCATAAAAATTGTGCATTTCCACAAGAATTTCAGTTTTCTAACATCGCTATTTAAGACCATTTCTGGCTCGATAGCCACAGAAGAGCTAATGCAGAAATGTAACTCGTTCTTCACTCTACTATCATGAATCTCAGAATTTTCGCGATCTGGCCAGTTCTTCTGGAGTGGATCTACCAAGACCAACTTTTTTTTACCTTACCTTGCCAAAATTACCGTAGAAAGGAAAGAAGAGTACCTACATACTTGAACATTTCGAGATTTGAAGTCCTAAAGGTAGTAAGAAGCCAAAAAAAAATGTCAAGGTCGTTTTGAATTTTCCTGATTTTTGTCGAATTTTTGAAAAATATTGACTTTTCCGACCATCAACAATGGAATATTTGGACGAAAATTTCAAAAATTCGTCAGAGTCCGAACAAATTTTTGTTCGCCAATTTGTGGAAGGTCCTGGACACTGGTAGATCATTCTGAGAAATTTTCGTCAAAATCTGAGAAATCGATTTTTTTGCCTGGCTATATTTCGCTGGAATGACCCCACTACCTTAACTTATCTTCTTACCTGCCAGACAAGAAAATCACTTAGACGGACTTCCCCCGATGTGCGAATCAGTAAGTCTGGATGTTCGGACTTGCTTGTATAGAAACAACTTTCGATAACAGACTCGTCTATATCTTCAGGACGTATCATCTCATTTTCCGCTCCCCACAGCACCTCATTGACAGCGTTTGTTGCTTCATCGCGAGCTGAATAAAAACAATCCTGATCAGTTGACGAGTTGCACGACCGTACGGGCGTGAAGATTGTGGTGCAGGATCGTCGCTATAGGTGTCGCATCCAACTTTTTCCAATTCCCCGACCATGAGCTTCTACTCTAGCACTCTCTTGCACTCTACAAATCCTTTCACAGCGTGCTTACATTTCCACAGAATAAGCAAAGAAACAACAACGCAACACAAATTTGTAAACATAAACGATTGTAGAGAAGAACAAGGATCTGAGTCTCCTGAAAATCTACAGTTTTTTTTCGAGGGAACATAAGCCGGATGATATTTGGGGGTGTATTCTGGACATATATGGTTTTCCATGGAGAGCCCAGGAATTCTGAGAGACTGAAGATGACTAGCGTAGCGGTGCCATTTACAAAGGTACAGTGTAAAAAAAAATCTTGCAGGATTTGCTAATGGAATCAATCTTGTGTTTATTGATACAGGATTATCTCTAATTTGGATTAATCTTATCCCAGTAGAGATAAGATTGATCCCAGTAGCAAATACTGCAGTTAACTTTAATCCTTACTCGGAGAAAATTTTTACAGTGCAGCCTAAAGGTCCAGCAGCCGACTTACAGGTGTATGCTAGTGCAATATTTAGCTTTGCACGGTCATTGTTTTCAGTCAGCAGGTGAACTTCCGCAATGAGTTTCTGAAGATCCTCGGGCAGCATGGATACATTTCCAATGACACGCACACGTATGCCATTCTCCATCACCTTGTCCCTAAAATAATTAGCAGAATTATCAAAAATATGCTGAATGATTATAATAAGTCATGGCTAAAATATAAACACCAAGAGCTACGAGCTAATGTGGAACTTGTTACGAGTAGGTGTTGTAAGAAAGGGGATGAGTCAGGTTCGTCAAGGGTTGCATTGCATTTGAAGGAAATTACAGTGTGATTTAGATAGGCTACGAAGGATACGTATGATTGGAAAAGAAAGAATTTATTATTCGTAACTTGGTGATTATATTTTATTTGATTACTAGGTTAGAAAAAAACAGGATCGGCAGGGGAGGGGCCGCGGTTTCATATCCGGAAATTCTTGTTTATCTTGCAAATTAGATTCTTGTATTGATTGAACTTGACGAACATCAGAAATAACCTACCTTTAACTCCTCTGTAGATTAAACTTAGCAGGAAGGATGTTTGGCATAAGAGGGGTTTCTCACTTAAAACAAGACCAAAGGTGTCGATGGGATCCGAAAAATCTAATATTTGATTCAGACGATCGGGTCTTGTCTTCGCCAGATCCAGCCTTGGACAGGCTAATCATCAGAGAAAACCAAGTTCAGATATACCTCTATAAGCCATATCTATTTTGACGATACTGACCGAGACTTCCTGCCGATTTCCGACCGAACTACTAGTCCAGAAAAAAAAAAAATCAGAAACAAAACCAGCGTATCTCCTTATCTCTGTAAAGAACATCTAATCAACTTTGAATAAAAGTTTGACTTAAAAAAAATACGGTTACAACCGGATTCCGGAATAATTATATGTCCGGGTAAAAAAACATTGTCATATACCGACTCAGCCTCTCTTCTTACCCCTTAAACTGTCATCTAATCGAACTTTTGCTTTTAACAAATTTTCCGGTTTTGGCAGATTTCGGGCGAACTAGTTGTCCCGCGAGAAAATGATTTTCACCATCGTGTTTGGCATGTCTTTTTACACATAAATCAAACATTTAATCAACTTCAAATTAAACTTTTACTTTTAACCAACTTTCCGGTTTTCGCCGGATTTCGGACTAACTACATGTTGGGCGAGAAAATTGTTTTCACCATCGTGTTCAGCATGTCTTCTTACCCCTAAATCCACCATTTAATCAACTTCAAATAAAACTTTTACTTTTAACCAATTTTCCGGTTTTTGCCGGATTCCGTACGAACTACTTGTCCGGCGTGTAAATGGTCTTCTTACCCCATAATCGACTATCACATTAGCTGTTTAAAAATATTTTGTTTGTCCCTTAATTTGAACCCCCTCCCCCACCCCTAAATATGGAGCTACATAGCCCATCTACGAACTTGACCTTACCCTTGACACAATGAATCCTCACATCAAGTTTCATCAAAATATCTCATTGCCTTCGAGAGTTATCGTGCTTACAGACGGACAGACGGACATTTTTGCGATGTCATAGGTATCCCTCCACTTACGTTTTGGGATCACAAAAACCTCATGCTGATGGTGCGGTATAATTATTCTGCGCTGTCAGTGGATGTTACCGGGTGTTGCAGGTCGACAAGGATAACCATGACATTCATTTGAACTTGTTTTGCGTCAGTTATTTTTATTTCTTTTGAAAACCCACCATAATAATCAAGAAACAAGTGAAAAAGTCACGAACTTTTCACAAGCAAAACAATGGGACAAGCCTCGAATAAGTAGGTCTATTCTATGTCTATTCATTCTTCTAGGTCTATTCATTATTCGTAAGGGGAAGGGAGAGGAGGGACTAGAGACTTCGTTTGCGCATTTGACAATGTCTTCAACGGAAATTACAATCCCTCGTTGACTGGAAACTGAAGAAGTGGCGGCCAAACTGATTCTAATTAGCAGAAAGGAATTCTGTGTAAAACCAATTCACCTAGCCGTCAATGTTCAGAATGTTCAAAATGTTCTAAACCCTTTGTACTGGGCATGGGCACTGTTCCTGTTTTCTGTTTCTGTTTCTGTTTTTTTCCTCCTGTTTTGCTGTTTACTGTTTTCTGTTTCAGGGACCCAACATAAACAGAACAGCTGTTTTGAAGCCAGCTTTTTTTTTTTTCACCTGTTCTGTTCCGTTTTGGTGTATCCTGTTTTGCCCTGTTCCTGTTTTTTTTTACCTGTTTAAACAGCCAAATCTGTTTTTTGGGGGCAACCCGCCTTATCAGTACAACACATCTTTTAACTCAAGATTTCGATCATTTCGAAATGCCACATTCCAAAAGAGGCAGATACTGTAAATATTTATTCAGCTCAAGCTGACGGCGAATTGCATTTGACTGAGCTAAATCGATACGTAGTCAGCTAAGTCTCAGACTACTCTTGCAGCTTTCCGACCCTTCGTGGCAGAATCAGTCTTCGGGTCCAATATGAACAAGTGCGCAAGCGCTCAAACGTGATTTGTAAAAGTAAAACGTAGATCATATCAGACATGGGCGAATCCGATCATGATTCGAATCCGAATCCAGGGCTAGGTACGAATCTGAGTCCGAATCCGAATCCACCATTTCATGCTGAGGATTCGAGTCCGAAATCGAATCCGACCTTAAAGTTTAACTGAACAGGCAACTTGTTTTAACATCTTAGATTCAAATACATTGAATTATTACAACACACATTGGGGATTTTCATTCTGTCCACAGTAGTCTTCAGTAGGGACGTTGGGAATGTGGACGCTTTCCCATGGTGAATCCGTCCACAATTCGCCCGCGAAAATTTAAACTGTCGACCAAATGTGATTTTTCAAGCTCATATTTTGGTCGAGGTCAGATATGGCAAATACACAATTAAATTATTCCTATGCTGCTGGTGTTGTTGCCAAATGTTCCAGGCACCATAGAGCTATCACAAAAAGGGAAGAGCAGCAAGCACAATGGAATAATCGGTTATTTGGAAATATCAGAAAAACAAACTAACGCTTTTTCATCGGGTTTTCAAGATTATTTAAGTGAACAAGTGATGGGTAACTAGATTGTCGTATCCTAGCCCTTTTCGGTTAAACTTTAACAAAAATTAAATGATGTTTATAGGTTATAGTTAAAAAATCAGAGGTGACAAAAAACACTGATATTTCAGGTAATCAGATAATGTGATAAATTACTTAACATATGTGGTGGCGTACACCAAACAATTTGATTGTCTAAAGCCCAGTGTGTAAAAAACTGGGAAAACGTAAACTGAAAGGATGTAGAATAGAAATTTGAGCGGATCCAGCTCAATCCAGCCTGAGAAGCAGAAGATTCGAATCCGGCCACAAGGACGAATCCGAATCCGGATTCGCCCATCTCTGTATCATATATTGTGTACGAACAGCCTAATAACCATTCGTCCTTGACGTTTAATTCATTGGTCAATATGGGCCCAGTTGCCAGCGTTTGGCTGTGGGGGGGGGGAGTATCACCGAAAGATACATCTAGATGGGTCTTTGGGTGGGTCCAAAGACCCATCTGGACAATGATGTTCACGCATTCCAAATTTCCACCTTAGTACCAGGCATGTTTAGCAAGTTTGCGTATTTGGTCAAGCAATTTACTCCGGGCGATCCCGGCGCAGTTGTACATAATTGGCAAAACGGTGGTAAGCCTTTAAAATTTAACTGAAAAACCAACTAATTTTTGTGTCATTTAATTACATTATTTGAAAAACGATTATTCGTGAATAGTGGAAGAACGAAGTAACGCATTTTCAGCGGCCCTTCAAGCTGTTTTAAGTGAATAAGTGATGGGTAACTAGATAATACTAGATTGTCCTATCCCAGCCTTTTAGGTTAAACTTTAAAGAAAACATTAGTCACTGGGGGAATTGTAACCAATTGCCCTTGAACGGAGAGTGTATCGGGGGTTGAATCCCAAAAATTCACAACTAGACCCCAAGGCCCACAAGTACACCAAGTTTCAAATTAGTATCTGTTATGGTTCACGAGATAAGAATGCCAAAATAAAACGGTGAAAACCGAGAACGGAAAACCGGGTATCGCGGCCGCAAGAGTGGAGTGTTCATAAATGAACTTTCCACTAAAACCGAACATGTAATCACCAAGAAGGGCTCACACGTCGTATTATCTGTTCAGCGAAGTTAAATGTGATTTCAAAAGACTAGTACTTTCAACTTCAAAAAGGCTGAAATTAGCTTAGCGACATCACAACTTCCGCATCGGTTCATGATGTAACAATAACTGGAATTCCTGACAGTATTTTTGGCACAACCTCAGTTCTATACGGAAAAGTTGAGATTTTTGTTAACTTGATGATGAAAGTGAAACTCCGTTTCACGGTTTTTTGCAGAATAGTAGACCCACATTCAGCCGAGAAATCCGCGCGTTTTGAGCCTTGTATGACCATGCTCAAAAGAAACCACCGAGGAAAAGCTATTCGGTATTCTGATTGAACATGCATCTCTCGCGACCCCCCCTCACAAAAAAATAACCATCATCACCAACTACTGTCACTAGGTGAAGCTTGCTTAAAGTTTAACTGAAAAGGCAACTTATTTTTACATCTTAGATTCAAATACATTGAATTATTACAACACCTATTGGGGATTTTCATTCTGTCCACAGTAGTCTCCAGTAGGGACGTTGGGAATGTGGACGCTTTCCCATGGTGAATCCGTCCACAATTCGCCCGCGAAAATCACTGCACTATCACTACACAAGACACATCCCTAGCTAGCACTAGTTTTTGGCACTGCAGACTCCAGACACTTCTTTGTTTATTTGATACACAATTTATTTACTCGTTTGCTGCTGGTATTGTTGCCAAATGTTCCAGGCACCATAGAGATATCACAAAAACGGGGAGAGCGGCAAGCACAGTGGGATAATCGATTATTTGGAAATATCAGAAAAACAAACTAACGCTTTTTCATCGGGTTTTCAAGATTATTTAAGCGAACAAGTGATGGGTAACTAGACTGTAGTATCCTAGCCCTTTTCGGTTAAACTTTAACTTTGAGTTTGTATGATCCGTAAACTTAGTTTATTACCGATCACTATCACAAACAATCCCAGTGGAAAGGTAGGCTATGCGAACATCTCTTGTTAAGACAAACGAAATTTCCACGGCTCATTTTCCATCGGGAAAAAGTGTAATTCATTGATAAAGGCAGCTGGAATTCTGGACCAAGATATTTCTTGTTCTATAAAACGAACTCGAAGGAAGGCATCTGTGCGGTGCAAGGAAGGACTATTTAAGATACTTCTTGGTACAGGGCAAACTATACGTGAACTCTGCTATAAAAATAATAAAAAATACTGGAAATCAAATAATAAAAAAAAAACCTGTTTAAACAGCCGGTTCTGTTTTTTTTCGCCTGTTTAACAGCTGTTCCTGTTTTCGAAGTCATCATTTCTGTTAAAACAGAACAGGACCGACCTGTTTCAAGATTCCTGTTTTCTTTCTGTTTCTGTTCTTATGTGACCTGTTTCTGCCTGTTCCTGTTTGAATGCAAAAACAGAACAGTGCCCATGCCTATTTGTACAGACGAAGTGATCTTAGTGAGCAAACCACTGCCACAGAGTTGATCTGCTCACTTGTAGAGAGTTCTGATAAAGTTATACGGGGTGAGACATAAACTTGACTGAGTTCCTCGGTTGTAGTCTGAAACAGATGAAAATTTGTACAGACACGATACTCGAGCTCAGCGTCTTATTTTTCAGCTTTTTTTTATTTTTCCAATTTTTTAATAAATATTCGCAATTTTCGCAAGACAAAATGGAGGTATTGAAATTTTACATCAATACCTCCAGCTCCCCCAAAAGTCACCGGATCCGGTCCGGGTTTTAAGTGGGTCGTCTGAGGCACGAGGTTTTTCCAAATACCAAGTTTCATTAAGATCCGATCACCCATTCAAAAGTTATAAATACCTCAAGATTCCGGATTCTCCCTCTTTTCACTCCCCCACGATGCTCGGATCGGGGAAGTGACTATTTCCAACACAATCATTTGGGGTTCCTGATATGCATGCAAAGTTTCATCGTCCTAGTGTGGAAGTGCCCGAACTAGCAAAACTCGAACAGACCGACGGACGGACAGAAACTGCGATCGGTATATGGCACTTGGCCGAAGGGCAATTGCATAAAAAGTAGCCTATACTGTTAAGTAATTCCAACAACTGATCCAGCCCATCCATAAGATCCCTTGGTTAAAGCGACCTACATGTCGTAAGAATATTATGAAATCATGTATCCTACTTTTCTTTCAGAAGCTCTTGAAATTTCTTTCTTGCCAAATCCATAAGCCCATCTACTTCGTCTCTGCTTCTCTTGAAGTTCTCTATGCTGAAGGCGTATACTGTTACTTCCAAAATACCAAGATGCCGGCACCAGTCGAGGGTGTCTGTCAATGTTTCAAAGCTGAAAGTAAAAATCTTAAATTAAATTACCTCAAACAATAATAATAATAATGTACTTTCTTCCCTTCATAGCCTGTATTTTACATGCTAGCATTGGATCGTCATTCATACAAATTACAGATGACACAATTACATAAATAACGTTCCATCTATACGTACAACTTAACTGGAATTAAAATACTGGGTGAAGTAGGGTAGATTTCAGATAACGACCAGTCGAGTTTATGGGTGGTGGGAAGCAGCGTCCCTCTGTCTTTGTCGCGTATTCGGCCTGCTACTTGCTAGGGTCTTTTTAGGGACGTTTTCTCCCAAACGCTATTGTTAGCTGATGCCGTCTTTCAGCAAGGGTTGGAAGGTCAAGCTTGACCAGGCCCTCCTCGTAAGAAAGATAACCCGGGCCGAGCATGATCTTAATAGCCCTTTTCTGGATGGCTTCGAGTCTTTCAGTCTGTGAGTCCTGGGTGCCAAGCCGGACAAGCATACTCCAGGCAAGGGCAAATGTACGTGCAGTAAATACTGCGTACATCTCGCGACGGAATAGCAGAGCGTCTCAGAACCGCTAACCACTTTAAAAGACCCCTCTTGCTTATCCTGACTTTTATAATATACCTAGCTCCCTCATGGGATTTGAAGCTTTTAAAATCCACTTTTCTCCATTATTTCGTTTTTTCCCTAGTAATTTTTGCACTTTTTCGGCCGTGCCGAGTTTTACCCGTCACACACAGCAAAGTTTGCCGGAATCTCCAACGTCCGCTAACAACTCTTTCAAACAAAAGGATACGAGAAACTTCTCTTTTGTACTTCTTTTATTTACTTTTCTTCCCACTTTTTAACCACGGGGCGTTCACTTTTCAAACGTTTTGCCCAGTCGCCGCGTGCTTCCCCCTTAACATGGACCCTGGTCTTCGACTTTTGGTCTTCGCTCGACAGCCGTTTACAGATTCTTACTAGATTTGTATAGGCAATATCCCGATTAGCCGAAGAGACTTAAGTTTTTCGGGTGTTTCACTGCATTTTTAACGTACTTTTGTTTTAAGTATTTTTTGAGCCCAACCTCACTTTGAAACATTTATTCAAACAATGTTTACAACGGATACGTCAGCTACGATTCTTCATCAGCGATATTTCGGCCCTTCTTAGCAAAGGGTCCTCGTCAGGCTGTCAATCCTCTGGTTCAACTTCGGGGAAGGAAACAAACCTGTAATTACGGTCCGGATTTTAGTCCCGTCGTCATGGGCACGATGTCTTTCCTAATATCAAGTTTCATTAAGATCCGATCACCAATTTAAAAGTTATAAATTCCTCAATATTCAGGATTCCCCCTCCCTCCACTCCCCCCACGATGTTCGGATCGGGAAAGTGACTATTTCCAACTTAATCATGTGGAATCCTTGATACGTCTGCCAATTTAAGCAGCGTTGTGCCAAGTACTTCTAAATTTACTTAAGTACAAGTACCAAGTACTCCAGGATATTTTTACTTAAGTACAAGTATTAAGTACTTTTCATAGAATCTACCTAAGTAATAAGTACTTTTCAAAAAGCACTTCAGTACTTAAGTACTCAAGTATTTAGTTAGTACTTCAGTACTTAAGTACTCAAGTATTTAGGTAGGCTTATTGTGGTGGGTTCGCAAAACATCACTAATCAAAAGATTAACGACCGAACAACGAATAGTTCCATGTGAGGGGATACATCAAATTAAGTTTTTGTGATCCCAAAATGAAGTGATCTATGTGACTTCGTAAAGTGTGTCTGCCCGTCTGTCTGTCTGTTAGCTTGGGAACTCTCGAAGTAGTTAGGTAGGTTATATTGTCAAACTTGGCGTGCGAGTTCTTTGCATCAAACGTACAGGTCCTTCGTAGATGGCAATGTAGCCCTGTATTTAGGGGTGGGGAAGAAGTTTCAAGCTAAGATTTGATTCACAGGTGAGAGGCGAGACTTGCTGGGTCCAAGCCTTAAATTTGTTTTGGACCCAGACAATTAGTTCGCACGGAATCCGACAAAAAAAAATCGGTACAGTTTCTTAATCAAGTATTTAGAATTCTTGAATCAAGAAACCAGGCAAGCCTACACGCTGAACGGATCTATTTGATATGTTGTGCTTTGGTTGATACTATGAACAAAGTTTTGTCACAAACGGAACGAGTTTCAAACTAAGGATAGGGTCGCTTTCCCAACAAACTGGTAGTTCGGCCGGAATCTGGCGAAAACGAGGTTTTTAGTAAATTATAATAATGTTTGTGTCCCGTTGTTTGCGTCGGTATAGGGATAATAAAACGACTGATAAATCTGTCTGCTTTTACTCATGGAAATTACCCGGTAGGAAATCTTACCTACTGAGTAAATGGTGATGACCGGCATACGTAAGCCGAAAAATTGAGAAAGAGCAACATCCTGTTATCAAACTTATTAGATAGTGTATTTCGACATAAAAAGCGTGCCTATATTTGAATCAATCAATCGAGACACAAAACGATTGCTTACGGGATGTGGTTGAGCGGTTAAGTGGGGATAAATAACATTTACGGGATCTGGTGAAGACTGGAATTCTATATTACCCGATTTTCGTATGTGGTCTCATCTCTTTGTGATCTGACCGAAACCTTTCCTCTTGTTCTTAATGAGAAATTTGTGTTACCATGCTGCTTGAAAACTATTTTCTATAAATGTTTAAATCAAGAAAAAAAGGCTGATATTATTGGTTGTCCTTTTGACCATACGTATTCTGTCTCGAGGGAAAGGAGTTCCGTTTGTTAGAACAAAAAAACACACTTATTCAGAATTCTTTCCTGCATGTTCTACCGGTGTCCAATATCATGGAGAAAAATTCCCCAACAGTCAGGATTGTTCCAAACATATTTCTATTATTGAACGGTGACTTCCCACACATTTACGGAACGAACATTTTCAGCTTTAACACGTTAAACGATTTCGGATGTTGTCAGCTGTAGGTTACGTAGTTAATGACGAAAAGCTACTAAGTTAGCTATTCTTCAAACAACCCCTTTGAGCTCACACAAAGAATCAGTAGATCCCTAATGTCCATTCAGTTTCAGCGAAGATCATAAACGTGGAACTGAAGCTCGTGGTAATCAAATTGTTCACGTTACAAAAGTACTTGAGTACTTAAGTACCCTCAAGTACTTCTATATTTTACTTAAGTACAAGTATTAAGTATTTCCAAAATGTTTTACTTAAGTAGAGTACAAGTACTAGGATTTTGTACTTAAGTACTTTTACTTCAGTATTTCCCAACACTGCTGCCAAGTTTCATCGTCCTAGCTTACGTGGAAGTGCCCGAACTAGCAAAACCCGGACCGACAGACTGACGGACGGACAGAAATTGCGATCGCTATATGGCACTTATAATATGGCACCATAAAAACGCAACTTAAAACTGGTTTGCAGATTTTTTTTTCTTTATGTGCCAAAACAAAACCCAATTCATTTACCAAATTAACTTTCGGCTTTCGTCGACAGAAGCACTATATCACTCCCCAAATATTAAAGCACATCTGAAAGGTTTCTATCTGTCTCGATCTTCGCGGCCTTACTTACCACCAAGTTAGATGGGAGTCCCAAGACGCGACGGAACACAAAAAGTGAAGAGAGAAGTTCGCTTATGGTCAGAACAACTTACAATAAAAATAAATTTTTTCAAGTTGAAGACAGAATGAAAAAATTAATGTTAATTCTTCGTGATATTTTTATCTGAGAGACTGTTGAATTATGCGAAGGCTTTGCAGTCGTGCTTTAGCACTACCGTTGTACCCAAAACCTCCCGATAAGCTAGTCCAGCGTATTCAGAACCACACCCGCCCTGGTCCCTGGGAAACGAATTCTTAGGGTATGTCGAAATCTTCCTTGTCCTTTTCAAGCGTTGTGCCCACCTCATCCTCGCTTTGTATTTTTTTCACTCTTCCGGCTAATATATATAAAAGGTTTCTCTTCCTTTCATTTGAATTCTGATGGCTTTTCCTTTATGTTTAAAAACGTCATACCTTATTTTCCACTAGTAGTCAAAGTTTGACCCACGGTCCATGCACGTAACCTTTTCTCTGGCTTTTTTTTTTGTTGCTATCCAGTCAGACTTCAAATTAACAACTAAGAAAAAAATTGTAAAGACCCAGCGAGTTGCCTTCATGAAGCTACAACGTAAAAAGTTGCAGAGTTTGTACAAACAAGTCCAAAGAGAAAAATTGGCGCGTTTTCACCGGTTCTGTTTTTTATGGATACGCCGTCACTAGCCTTCTACCTCTGGAAGGCCTTTCCAGTTTGCCAACAGTACTTGAAATAATCGCGAAAAACGGTGTTGCTGTATAGCGACACCGTCGCTAACGGCTGTGCCCATGATTAATTAAGATGCCGCAGGCGAAATTTTTTGTATCCGTCTTTTTTTCTGGCAACATTTAACTACTTTCCATGCAAATTCTAGCTTTTAACGTAGTTCAAGCCCCCCAATATTCCAAGCCTCAAACGCCAACTAAATGAGACAACCTTTGTCTAACTAGTGGAGACGACGAATATTACCTATTCAACCCAAAGTTGTTTGGCAACGAAAGGGGCGATCCAGGGTAAAGTAGATGCAAAGTACATTTGTTCGGAATTTACAGCAAACAAAAGTAGGCTAGTTTTCACGTCAAGAGACGTGCTTATTCCTGAAGTACTGCAACCCTAAGAAGTAAACAAAATGAAAAGCAAGTAGCTGAAGCTAAATAAATGCCACTTGAATTACCAAACTAAGTAACTAGGTTCAAGAAAATATGAATTCGTAGGATACCGAAAAACTAACTAAAAAAATAAGGAACAGATCGAAAGCGGTATTACAACCGAATTTCGTAATGGAATACAACTCTTGTTAGAACCACCTAAAACAACAGAATTCGGCAAGTCTAGTAATAGAAACGGACTAAAGAAAAATCCGGTAAATTACCGTGTTCGGTAACGAATCAGAACCAAATGAATCTCACCGAATTTAATTATGAAATGGACTGACCGAATTAGCGAATTCGGTAGAGAATGAGACCAAATAAACAGGTTAAATCTCCGAATTTACGCAGGGACGGACTGAATGCGGCGAAATCGATGCGGACTGAACAAAAGTTCGATGAATTATTGTATTCGGTCACGAATCAGAACCAAAACGAATCTGACCAATGGCCGAATTATGAAATGGACTGACCGAATGCGACCGAATTATCGAATTCGGTAAGGAATGAGAAGAAATAAATAGGTTAAATCACCGAATTTACGCAAGGACGGACCGAACGCGGCGAAATAATGCGGAGTGAACAAAAGTTGGATGATTATCGAATTCGGTCACGAATTAGAACCAAATGAATCTGATTAATGATCGAATTATGAAATGGACTGACAGAATATAATCGAACAGATACGGACTTCAGAAAAGTCCGGTGAATTATCGAATCCGCTTACGAATAAGACCAAATAAACAGGTTAAATCACCGAATTTACGAAGGGACGGACTGAATGCGGCGAAATCGATGCGGACTGAACAAAAGTTGGATGAATTATCGTATTCGGTCACGAATCAGAGCCAAAACGAATCTGATCAATGGCCGAATTATGAAATGGACTGACCGAATGCGACCGAATTACCGAATTCGGTAAGGAATGAGAAGAAATAAATAGGTTAAATCACCGAATTTACGCAAGGACGGACCGAACGCGGCGAAATAATGCGGACTGAACAAAAGTTGGATGATTATCGAATTCGTTCACGAATCAGAACCAAACGAATCTGATTAATGACCGAATTATGAAATGGACTGACAGAATATAATCGAACAGATACGGACTTCAGAAAAGTCCGTTGAATTATCGAATTCGCTTACGAATAAGACCAAATAAACAGGTTAAATCACAGAATTTACGAGGGGACAGACCGAATGCGGTGAAATAGATGCGGAGTTAACAAAACTTGGATGAACTAGCAAAGCTGATAAAGAAAGGGGAACCAATAAACACGTTAAATCACCCAATTTCGAAATGCGGGGTCAAACGATTTTATGGCGAAAATTTGACGGAATGCCCAAAACGTAGGGGGTGGGGCACTGCCCCCCCCCCCCCCCTCCGGACGCCCCTATAAACGACTCTTCTTGCCTTTGACTGGGACGCATATACAACTGAAGCTGAGTAGTGCCAAAATTAACAACTTTTAAACCGGCTCGGATTGTCTTTGACTAAAATGAGCGCCCAACACCTTGATGAGGCCAAAATAAACGACTAATAGCACTTGGCAAAAGGCGGGGGGGGGGGTACCGCCCCTCACCCCCCCCCCTCCCCTTAAGGCTACCTCTGCAGATAAGCTCACCTTCAAAACTAAATATGCTTACTAGAACAGCTATGTCAGCTATATTTCAGCTCTTGACATAAAAAGTTTTTGCCAGGAGCTGACGTTTTTTCTTATAAAACTATGCCAATTTGTTTTCCGAATATAAATGCTCCTTCAGCCCAAGTTATATTTGACGGTGCAAAACGGATAAGTCAGCTACATTTTATTAGAGCTATATTTCGGTCCTTGTTGGCAAGGGCTGACAACCCTTGCCAAGAAGGGCAACCTTTGCCAAGAACGACCGAAATATAGCTCTAATAAAATGTAGCTGACTTATCCGTTTTGCACCGTCAAATATTATTGGCAGTCAGCTTGGGCTGACGGAACATCTACAGCCCAAGTTGACTGGGAATCATATGTAGGCTACCAAATTACTCGAAACAAATATGAGGATACTCTTCAGCTATATTTCAGCTCTTCGTGATAACATCCTCTTCAGGTTCTAGCTGGAAGAAACAAACCTACAAGAGGGGTACCCAACCTCGAATTTATACAACCTCGAACCTGGCCTAAATAGGCTGAAAGGAAATTCCAGTGCAGTCCTAACAAGGTGCTAACTTCCAAGCATGAAACCCTGAATGATTTGGGACCTGTGTTGGACTGCATAGAAGTTTCCTTGTAGGCTAAGGCTTTCAGGACAAGTTTGAGGTTACATAAATTCGAGGTTAGATACCCCACCCCTCCTGTACATATTTATAGTTGCTAAAAGCTTCATTTATTTATTGCAGGTTCCTTTTTTCGGCTACAGGCTGAAGAAGACCTTTGGCCTTGCCAAGAAGATAAAAATTATCACTTAAGAATATCCTAGCTGCCTGATCCATTCTGAGTCACTTTTTATGTGTATTTTGCTGTTTATGCTTTTGCTGCTTGAGTAATTGCCGAGTTTTTGTTGGCCCTTTTTTTTGGCATGTCCTTTTATGTTTGTTTTTTTAATTCCCTGAAATTTGTATGTATGTTGCCAAATGCTTGGCAGCATGTACTGATTCCCTATAGAATTTTTGGGATTTCTTTCATATTTTTCTCTCTCACAGTTTTTCAGTAGTAGGCTTAATTCTGGACATGGTCACTGTGTCATACTACCCCACCAGTCATTGTCATACTACTTGCCGGTGGAGGATAGTATGACAATCCCTAGGGTCAGTATGAAAAGTCTTTACTTTGTGCATTTTCTTATTATATTTCACTAAAAAACTTTCATTAAAAAAAAACAAAAAAACTTGGAACCATGAGGAATGGTTCCTCATGGTTCCAAGGAGATTCCCTCTCCCTCCACCCCCCATGGGTGACCGAACCCAAAAAATGAGGGTTTCATACATTTTTATTGCATATTATGAGTCTGAATACTTATATTACTGAAAAAATAACATAACCATTCAGATACAAAAGAATTCCTACATGTCAAAACGTCAGTCGGGTACTATTACATATTACATGTGTCATGCAAGCTGACAAAAAGTGTGTAAAACTAACCTACTCCCCCATTTTTTATGGGATCTGCATTTCCTCCTCTATTGTGAAATATCCAGCCATTTCTCAACTGCTTATGATAATTAAATACCTTACCTAGTTCCCTGCAAGAAATGGTTATCCTATTTTATAGCACTTTATCCACATGAGAGTTCATATTAAGACAACACAAATTTACTCTGAGGGTACAATACATGTTTTTTAGCATAAGTTCTGAGTGAGTAATTATTTTTTTTTGAAATCTCATTAGTCGCGTTTTTTGCAGATCGACTGGCGATTGGGACTTGTTCCCGGGTTCATGCAGTTGACCGTTTTTTGTCGCTTGATAGGGGAGCGAGAACAACCCTTCAAAAAACGGTCTAAATCAGTCAATAATCAGTCTATCACCACAACTCTTCCCTCGGCAGTCTCTGAAACTACTGCAGTACTGGCGCTTCCTGAGGTGTAAATTTTACGTTTTTGGGTCCACATGTTTCAGTTTTCAAAATTTGGCACCAAGTTTGACTGGACCTCCAAGAGAAAGGTGCATCGGATCGACTGTTGACTTTGTTCCCAGTCGATGTCCAGTCAAGCGACAAAAAACGAATCGACTGGACCTCCAGTCGACAGTCAATCGCAAAAAACGGCAACTTTCGTTCCAAGCGATTGCAAAAAACGCGACTATTTTCTCTTTTGTATATTAGATGTCTCATAGGCTTATCTACTGTGAGCACAGATGAATAAAACCAATAGAACCGATAGTTCCGAGAGTGTGTCATAGCCTACTACCCACCTTGTCATACTACCTGACTCTCCCCACCAGCCAGAATTTTTCAACCTCTGCCTAAAATGCCCAGTACTCACTTATAATATTGAATAATAAATGTTTAAACAATAATAAATGTTTAAACAATAATAAATACCTACAGCTTCTGAGCCTAATTTAAGACAAAGTACCTACCCACTGTCATGTCCTTTGATTTTCTCCACACTATGTTTTTTAGCAAACCTCCTGTTACCGTCTAAAATGAATGCCACATGCCGAGGGATCTTTCCACACTGCAGAACTTTACATGCAAAGATCTGGAACCAAGTGGGTTCTTTCCTTTTAAACCATGACATTACAGAGCTAAGCTTTGAGAGAAATTACTGAAAAACAGGAAGCAGCGTAAGCTGCAGAGAAAATACTGGCCTAGAGGAAAACCATCTAGGCTAGGATTTGGTTAAACGAAATCAGAATAAGACACGTGATTAAACTTTAAAATTGGTTGCGTTTGTTGACTGACCGGGTCCCAACATTGATACTAAAGGCATTTTTGAGATTTTTCAAATGCGTTTAGTACTTATTTTAAAGGCGAGCGCAAACAAAGAGCAGAAAATTCAAGTCAGCCAGGGCATGCTTCTAGAGTAGAATAGTGTTTTACAGAGATACTCTGATAATGCCTAGCATAGTGGAATATTTTGGAGACCACGAGCGTTACAAATGTGGATACTGTGGATGTGCAGATTCAAACTACAGCAGAGGTACACTGTAAAAATTTTCTCCGAATGAGGATGCAGTATTTATTACTGGGATTAATCTTATCTCTATTAGGATAAAATTAACCCAAATTAGGGATTATCTTATCTCAACAAAGACAAGATTAATCCCAGTTGCAAATGCTGCAAGATTTTTTGTTACAGTATATGTAGTCATGAGAATTAGTTTGCAGCCACAGGGAGATCATCAGCCAAAACACTGAAACCCATGCAGGCAACTAGCACCGTAAAATACTCGCCTAAAACTGTAAAATGTGTATTTCTTGTCTAGTTTCCTTAGCCTTAGGCCTAGTTCTTGCTTTCCTTCAGCCCAAGATGACTGCAAATTATATTTGAAAGTGTAAATAGACATATCAGCTGAATTATATGAGAGCTAAGGTAAAAATTAGAATTCTCACATATCGGAATTCGGACACGTTGATCGAACATTTCAAAACGGACGTTTTCTTTCATCTCTCACGGCGAAGTGTTAGCACTTGCAACCACAATGGAATAGCCATTAGTTACAAGAACCAAAAACTCAATTGCCGCTGTTTTATGGCAATGCTGTAACAATTTGGCAAGGGAAAATTCAACTAAAAGGTTTGCCAAATTTTACTTTTCAATTTTTTTGAAGTGATTCTGTACAGCGAAAAGTTGCCGGGAAAAGGTCAGTGCTTCTGTTGCAGGTGGCTAACGTAACTAAGTTGCTAGAATTCATAAATGTTGCACTGATTGTGAGATATTGTGTCATTAGTTTTGTTTGTATAGTTATGCCATAAATATTTATTCGGACACCGTATTTGACGACATAAAGGTAATCAGACAGTTGCTTTTTGTCTGTTCGCGACTAAAGGCATAACGAACATAACATTGTTGGTGAATGTCCGATAGCTGTTCGAGATGGTTACTCCCTGTTCGAACACAAAAACAGAGGGGCATCCCTTCCACTCCAGAAAGCTTTTATTCTCGTAGAAATAAAAACCCCAGGATAGGCTCAGAAAATGTCCGACATTCTGCTCTTTCAACAAACCTAATTTGCGAAATGATAGCGGCAACGCTGTCATCATGAAAGTCATAGGAGAAAAAGAACGTAAATATGTGTCCGAACTTCGATGTTTTACCTTATACTGGAGCCCATACTATTTCCCTTGGTCTTCCTTACGCACCTTACGCAGGTTGTGTTGCATCTAAGGCACTTAGATGCAACACAACCTGTCTAAACTAGTTAAACCTGTTGAAAGATGTGTGTTTAAAATCATATTCACTGATAAACTTTTTTGTACCGTAATTCAGAATTTTGGCACTGTTGTGATGAAAATGAAGTCACAACCTCGTGCATTGTTACAGTACTGAAGAAGAAGAAGCTGGCTTTCTTTTGAGATACTGTTTACCTTTTTTTAAAGTTTGTATGGTGAGATAAAGACAACCAAAGCTGGGCAATGGAATCAGCAAGTTAATTATAACAGAAATAGTATAGGCTCGAGTATTTTGGCCCTTCTTGGCTTGCTTGGCAAAGGCCGAAATATAGCTCTAATAAAATTCAGCTGACATAGCCTATCCATTTTGCATTATCGATATGATTTCTACTGTTTATTCATCTATAGGAGGGGTCGGTGATTTGCTGCAAGAATGTCCAAATGAGATTTCCATGCAGTCCTGATCAGAGATGGACAAATCCGAATCCGGATTTGGATTCAAATCCAGGACTTGTCCTGTTGGGTGGATTAAAATCCAGATTCAAATCTTCCTCTTGTCAGGCTGGATTTGGATTCCAAACCCTCAATCTGATGAATCCGCTCAAACTTGTAGTCTGTAACCTTCAAGTTTTCTGTTTTCCTAATTTTTACATAGTGTGTTTTGGCAATCAACTTTTTGGTCAACACCACCAACCATCCTCAGTCATTTATCACTTCATCTTATTACTTTTGATATCAGTGCTTTTTGTCACCTCTGATTTTTTAACTATAATCTATGTACATGATTTGATTTTGTTAAGGTCTGATTCGAATCCGGATTCAGTTCTGGATTCGTGGCGGAAATGGTGGATTCGGAATGGATTCGTACCTAACCCTGGACTCGGATTCGAATCCTTTCATGATCGGATAAACCCATCTCTGGTCCTGACATTCAGGAACGAAAACCTTTCAACACTTATGAGTCCCTATAGTTGCCTTTTCCTTGTTTCGAACCTGTTTTAAAAAGTGATTTTCTGGTTATTGAATTGGGTAACTTCTTTTTCATCACTTTGTAGGCTAAATCATGTAAGGAATTTGAGCTCAGGTGATTCTGTATGTAAACGAAAATAGCTTATGTTTAATTAGAAAAATTGAGAGAAGACTTTATTCTTCCAGCATATAAACTAGTGTATAAGCTTCAGTCTAGTATTTTCTCATGTTTTTATTTTATTTATAAGTCAGATTAGGCTAGTTTCTGTAAAGGAAAGACTTTTAAATTTTTTCTGAGGTTTGGCTTTGTTAGAAGTTCTGGCATTCAGTGACACCAGCACTAATATCAGTAGATAACACCATGCAGAAACTTCATCAGAAGTTTATATTTTTCTGACAGTGACTCTGTTAGAATGTGTCCAAACCAAGAGATGTCCCTATCCAAATTTCTTTGTTCTGCTGCTAGATCATACAAACCAACAAATGGAAGAAGGTAAATCTTTTAAAGTTGAGGAATTTATTTTTCTTCCAATTTGACTGTTTTGTGAGGAAGAAATTAAAACAAGTTAGGCCTATAGAAAAATTAATAGAAGTTTTCAAATAAGCATACCTCTACTGAACGATTGCTACTCACCAGTAAAAAGTCTAAAAAACCAGGAAAGTCATGATAGACACTGCAGCAGTAGCACTGCACTAACCTACTTAACTAACCTCTTTTTCACTCGCTCTCTGACTCGTGTTGGTCTGCCCAAATTTTTTTTAACCTAGGACTAGCACATTAGCTAAGACGTTGAAACTTGACAGGCGTATCGATGATCCGACCAAGTACTATCCGAGCATTTGTGGGGGATGGGGTGAGGAGGAATCCGGGATCTTGTGATATGCGTAAATTGCGAAATGGCAATCCTATTGATGCCTGTTAGGACAGGAGCAAATGTCCCAGATATACTACTTATGTGTGCGAACCACATCCGACAACGGTGAGCGGAATTGGAAGGGCTCACGGAAGTTCCGTGACAAGCTTCATCAAACCAAACGGACAGAATGACGGATATGAAACTTGAAGCATACTAAGATCAGGGGCACTAGAAAGTGCTCCGATTCCAGTGAGATTTGCCATTATGGGGCCCTGAGATGTGCCATTTATCCGCATCCGGCAATGGTAGGGACAGTTTCAGAGAAGTCCCGATAGGGATTACACTTGGACAATACAAAGGTGATGTGCCATTTTGAGACCTGGGCCCGGTACAATCGTCTGTCGGCGGAATTATGTGGGGGTACCAGTTCTGGGAATTGGAGCGCCAAAAGTCACTGAGTAAAGTGGATTATTTACGGGATTGATTGTTTACCGAGTCTATTTACCACACCGAAAAGACCAGCAAACGAAAGAAGGTTCCCGATTTGCCGTGCAGGCACTTCAGCCAAAAAGGGCAGTTAGTGTGTGCAAACAGGCAATTGACCCAAGAAAAGTTTGCCGGTGCGGTCGACTTACTGACAAGGAACGGAACAATCAAAAAGGTTTACCGACTTACAGGGTGGGACTGTTCCTGTCATCACAAGAAAAAGTATTCGCACCGATAAAAGTTTTAGATTTACTGATTTACCAAGAAGTTTTTGGGATCCTAAAACGTAAGGGGAGGGATACCTATGACATCGCAAAAGTTGTCCATCCGTCCGTCTGTCAGCAGGATAACTCTCGAAGGGAATGAGATATTTTGATGAAACTTGGTGTGAGGATTCTTTGGGTCAAGGGTGAGGTCAAGTTCGTAGATGGGCTCTGTAGCCCAAAATTTGGGGGTGGGGGAGGGGTTCAGATTAAGGGCAAACAAAATATAAGAAGACATGCTGAACACGACGGGGAAAACCATTTTCATGCCGGATAAGTAGTTCGTCCGGAATCCAGCAAAAACCGGAAAGTTGGCTAGAATTAAAAATTTTATTTGAAGTTGATTAGATGTTTGATTATGGAGTAAGAAGAAATGCTGAACACGACGATGAAACTATTTTCTCGTTGGACAACTAGTTTGCCCGGAAAATTTGTTAAAAGCGAAAGTTTTGTTTGAAGTTGATAAGATGACAGATTTAGGGCTAAGAAAAGACGCTTGAGTCTATATATGACAATCATTTTTTACCCGGACATATAATTCGTCCGGAATCCGGTGAAACCGGAAATTTTACTACTTAAAGTTTTATTTGAAGTTATCAGATGTTCTTTTTGGGGACAAGGAGATATGCTGAATTCGTTTCTGAATTCTTCTTTTTTTGCTGGACAAGTAGTTCGCTCGGAATTCGGCCGAAACCGGAAATTTGGCAGAAGTAAAGCAGTTTCGGTCAGTATCGTCAAAATCGACATGGCTTTTAGAGGGATTTCTGAACATGGTTTTCTCAGATGATCCCATCGAAACCTTAGGTCTTGTTTGTCTAGTCCAGAAGGAAACGAAAGAGTGTTCCCCATTTACCGACAAGACTTATCGGTTTTTTCGGTACCAGAAACGGAGCGGAACGACAACCAGGACAAGAAAACCACGACAAGAAACAGAACGCCAACCAGTTTTGTCAGTGCTTCCGATTTACCGAGAAGGCTTTTTCCAATCATCGGAGAGTATCAAGGATCACTCGAATGTGGGTAGTTTGTGGGAGCTTACTGGCAAACGACCAATAGACAAAGCAAGGAAAACTGTTTGCTGGTGCAGAGCCGACTTCCCCATATGAAGTTTCCTAATTTACCGACAGAGCTCTTATCAGGATCGGAAACGGAATCCGCACCGACAAACACTGTCGATTCCCCAACAAAAGGTTTCTATATCGCACAACAAACACTGCCGATCTGTCGATAAAACGTCTCGTGATCGCACGACAGGCACTGGTACTTTATCGACAATAAGTTTCTTTATTTAACAGTGCAGCTTTTACAATACCAGAAACGGAAATAGAAAAGCGTTCGTTGGTGGGGGGGGGGGGCTGGTAACTTTAGATGATTGCCTTTAGATGAAAAAAAAAAAACAATAGAAAATATTTACCCTTTGTGTGAAATCACCAGCAATACCGTGCTTTACTATAGTTTTCTCTAGAGCGCCTAATGGTTGAGAGATGGTCAAAAGTGGCCTGCTTCTGGTCTCATGCCTGCTCTCCGTCACACAGCAATTATGAATCTGAACCTGGACCTGTACAGTGTTGCTTCTGGTTCAGTTGTGACCGAGTGTGTTGAAGCTACAACTGTCTGTGATTAAATTAAAAATGCAATGACAGTTTCTTATATGTACAAGTTTTATTTTATGTTAGGCTTATGGGCCCACTCCCTCACTGTCAAAGACTACCAGGACCTGATTGACAGAGGTTGGAGAAGGAGTGGACAGTATTGCTACAAGCCGACCATGGATTTGACATGTTGTCCAATGTACACTGTTAGGTAGGCCAATACTTTTTTGTGTAGAATAGTAAAGCTATTACCTACCTTAAATTGTGCTTCCAGGTAATCCTGTTCGATTGTCTGGCAAAGATGAGGACTTGCTTTGCTTGGCATCATGGTAATTCATCTTTTCTCTTCTCTGTATGGGATTCAATGGTTATCTATGTTGTATTTAGACTACTAATTAGAGATAGAGCGGACAATCAACAGAATGGAGAGAGATTTGCTGTTCTAATAGGATGGTTGTCAGTAGTGACCACAAATCTGTGAAAGCCATGTTTTCACCTTTCGACAAATAGGCTAGGCAATTGGTTTGCAGTTTCTGATGTAGGTACTAACTGGAAAGAGCTCGCTAATCAGCAAAATGGAGAGAGATTGGCTGTTATAGTAGGCTTTTGGTCAGTCTTGGCTTAAAGTCTTTGAAAATTCTTGTTCAACAAAGTGCAGCATACTAGGTCTATAATGCTGCTCTTTGTCTTTGTGTTTCTTTATTGCTTACGTTAGACTGGAAGGATTAGCGTAGACTAGATTATTGAATGAACTATTGAGGGAGAGGGCTGTAATGATATGCCTAGCCCTTTACGTTCAGCACAGTCATTATGAGAAATGCGATAGGCCTATCCGGCTGGTCGTTTAACTGTCTTTCCGGCCAGCCACGGCAGTAAATAAAATTTTGCTTAGCCTATCCTGTAACCGAATACAACCTGGTATGTCTTACTTCCAGATGCTTGGCAACAGACATACAGCTGAGGAAGTCACACAAGAAAGTCCTAAAGAACATGAAGAAGTTCCTGAGTGGAGGTAAAGATGAAATGACATCATCCTCTACTTTTCCTAAAGCCCAGATAGATGGGGAAACTGAGATTGTCCCTGCAAAAGCTTCCCGTCTTGTGGAAACTGATATTTCATTCGAGTCAAAGAAAGGCAGATCTCCCAAGAGCTTAAAAAATTTGGAACAAACTGTAGGTTCACCCATAAGAAAGGAAACAGTAGCGAGCAAAGTTTTGCTGAAAGAGGAGAATGGAGATGAACCTCCAATGAAGAAAGCAAAACAGAGACGTCTTGAAAGGAAAATAGCAAAACTCAAGAGCAGAGGAATCGATTTTGTTCCAAGGCCAAAAATTATTCAGAAGCAAAAATCTTTGGAGGAGTATTTCGAAGAGGAAGCTAAAGAACGCAAGTCTCACACCTTGTCTGTAAGTAGTCTTTGATACTTTGAAGAAAGGTTTCGGCTAGCTTCGGTGGTAAAGCCCTCGTTTAGGCAAGCTTGCCGATTGGAGTTTCGGTTCGTTGTTTTCGTCTAGCCTACGTATTTTTGTATGCGAAAAGTCCCAATGTGTCATGGAACACAAATGTTGTCTCCTTACAGAAAATGGCCTCCCATTGGGTCAGTTTCGGAAGTAACTAGGGAAAAGCATCTAGACCGGGGTTGCTCACGTCGACATCGCCTAGCGATAATGACTGGTACCTGCTATAGTGGAGTCTTAGAAATGCTCCCACATTCATACTGAATCCACTTACAAACATAGGCATCAGGGTCACGTTTTCGAACGGTCTATATTAGATAGTTCGCAGTATTTTTTTCAGTCAGTGCTGCATGAGTTCCGTTAAATCGGTATTTGAGGTGTGGGCGGTCCAGACTCTCAGTCTGAGCGAGAATTGGATGTAAATAACGAATCTCAGCAGCGTCGTAGTCCGTGAGCGGGTGGGGCTGACCCGAGCCCAAGCTTTTTTTTTTTTCAATAAATGACACAAAAAAAATCTTAAAATACAAATCAAAAGGAACAGAACCTAATAGCATTGCATCGAAACCATCAACGTCACTCACACTGTAAATATCTGTATTTTCGAATTTTAAAAGTCTGAATCTGGAATCCTGTCCATAATTTAATCTAACGTATTTGTTCTACTTGTATCCTAAACTAATATCGTTATGGGCGGCTGAGCATTTTTTAGAGTTTAAGAGAAAATTAAAAGAATATTTAATAAAAGATGGTTGAGAAATGTATTTATTTGTTAGGGGTAGGGGGTGGTAGGGAGGTAGGGTGGTCTGGTTGGTAGGGAGGAACGGTTGGTTGGCGGTGGTAGGGAGGAATTGGTGGATGGGTGGTAGGGAGGGAGTAGGGTTGTTGGGAGGTATATGTTTATTTTGGAGGTGATAATGTGAAGGAGTTTGTCTGTTTTTTTTTAGGTCTGTTCTTTTCTATTTTTTCGTTTTTTATTATTTATTTATTATGTTGTTTGTTAGAGTGTGTAGAAAATGGTTAACCTTTACTACTGCACGCCAGCAAAAACGTAGGTTTTTCCATTAGTGCAGTAGATGTAAATAGAAAAGAGTTAAATTGTGTTTATTAATAAAATAAGTATCAAGTATAGGCTATATATATGTATGTACCCCCATTTGTATTCAACCTTTTCGCAGCAAAATGCAAAAGCAAAAAATCCAAATGTCATCACACTTTGTTTCTGGATCCCTTCCTCATCGGGAACCTCTCTTTCAGGGACATAAAATTTTAGCATCCATAAGAAATTTCATTCTTGAAATCGTGGAAGCCTTAAGCTTTTGTACCAGACGGTTATTCACCACTATTTGCTACGCAGAGCTGGAGTTACTGATACCGAGGGTACTGACATGTCGCCTAAGCCCCATGGTACTCATTGAAATCGAATATTTCCCACGCACCAGAGAGTCTTCGGGAATTGGGGCTTAGGCAAAACCATCAGGAACACTAAATAAAATGGTCGTCTGGGTACTCTCAGAAAGAAGGGTATTCTCCTTTGTGACTACATGCGATCTTGGTAAGACTGATAGAGCGACTGGCATTGAAGACAGTATGGCCGAAGTTAGAAATGTATGACATTTTCAGGTTACTCTGGTGCGATCTTCTCCTGCGTCGCGAGAATTCCGACAGTCTTTAGATGAGTCGCACAGACTGTATGTGAAGTATCAAGTTGCCATCCATGGGGATAAAGCTAGCGAGTGTTCTATGTCCCAATATGAACGGTTTCTAGTCAAATCTCCGCTCAAAGTAAGTAGATTTCCGTTCTGTTCCTCTGAGTTATTTTTAAGCAGCTTTTGCTTATTCTTGATATCCTTACACTTTTCGCGTGTCTTCGCTCCGCGGGTGACATATTCCTGTATGCAAAGCTCGTTGTCTGAGGACGTTAGCAAAAGGGAAGGATAGGATTGTTGCCCTTGAAATGTATGTAGCCTATGTGTTGTACATGGAAATCCCAACGGGCCATGGTGCACAAAATTTCCACAAGTTCATTTTTCCAACTTGAGCGCTTTTGAGCATGAAGAGGACCCTTGCCAAGATGGGCTGAAATATAGCTCCAATAAAATTCAGCTGACGTATCCGTTTTGCACTATCAAATACAAAAAAATATTATGCAAATATTAACCACATATTTAACACACTTTCTGAAACTTCATTACCGGAAAAGGGTTGATATACTGAATCATATATTCTAAATCGACGATTGCTCTTATGCATTTTTGCTATTTTAAAAGAACCGGAGCAACGTTTAGTAATAATATTAAAATGGGGACATTGGGCTGTACCAAATCGATCGGAAATACTTTATGTATTGCAATCTTTCGTCGTACTGGAATATTTGGAAGAACTTCAGTAAAGTCGTTGAGACCACCTTGGGCAGTCGAGGATCTGCACCTGCGAATACAGCTCGTATTGCTACCCTTTCGAAATTTCGACAATATTCTTTATTTGCACAAAAAGCCCAAATGGGATATTAGCTATCCAGATAGCATCCTCAGGACAGCACATTCGTTTGTTATAGGTCGACAAGAAAGATGATAGTGCCGCAGGTGTGTACGGCTCATATCACCAGCAATATAGAATTGACGGAAAACTTGTTGCTGTGGGCGTCATTGACATTCTGCCATCCTGCATTTCAAGCGTTTACTTCTACTACGATACCGATTATCGGTTCCTGTCTCTTGGCACATATGCATCCCTGCGGTAAGTAAGTTAACTTCCTCAATTCCCCTTCCTTGCTCTCTACCGCAAGTATACTAAATCAAATCTCGACTGTAGTCGATGGTGCTAACGAACTAATCAGCTGAGGTTTGTGCCAGCGATATTTCTGCTCTTCTTGGCAAGGTCAATTGCAGGTTCGTTATTCCAGCTGCAGCCCGTCGATGACGCTTGCCAAAAAGAGCCGAAATATCATTGGAATAATCTTGGCTGACTTATTTGTTTAATGCCGCCGACCACGATTCGCAGTCAGCTTGGGCTGAAGGGGATACTCAAGTCCGGAAGAGACTGGAAATGTATTATCGTTTTTCTTTGTTAACTTTTCATATCCCTTGATGCAGTTCACGTTTCATCTCGGGGAGCCGTCCCTCAAAGGAATAGCTGAATAACAACTCCCTTACCAATAGACCGCATAGATGGCTCTGTGGCGCTGAGATAAATGTCTTGGAGCCGTCATTTAGTATATTTAAAAAATTTGCCAATGCTGAATGGCCTTTTTTGTACCTACAATCTTATCAAACGGACAGAAAATATGCCCGACATGACCAGTAGGCTATTTCTAATATTTTTCAATATCCGATGGCGCTAAAAAAAAATGAGTTGTTCCAGTTGTTTCAGCGACATTTCGGCCAGTCATATTGATTATAATAGTGTATTGCAAAAACAATAAGGCCACAAAGCCTCTAATTTTTTTTTTTTTTTGTTCAACATGTGGGGTCGTACACTTAAGTAACAACCATTCCGTCAATTTCTCTCTTGAACTGGCTCAGTGACGGACAATGCGCTATTTCTTCGGGCAGTTGGTTCGAGTGAAGAGGCACGCGATTTCTGAAGCTACACCGATCAACGTCTTTGTTGGTCATGGCAAGGGTCCTCTTCAGGTGGTTATATAGAGGAAAGAGACTAAAATCTTAATCATAATTCGAAATCTAACATTGCAGGTTCGTTTCTTCTACCCACAACCTGAGGAGGTCCCCTGCCAAGAAGGGCGATATATCGCTAGAATGAGTCTTAGCTCACTTAGGCTTTTCTTCGGCAAAAAGAGTACTTGCTGTTTCCCCACCAGAATTTTTGTTCTCGAACCAGATTGTAGCCTCCTCATTATTTCGCATTTCTTTTTTGGTATCCCAAAACGCAAGTGGAGGGATACCTATGGCTCCGTAAAAGTTGTCCGTCCGTCCGTCTGCCAGCACGATGACTCTTGTAGGGGTTGAGATATTTTGTTCAAACTTGGTGCGAGGATCCATTGGGTCGAAGTACAGGCCAAGTTCGGAGATGGGCTCTGTAGCCCAATGTTAGTGGGCGGGGGAGGGGGTTTTAAATTATTTTTTCAAGCTGACGCGAGAGTCGGTTTAGGGGTAAGGAGACATGCTGAATCAAGAACTGAGCTTCATTTTCTCAAAGGCAAATAGTTCGCCTGGAATCCGGCCAAAACAGGAAAGTTTAAAGTAGAGGTTTTATTTAAAGTTGATGAGATGTTCGATTTTGGGACAAGAAGACAATGCGAGTCCGTCCATGACGATTATTTTCTAACCGGTTATAAGTAGCCGAAAAGTTTTATCTGAAGTTGATTAGGAGTTGTACAGGTAAGGAGGCATGCTGAATCCATATATGAAAATTATTTTCTCGCCGGACAAGTAGTTCGCCCGGAATCCGGCCAAACCAGGAAAATATGCTAAGCAAAAGTTTTATCTGAAGTTGATTAGAGGTTGGATGTAGGGGTAAGGAGACATGCCGAATTTATTTTTGAGCTTCATTTCAGCGCCCGGAACCCGACCAAATAAGGAAATTTGGTAGGTAATAGTCAAAGTTTTAAGCAGTCTGGTTAAGACCTGATATTTACAAGACCCAACTGTCTGGATCAAAGATTAAGTTTTTGGGATCCCATCGAAACCGTTGTTCGTGTTTCTCGTGTTGAGAACCATACAAAAAATGCCAAAAAAGTAAGTAATCGACTTTAAGAAACAGCGTATTTATAGTTTTAGGAAAAAGTACTAGATGTCACTGGTTTTAGCACTGCTGCGGAAAGTTCCTGGGCTTTTTGCAGCGGTTTTCGTGCTCTGGAAACAGTTGCAGCTTTCCTAGAAAGTGACTACAGAAAACTCCGAGGAAAGTAAGAGCGCTTTGCCCGAACAGAATTATCTGTCGAGATACCTGGTATAACTTCGAAGATTCTAATACCTTTCTCCCCCACAGAGGTTGTGCGCCGTACAATTTTCAAAATTTACTCTTATTTGCAGCTGCTTCAGAAATAAGAGAGCTGAACTGTTATCAGCCGAGAGACTAGTTCATCGATTCGTAGCGGTTAAATTTTTGACGGATAAGAGGATTTTCTCGTACCAGTTACCAGCAAGGTCTTTCATTTTGTAAACCACCACCTAAGCTTTAAGGATTAATTGAAACCTTTTTTTTTTAGGGAGATCGCGCTCACTCAAAGCCTCTCCCACAACCTGCCAAATCTGCGATGGTATTACCTTGGGTTCTACATCCACTCGTGCCAAAAGATGCGGTACAAAGGACAATATGTCCCCTCTTTTCTGCTATGCCCTGAAGCGATGACATGGCAACCAATTGAGAAGTGTCTGCCGCTGCTGGAGAGGAGCAAGTACGCGAGGTTAGAGCCAAACACACAAAAGAAGGATGAAGATGCCAAAGTCGAACCGGATCAGGTAAGTGATGTGAAATGCACGCAGCACCAAATATTGATCCGTTCTTAGAATCTCGTCAGTCCAGTACGATCGTCAGAAATTGAGATACGCCTTTTTCTCATTTTCCGACCCCCGTGTCTGACTGATCCACCCGTCTTACCTAACTTCTACATCCATCCTCACTTTCGAACACACGGAACTTCTACAGTATATTTCACCGGGCGTAGCCCACTAGAGCCCTAGAGGACCACAAATTTTGTAACGACTAATTGCACACTGCACCACCCATTTAGGCACCAAGCTATTCCATCTGATCTCCAAGTGTAGGATTGAATAACGAGACGGGATACGGGAAACGGAACGTGAGGTTGTTGCTAACGGCTTCAGCCTACATCTTTTCCGTCGTCCAGGTTCTTACGAGAAGCAAAGCAATGACGTAACCGATTTCCCCGCTCATTTGCGGTCATCTGATTCTGCTCCATAGCCTCAAATTCTTGAGTTCCATGCATTTGCGCGTCAAAGCTATATATGGTTTTGGTCATACATTATTTTTTTATGGCACTTGCCCTTCGGCCAAGTGCCATATAGCGATCGCAATTTCTGTCCGTCCGTCGGTCTGTCGGTCTGTCGGTCTGTCCAGGTTTTGCTAGTTCGGGCACTTCCAGATAAGCTAGGACGATAAAACTTGGCAGGCATATCAGGGACCCCAAATGATTAAGTTGGAAATAGTCACTTCCCCGTTCCGAGCACCGTGGGGGGAGTGGAGGGAGGGGGAATCCGGAATCTTGAGGTATTTTTAACTTTTGAACGGGTGATCGGATCTCGATGAAACTTGATATTTGGAACGACCTCATGCCTCAGACGACCCACTTAAAATCCGGACCGGATCCGGCGACTTTTGGGGGGAGCTGGAGGCGGCAACCGGAAATCTTGGGAAACGCTATGAGTGGAGGGATCGAGATGAAACTTGGTGGGAAGACACCTAGCAAACACTAGATACATCATTGACATAACCGAGCCGATTCGGGCACTGTGGGGGGAGTGGAGGGAGGGGGAATCCGGAATCTTGAGGTATTTATAACTTTTGAACGGGTGATCGGATCTCGATGGAACTTGATATTTGGAAAGACCTCATGCCTCAGACGACCTACTTAAAATCCGGACCGGATCCGGTGACTTTTGGGGGGAGCTGGAGGGGGCAACCGGAAATCTTGGGAAACGCTATGAGTGGAGGGATCGAGATGAAACTTGGTGGGAAGACACCTAGCAAACACTAGATACATCATTGACATAACCGAGCCGATTCGGGTACTGTGGGGGGAGTAGAAGGAGGGGGAACCCGGAATCTTGAGGTATTGTTAACTTTTGAACGGGTGATCGGATCTCGATGGAACTTGATACTTGGAAAGACCTCATACCTCAGACGACACACTTAAAATCTGGACCGGATCCGGTGACTTTTGGGGGGAGCTGGATGGGGCAACCGGAAATCTTGGGAAATGCTATGAGTGGAGGGATCGAGATGAAACTTGGTGGGAAGACACCTAGCAAACACTAGACACATCATTGACATGACCGAGCCGATTCGGGCACTGTCGGGGGAGTGGAGGGAGGGGGAATCCGGAATCTTGAGGTATTTATAACTTTTGAACGGGTGATCGGATCTCGATGGAACTTGATATTTGGAAAGGCCTCACACCTCAGACGACCCACTTAAAATCTGGACCGGATCCGGTGACTTTTGGGGGAGCTGGATGGGGCAACCGGAAATCTTGGGAAACGCTACGAGTGGAGGGGTCGAGATGAAACTTGGTGGGAAGACACCTAGCAAACACTAGATACATCATTGACGTGACCGAGCCGATTCGGGCACTGTCGGGGGAGTGGAGGGAGGGGGAATCCGGAATCTTTAGGTATTTATAACTTTTGAACGGGGGACCGGATCTCGATGAAACTTGATATTTGGAAAGACCTCATGCCTCAGACGACCCACTTAAAATCCGGACCGGATCCGGTGACTTTTGAGGGGAGCTGGAGGGGAGAACCGGAAATATTGGAAATCGCTATGACTGGAGGGATCGAGATGAAACTTGGTGGGAAGACACCTAGCAAACACTAGATATATCATTGACATAACCGAGCCGTGCCTACTCGTAACAAGTGCCATATGAGCTCGTAGCTCTTGTTTTTAATCGCATCTTATTTCTCAGTAATCTTTTGTTAGAAACGTGAGTTATTTTTTAACACTATTTCCAGAGGATTAATAAAAATTATGTAGGCTACATGGATTGATGGATGTATTACTGAAAGTCGCAAGCCTCTATCAACAGATGAATCTGTTATTACCCAAGAATGATGGCTGCGATCAGGAGCTGCAAACGCTTCTTTGCTTCTTTGAATGTTAGCAACCACTGGACGGTACCGTTTTCATCCATTTGCTCAGATAACATTCAACTATTAGTTGATCAAGTGTACTTCCTCAAAGGCTCCTTAGAGCATCTGATCGGGTTTAGTTTGGTTTTACCATTTAGTCGAAACTGCACCCTCCGATTTTTTAATTTTATTTGTATCTGCCAAAATCGGTGAGTACATTACAAGAAGACGAGCACGAGAATGTGGATATAAATACAACATTACATATGCGTATTCATATAAATATTTAACAACAGATCTCGTGATAACGCTATAATCCTTAGTATTCATTGACGATAATATCTCTATTTGAGGATGAGGATGCTGAATTATCACCTAAACTATCACAAGCAAAACGTCTTTCAAGTTTCAAGTTTAGTATGCTTAAAAAAGCTAACGCGGCTATAAGCTACCTTAAACTCTTGTCCCGTTACGGTGTTCCATCTCCCCATTTACTACGCGTTTACATTTTTTTTATCCGTTCTAACCTAGAATATGGATGTCCGGTTTGGCATTTTGGTCTCACCCAGGAACAGTCGGATTTGCTTGAGAGGATACAGTATAGAGCGTTGCTTGTTACATCTAAAGCTCCAAAAGTCCCATACATTTATAACTTTTGAACGGGGGACCGGATCTCGATGAAACTTGATATTTGGAAAGACCTCATGCCTCAGACGACCCACTTAAAATCCGGACCGGATCCGGTGACTTTTGAGGGGAGCTGGAGGGGAGAACCGGAAATATTGGAAATCGCTATGACTGGAGGGATCGAGATGAAACTTGGTGGGAAGACACCTAGCAAACACTAGATATATCATTGACATAACCGAGCCGTGCCTACTCGTAACAAGTGCCATATGAGCTCGTAGCTCTTGTTTTTAATCGCATCTTATTTCTCAGTAATCTTTTGTTAGAAACGTGAGTTATTTTTTAACACTATTTCCAGAGGATTAATAAAAATTATGTAGGCTACATGGATTGATGGATGTATTACTGAAAGTCGCAAGCCTCTATCAACAGATGAATCTGTTATTACCCAAGAATGATGGCTGCGATCAGGAGCTGCAAACGCTTCTTTGCTTCTTTGAATGTAGCAACCACTGGACGGTACCGTTTTCATCCATTTGCTCAGATAACATTCAACTATTAGTTGATCAAGTGTACTTCCTCAAAGGCTCCTTAGAGCATCTGATCGGGTTTAGTTTGGTTTTACCATTTAGTCGAAACTGCACCCTCCGATTTTTTAATTTTATTTGTATCTGCCAAAATCGGTGAGTACATTACAAGAAGACGAGCACGAGAATGTGGATATAAATACAACATTACATATGCGTATTCATATAAATATTTAACAACAGATCTCGTGATAACGCTATAATCCTTAGTATTCATTGACGATAATATCTCTATTTGAGGATGAGGATGCTGAATTATCACCTAAACTATCACAAGCAAAACGTCTTTCAAGTTTCAAGTTTAGTATGCTTAAAAAAGCTAACGCGGCTATAAGCTACCTTAAACTCTTGTCCCGTTACGGTGTTCCATCTCCCCATTTACTACGCGTTTACATTTTTTTTATCCGTTCTAACCTAGAATATGGATGTCCGGTTTGGCATTTTGGTCTCACCCAGGAACAGTCGGATTTGCTTGAGAGGATACAGTATAGAGCGTTGCTTGTTACATCTAAAGCTCCAAAAGTCCCATACATTCAGCTCCTAAAGCAATTTAGGTTAGATACCCTTTCATGCCGCCGACTTCATCTTTGTATGAAGTTCGGTACATCTATAGTCCAAAACCCATTTCACCGTGATATACTCCCCTCCCGAATTCGTCTTCCTCGTCAAGCTGCCGACACTGTGCCTCGTTTAGAACCGGTGGTAGCTTTGCGAACACGGTATGCTCAGAGTTTTGTCGCCTCGTTTGTTCGTTTATATAACTCAGAGCGTTTTTGAATCTTAAGTTTTAGGTTATTTGTATTTTATTAATCGTAGTCTAGCATGTTATTGACCATATTTATCATAAGACGTCGGTACAAATGTATCAAAATTGTATATATTTGTAGATTGTTCTTTTATGACGTTATGTTTTGACGTAAAAACAACCCATCGGCTTGTCCGTTATCTGTTTTTTTAGATTATATTGAATTGAATTGAAGTTTTACCATCCCTATATAACATACCTCTACTATAAAGTGTAGACCATGTCGATTGATTTCAAACATCGGAGGACGGAAAATATTTAGTCTGAAGCAGTTAGCATCAGCCTCACGTTCCGTTTCCCGTTTCTTGTCTCGTTATTTCAGTCCTACACTTGGAAAGAATAGCTTGGCGCCTAATGGGTGGGGCGATGTGCAATTGGTGGTCCTTTAGTGAGTTACGCCTGTTGAAATATACTGTAGAAATTCCGATTGTTCGAAAATGAGAGTGAATGTAGAAGTTAGGTAATAAGGGTGGATCAGTGCTATGAAGCGCCACATATCAGCAACAACACCCTAAGGAAATGCTTATGTACGACCCCAGTTACGTAGTGTTTCCTTGCCGGCTTTGTAACTCCTGGTATCCAAGCGTTCAGCCGCGAATTCTGCCTCGTCCGCGTCGTCTGGTCATCCTCACGGACACAAGTTTGTTTGTGCTGGTTTAAAGATCAATCGAGATTATTCGAGATTTAGCTAAGAACCTAAGGAGGGTTTCCCTTTTCGGTTAGAAGCATTGCCGCGCTTAGCATATTCAAAAAGTTTGAAAGTGATTGCTGTTCGCGCTGGGCAGCCCATTTATACAAAGGCGGAGAACTTCCCCTGAAGCCCGGGGCCAACTATTTACACACCTGTTCGTAAATCGGTTTTTAGACGTTTTTATGGGAATCGCAACCTCTGAATCAAGTGCCATATACCGACCGCAATTCCGTTTGTAGGTCAGGCGGTCTATTTGCGAGTTAGGGTACTTCCAGATGTGCTAGGACGATGAAACTTGGGAGGCGTATCAGTAACCCGATCAAATTTTCCCGATCCAACCATCTGAGGGGGAGTGGAAGGAGGGGGAATCCGGAAAATAGAGTCATGTGTAACTTTTGAAGGGGTGATCGGATTTGAATGAAACTTGATATTTGAATATAAGACATTTCTCTGATGTCCCATTTCAAGTTTGGACCAGATTCAACAGCTGTGGGGGAGCTAGGGGGGGGGCGGAAGTCTCGTGAAACAGTTAGATTGGAGGGATTGGGGTGGAACTTGCTGGGAAGAACAAGCCTCTGCTCTGTACAAATCGTTTAGACAATCGGATTGGATCCGGACACTTGGGGGGGGGGGGGGGGTCCCGGAGTTCCGGTGATGGCGGTTGTGGGGATTTTCACGGCGAAACTTGGCAGGCGTATCGGGGCCCCGATCAAACTGGCTTGGAAATAGTAATTTTCTCGATCATCGTGGGGGGGAGTGGAGGGATTCCAGTGATATTTAATAATTGAACAGAGGACATGTCTCTGATGTTGTTTATAGTGTGTTCGGAACGGATTCGACAACTGTGGGGGGTGGGGGGGGGGGGGAGAAATTCTGGACTTAGACTGGAGAGATTGGGATGGAACTTGGTGGGAATAACAAACAAATGCTCTTGATAAATCCTTTACATAATCGGATTGGATCGACCACTCCTTAAAGTAGCCTACGCGTCTTAACCGCAAAGTAAATGAGCCCATGATCATTTTTGTCTCAAGCGTTTTGCTTACAAAAGGACTTTTAGCTCCCTTAAAGTGCGCATCTATCGGCAAAGTAAAAAAAATACTTTTGATCAAACTATATATGTCGGCCCGCGATCATTTTTGCCAGAAGCATTTTGCTTAAAATGAATTTCTAGCGCCCTTAAAGTGCGCATCTTTACCGAAAAGTAAAAAAAAATGAAATGACCACTGACAGTCTGTCTTTCTGTCTGTCTGTCTTGATGAAAATTGCTTCGGTACATATTAATGATCCCCAAGGGGCCTTACTCCTTTTGGCCTCAATGTTTTTCCTTACAAGTGAATTCCTTACAGTACAAAAAAATACTTATGAGCAAAATATATACTACGTCATCCACACACGAGTCGACTAACATCCACTTTCATCATGTGCAAGTGCCATATGAGCTTCTATCTGTTTTTTAAGACTGGTTTATAAGACATTTAAGACGTTCCGGTCTCTTTGGTTGCTCGCAACAGATTAAAAGCAGAAGATGGGTTTTACAAACCCCACATTTTACGAAAGGGTGAGAGAAGAATGTCTAATAACTGTTAAGAACCTGTCTTAAAAACCTCTAAAATCGATCTACGAACAGTTTTGTCCGTAGTGGAGACCAGGCGTGTGAAGAAAAATTGTCTGATGCAGAAACAAAATGTGTCAAATCACCTCTTCATTTTAGATACTCGTACTTCATCAGTCTAGAGCAATGACTTACTCGAATTACAGAGCGTTGCGATCTGATGCTGATGATGAAACCGAAGTATATGAATATGCAAGCCTAGTCGGAGCAGAAGTAGCTGAACGAGCCTTACTCTTCCGTGAGTAGGTCTTACTCGTCTGTAGGTCGTTCCCCAATGCTTGATTTTCTTTGACATTTTCTTCGGCAGAAATGAATGGAAACTCTTCTCCTAGCTTTATAATCTTTCGCATACAAAAAAAGACAATAGTGTCCATGAATCCAAAGCAAACCGAGAATAAGCATAATCATCTTCCGGCCACCGGCCAACCAGGGTAGTGCTGACACTGAAAACTGGACCCCCCGGAGAATGTCACTGGATAAGCCGGTCGGCGCTAGCGGTCACGTCTTGTGACGACGTCAATGGAATCGCTCTAAGCAAGCGGACCAAAGTGTAAATCGAACTTGCTTACGTGGAGATGATTGACGTAAGGTGACCTAGTACAGTATGCGGTCTGATTGGAACAGGCTCGGCTCTCATCAACAGTTGTGCAAAACTCTTATGTATCATTATCCAAATGCTGCCATAGTTCTTGAGCGGAAATATTGGGAAAAGATCTTATCTAAGAGTTCAGTAAATCCTTTCTTTTGTTTCCGAGAAATCGAGCAATCGACTACGACTTAAAGTTTCAGCGACTACAGTGCTTTTTGTCTCTAATTTGATTGGTCCTTGGTTTCCCAGCTTGCATCTAGGCACAGCTTTGTCCTTGAATTTCCCTATTCCCGCAATTAACGTTAATAACAAGCTCGACGCAGTCATCGGAAACACATATTTCGTGGAACATATTCAGTCTGTCTGGTGCGCCAATCGGTACTGGACCCGCATTAAACCCCGTCAAACTTACCCAAATTTGGTATTCATGCGAACGAGCTTTTTACTACCTAAGATTAGACGATGTGTGTCATTGACATTTCCCGAGTTTAAATGATTGTGTATAGTATAGCTTTGTAGCCTCGGTAATGTTAAAGAAGTATAAGTTATCGTGTTGTTAGTGCTTTAAAATGTGCAGAGTTTAGGTAATTATGTTGGACCTATCGTTGATGTGTTTTCGGAATATTAGAAAAATAGATTTATTTCTCCTGTAAAATGTCAATATAAAAAGGTGTATGTGCAGATTATTACAAGTATACATGCTGCTCTTTTCCTGCGTAAATCTCGTCATTCCGTCTGTAATAAGACTGAGCTTTCGAACAAGAAGTTGTGTATTCCCACGTACAGACGAGAAACCGCTGATCAAAAAGCGTTCCAGATGGACATTCAAAGACGTGAGACCTTCCGTTTGCCTCACAAATGTGGTAAACCTGAAAGAAAAAGCCTTTTCTTACCTGGCGTGACGAAGAGTTATTAGAGTTAATATCGCGTCTCAGTATGGGAATCTAGGCTTAGGAAGGATATCCTGGGCAAAAGACGGTAAAAGTCTAAACTGATAAGGGTGATGAGGAAAGGAGTTCTGATATGATGATTTTAGAAAGTGTATTAAGTCGGTTTTCCAGCTTAGACATTGTTTTTATATACAATGGTGTTTAGACGGGCCAGCAAAAGATTATAAATGAAATTTTCTTATTATTTGTATTTTTTTTTTTTTTTTTTACGAGGTGTTAGGCTTTTTATGTGATACATACGGTTACTATTTTCAGCGGCTTTTCTGAAAATTAGCTGGAGTTAGGTAGGCTAATTAGCTGGCGCATGGAGGAGATCTAGGGTCAAAGATGGATGAAGTAATGGATGAAGTGGTAAGATTGATAAGTAATAAGAATGTTGATACACAAAAGTATATCCGGTTGCCCCTCCAGCACAGAGCATGTTCTGAAGGAAGGGGTTATTAGAGTGGGTAGGGAAACAAACTTACTTTTTTTTGCAATATGCTGAGTCAGATCTGGCTTTCGAACGTAATATGGTTTACCATTACTTTCGGTGGCTTTTCCTTGTGCTCGAAGAATTTGATTCGCAACCCTATGTCACATTTTTCTTGCGAATCATTTGTTAATTGCTAATACATTGGTTAAATAGGTGTAATACGGCGTCTACAGTTTCGGCTTAGACTTGAAGTGTGCCGTTTATGCTGTAGAACGGGTAATAGACCTTGATCCTATTGTGTGCGTGTTCCACCCTACTTACCGTAGTTACTACGCATGAAAAATTTTTGCTGCAAGGATGGAAAGTATTTTTCTATTTTCGTCAATATATCACCCCATGGGGTAATTCAGCCAATCTCGTTACAGAGATCCGTAGTTACCATGCTTACTACGCTCCCGAGCATTGTAAGCAAATGGTTACTATTTCGAGAAGGTAGGAACGGTCAGCGTGGTAGCTTTTCGTGAGGTTGGAACGGAAATAGTAACTAATAGCTACTATTGTTAGAAGAGTGGAACACGCTCTTTATTGCATGCAGAGCCAAACATATCGCTTCGTTGGGTTCTGCCAGCGCAGAACCCAACTCCGCCTGCATACATGCAGCCAGTCCCAAGCCTGGATAAAGGAGGAGGGTGAGCAGAAACTTTGCAAGTTTCTCTCAGAAGCGTCCGCGCTGAAAACATCCTGCAATTGAAACATCCCCGAAATAGTTTGCTTGTTTTCCGAAGCTTTGTTGAACGAAGCTCTCTGATAAATGACGACGAACATGGACCATCCCCGGACACGATTTCAAACGAAAACGAAAATGGACCGCCCCCGGACACGATTTATGAAAGCAAACGTACCCCTGAAAATCGGATTTTGGAACGTCAGAACCATGTCACAACTCTCAAAAACTGAACAGGTGTTAAAAGAAATGTCACGCTACCGGCTTGATTTGTTGGCAATCTCAGAATCGCGATGGACAGGCAATGGCTTAGAGAGACTGAATGCCCTCGGCCAAACAATCATCTATAGTGGACCCGAAAAAAGAAGGGAAGCAGGCGTAGCTCTTCTGCTATCCAAGCAAGCGTCCAATGCGCTTCTGACATGGAAACCGGTAAACGAGAGAATTCTTTGGGCTCGCTTTGTAGGGGCCCACGCCAAACTCTCTGTGGTAGTCTGCTATGCCCCAACCAACGAAGCAGACGACAGCACCAAGGAAGAATTCTACAACACTCTCCAGGCCGTAGCCAAAGACATCCCACGTCACGACGTTACCTGCTTCGTTGGTGATTTCAACGCAAAAGTCGGGTCCGACAGGTCTTACTGTCCAGAAGTTCTGGGCCCGTATGGACTCAGTGACCTAAACGAAAATGGTGCCCTGCTTGTGGATTTTGCGCTGACGAACGACCTGATTGTTGGAGGGACCCAGTTTCCTCACAAGCGGATTCATATGCACACGTGGAACTCCCCGGATGGTAAAACCCACAACCAAATAGACCATTTCCTTATAAGCCGGAAGTTCAGATCAAGCCTAAGCGATGTCAGGACTTTCAGAGGAGCCGACGTATACAGTGACCATGCACTTGTGGTAGCCAAAGTGGCCTTGAAGTTGAAGTCGAAGCCTCGCAAGACCGAAAATCAACGGCCTTACAACTCGGAGAAGCTGTCTGAAATCCCGACAAAAGCCGAATTTCGCCTAGGCCTCAGAAACAGGTTCGAAGCTCTCGATCTCACCCTAGGTGAGACAGGAGAGTCGCTGTGGACCTCTATTAAGGACACTTTCGAACGCACGGCCTCCGAAGTACTCGGTCGAAAACCTTGTGCGAAAGATCAGTGGATCTCCCCCCGGACTTGGGATCTCTTCGAGGAACGTCGTCAACTAAAACAGGATCTTCTGTCAAAAGGCACCGAAGCCTCCGACATCACGAAGAACCACCTGTACCAGGCCAAGGACAAGGAGGTGAAAAAGAGCGCAAGGTCAGATAGGCGGACCCACACAGACAACAAAGCCCAATTGGCTGAAAAGGCTGCAAAGAGGGGCGACTCCAGGACGGTGTATAGACTCACAAACGAAATAATTGGCAAAAAGAAGAACTCCAACAGCGCCATCAAGGACGAACAGGGCAATTTGGTGTCCGAACCTGAAGCTGTCGCCGAAGTCTGGGTACAGCACTTCGAAAGAATCCTGAATCGACCCAGCCCTGCTGATCCCCCTGCTATACCCGAAACTCCATTCCTAACCCTACAAATAAGCGAAGACCCCCCATCAGCTGAAGAGGTCAAAGCAGCATCGCAAAAACTGAAGAATGGAAAAGCGACAGGAGACGATCTCATATCCGCCGAGATGATAAAGACTTCGTTGACCGACTGCATGGGTATTTGGCTTCTTCTTTTCGCAACAATATGGACGACGGCAAGAGTACCAGTGGACTGGACGAAGAGCACCCTCATCAAACTCTTCAAAAAGGGTGATGCCATGAAATGCGACAACTACAGAGGCATAAGTCTGATGTCCATTCCGGGAAAACTCTTCGCTCATGTCATACTGAGACGCATCCAAACAGCGATCGATGAGCACCTACGAGAAGAACAGCATGGTTTCCGACCCAAAAGGTCATGTGCTGACCTAGTATACGTCCTGCGCATGATCATAGAGGAGTCCAACGAATGGAACCAAAAGATCTACATGGCTTTCATCGACTTCGAGAAAGCTTTCGACTCCATAGACCGCAATACGTTATGGAAGATCCTCGGTTTCTACGGAATCCCGCCGAAACTTGTGGCGCTCATCATGGCCCTATACGAGGACACGGAGTGCTGCGTGCGACTAGAAGACGGCAACACCAGATACTTTCGCATAATGTCCGGAGTCAAGCAAGGGTGTGTTCTTTCCCCATTCCTCTTCGTTCTTGTCATGGACTTCATCCTACGGGACTGCACTGGCTACGGAATCGAGCTTTCCAACAACCGACGCCTCGCTGACCTTGATTTCGCCGATGACGTTGGACTCCTGGAATCCAGTAAGACAAGGCTACAGGAGTTGATGAACACAATCGAAGAGAAAGCCAGCCAGTTGGGTCTCCGGATTAACTCCGACAAAACGAAGAGCATGGCAACCAGCGACTCCCCTTTAAATCTGAGATGTGCGGGAAAGGACATCGAGCAAGTCCTGGAATTCAGATACTTAGGAAGCACCGTGGAAAAGGACGGCTCAAACGCCAGAGAAATTCAACTTCGCATTGGCCAAGCAAGCGGAGCCTTCAACCGCTTGAGACCCGTCTGGAGATCCAGGAAATACTCCACAAAGCTGAAGCTGCGCCTGCTGAACAGTAATGTCCTGTCCATTCTGCTGTGTCACAGTGAATGTTGGAAGCTCAACATGCAGCAGGAGAAGAGGATTCTTGCCTTCGAGACGAATTGTCTCCGGAGAATCCTCAACATAACTTGGCAGCAGCGAGTATCGAACCAGGAGGTACGCCGTCTCACTGGTCAGCCGCTGATAACAGACGTTATCCGTAAAAGAAGATGGCGATACTTGGGCCACGTCCTTCGCATGGACGAATCCAGGTTGCCAAACAACATCTTCCATTGGCAACCAAAAGGAAGACGTCGAAGGGGACGACCGAGAAATACGATCCGTCGCACCTACCAGAGGGACCTTGCAAACGTCCACGCAAGTCTGCAACCTGAGTGGGAAGATGTCCTGGCGGCAGCCCACCAGAGGGAAGACTGGCGCCTATTCGTGGATGCCCTGGGTGCCTCTGGTGGCACAGGAGGATCTAAGGTAAGGTAAGGTAAGGTTCTGCCAGCGAGCGGAGAAATAAAGGAACATCGCAAGAGTTGCCACGAGTAGCAACAAAGTTTTACTTTTCTGAAAGTTGTAGCTATTATTTGTCTTCAAAAGAACACGTTTGTTCTGTCACGACTGGTTTTCGTTTGTTGGAGGGATAGTGTCATACTCATACACAGATATGATTATAAAATTGTTTTAACTTTGTATTAGCATGTTTATGCAAAAGACTTTGTGCCATGGTACAAGTAATGCACAGTTGGGAACAAAAACAAAAGGGAATAAATAATATAGACGGGATTGAAGAAAGACATAATTATACTAACCACCAAAGCAAACTGAACAAATCCAATTAATGACCACGTTAAATTTGTTTGCTGAAACCACAATAGATAGTATTTCGCACAGTACTGCTAAATCGAATGGTATTTAGTGGTTGGGTTTGTAAAAGATACATAAGAAGTCCTGCTGCCGCTTCCGTGATTTCCCAGGATGGGAACAAGAATTAAGAATCTAGGATAAAAATGTTCAACATTCACGCTTCATTTCATTAAACTAATTCAAATTCACAACAAGCGCTGCAGCCGTAATCATATGAGCCATTGTCCCTGCTCCGGATATGTCTTGGATAATGATGTTGTCTAATTTAGATAATTATTACGCGTCTGTAACCTTCATTCTTCTTGAAAAACGGGTGAACGAACCAAGAAGGCATTATTCGTGTGAGTGGAATCGGAAAAACAAATGTTTCGTATTAGTTGAGCAGCTGGCTTGGCTAATGCGCAGATTGACCGCTCTTTTGTTCAGAATCAAGTGAGGAAGTCTCTTACCTTACAACCAGTTTGAGTATCGGCGTAGATCCCTGCCTTTCCATGGTCGCTGCACTTAAAGTCCGTTTTTTCTGGGATTTTTGTTTTTGCAAGGTCATGGTTCTGGTTACCCCAAGCCACGGCTGGAAAAAAAAAAATCATTAATCTGGACTTAAGTCCCTAAGTGGTTAACGCACCGGATGTTGTACTTGCTATACGCCTCAAGATCTTGGCTAAGGCGCTTGGTTTTGTGGTAGGAGTCGAGTGATTCTGTAAAGCGTTGTCCATACTGGAGTAGTAAGCAGCATATTGATTTTTAGTGTCATCGTTTCTTGACTAGCTCGAGCAACCCAGGCAGCGATCGAGCTTCACAAGAGAAAAGAATTTGGATTTCCAGATAACGCGCGCAACGTCCTTCTATCAGTATAAGCTGACGCGTACAGCTCTAATGGATACTATTACGCTAATTTTAACACTGCTTAGCACTAACTACGAGAAACCCAGATGAAGATCTAGAGGAGAGCACAGGAAGCCTTCGACGACCAAATCACCAAACACGGACAGCAGCTTCCCGATGTCAGCGAAAAAGGCGACAGGCGCAACTGGAGTCTACTTGCTCCAGGTTTCTTGCTTTGGGGAGGGGTCACGAAAAGGAAGTTTGCGTCAAATTACCGAATGCATCTTTGTCGAAAACCTCGTACTGACCTGCTGACATCTCTCCGGCAAACATAGCCTACTAAGTAAATTTCTGAGGAAGAAACCGGCTTTAACCCTCGGTTTTCCCATGCACGACAGAGAAAATTAACTTACATGGCTTTTCAGAGTGAACTTCCTTTTCTGTCGGCTGTCCCCACTCTTCTCGAGATTCCTTTTGGCGTACCTTCTCTACACGTTTCTTACTGGCAACCTTGTGACCTGGTTTGACCGTCCTAGATTCCTGGTAGTGGGCAGGATATAGCTGGGCGTGGCCTTGATCATCCTGCGATGGATCCGAGCTTCCCAGGTTTCGGTTTTGGTCAACTTCATGCAGAGTTAGTTCTTTGTAACCCGAGAAAAATGAGCCAAACATGGAGGGTTTCCCGGGGTAGGAGTTCTTCTCGGATTGGATATCCTGTCTTACATGCGTTTCTGTTTCCTTTGGCATATAGTCGGGCGCATGAAAAGGGTTCCACTCCCGGGAGTTGCTGTTGTATGGTTTTGGCTCTGAATGAGCCAGTCCAGGAGGAAGCGGCAGAGTTTTCTGATCTGTTTCAGGCGGACCACTACTTTGATTCTTTTTCTTGTCCGCAGGCGCTACAGCTTTCTCTGAATCTGGAGCTTCCACCTTGTTCGAGTAAGGATGCTCCCCTACGTGCATTTCGTTTGAGGTTTGCTTGTCTTTGGCTGCGTACTGTTCCTTCTTTCCGTAGTCAGGCTGTTCCTGCTCATTCTTTGCCTTTCTCCGGCTTGAAGAACCGGGCGCAGGATACCTGGATCCTTTCTCGGGGCGCGGGCTATGTGAAATGGACGTCTGAACCCTTCTGTGAATGTGAGGCTGATGATCGCCCTTCTTGCCTGGATGATAGGGTGTTGTGGGCAATGAAGCACCATTGTCGTAGTTATTATGAGTATGGTTCGTATCAGATGACGGTTCATCTGGCGACGATTTGGCAGGACTGTAGCTAGTTCCCACATTCTTGTACAGGTTCTGTGGTCCTAGGGCTTGAACATTTTTCTCGAACTGGAAGCCTTCCCCTGGAAAAGTTCCGTAATCAGTGTAGTTCGTAACTTTGGTGGTTTCTCCCTCATCGTAACTACCATTGTTCTTCTTGACGTAACTTCCATAGTTATCGTCATATTGTCTCGGAGATTGGTTGTAATTGTGTGATAGTATAGTGGTATTTGTCGGAGGGATGGTCGAATATTGTTCGGATGAATACGGTTTGCTGGACTTGTACTCCTTCTTAGCCTCTCCTTCCTGGTAGTGGTCAGGTTTTCGTTCTGGATTATTGTAGCTCACGTAGCTGTTGTCATATTGCGTTAGAGACGGAGAGTACGGTTGAACTGGTTTGTTCATGTATTCGAGGCTCGGACGAGGGTATTCAGACGCTTGCGACTTATCTATATAGCCGTAAGCTTTTTCGTGAGATTTCGACTCTTGCTTCCTTTCAGCGTTGCTCTTCCCAGAGTAAGCATCTGCTACAGTTTCACCTTTTGCCGGATTACCATAGATCCCTTCAGAGTGGTGATAACAGTCGTAGGAAGCTGGAGTGAAATAATGTGTTTCTTTGCTAGGGTAATCCGGAGAGTGGCTAGCAAGTGAAGGCTCTGGGGAATACAGTTTGTTGTAGTCGTTATCATCAGCGTTTCCTTCTGACTTATAATCTCGCTGTCTTTCCGAATAGCTCGGATTCGAGTGAAGCCTGTCAGAATGACCGATCTCAGGAATATGTCGATGGACATAATCATCGCGGACATAAAGTGCGATCTCTTCTTCGGTCTTCTTACCGCCGTAGGGTGGGCTAGTTGGGCGCCCGAGCATCGGGTCATCACGTAGCTTGCCCGTATTAAGGGGGGGCGTCGACGGCGTTCCGATGAACGGAGGCTTCTCTATGACGGCCGATTCCGTCACTGCTTCCGTAGAAAAAGCATTTTCACTTGCAGTAAGATGAGCTGTCTGTTCTGGGACGTCTAGGCTTGCCTGATAAGGCGTTATGTCTGGATAATGCTCATCTCTGATCAGATATCTGGGTTTCTTGATCTTGATCTTCTTACGCATTTTCTGAAGACCCACCGTGTTCTTTGCACTGACAAAGGGGCTCAATGGTAGTTTCCCGAAATCTCCTGAAACGAAAATTGGTATTAAACCAGTTCAGGGCTCTAATCGGATTAGTCATCTGCGAAGCTTTGTTATAACAGACGATCAGGGTCGGGTTCTCGCGGGATTCTAGCCCGGATTTCCGGAACCATCATCAATTCATCATTCTTTGAACTTTATGATGAAAGTGCTGAAAATCCGGCTGGGAAATCCTGCTCTTATTGTCACCCAGCGGCAAGGAATATAATTAAACACATGTACTAGCGAGTTTTATGGCGTTATTCCGCGACCCCACATAGTGTCTATGGATCGAAAAGATTGTTCCCGCGGTCATTAATGTGGCCACAGTTGTGTTACCGCGATCAACAAGAATTTTATGGCTCGCTTTGTGGCTCAATTTCGACAAACAACTGTCGAGGTGACCTTCGATTTTGTGGCTCGAATTTGGCACGGAAATTCTATTTAATAACAAAATAAATTCTAAAAAATAAAATTAACTACTTTACCAAGCATATAGAAATACAATTATATTTAGTCTTTTTGCAGATAATGATAAGGACGTAGGCCTGAAGTTCTATTTGTTGAGATTTTATCTGAATTTTATTTTTATTTTTAGACATTTGAAATTACCGCCCAAAAAGCGACAAAATGGTGTTTCCGCGAGTTTTAACTTGTAGCCCGACACAATCGTGTTTCCGGGATAACATACACAGACGTGTGTGGCCCACAATTGTCCGTGACTTTAGTTGAACGTTGATGATCATTGGAGGAATAATCGGAAATAACCGCATGGTGGCTCTGAACTGGAATATGGAGAATTGTTCAGTGACAGTCTTCCGGTAACGAATCGACCCGAATTGTAATTGTATAGTTCCTGCTAAGCAATCTCACCGCGGGCTGATTGTTTAATTTTGACCCGCACAAAACATTTAACCCCAATATGCAAAGTAATTATTACGTGACGAATTTTTACCACCGCTTGATAAAATAGACGTACGAAAAAGGTTGGAAATTATTAACCTTCCACTCCCTGGCGATTATCCTGTGTAACTGCTGACGCACTCTGCAGATCAAAAGTCGAGTGGCAAGAGAACGTAATCGAAGCGCGAAAACGATGTCGGGACTAAGATCACGCTCGGAAGAGGGATTTTATAAGCAAATATTTATGTTTGTTTTATTATTGGTTCTGTTGTGGTTGACTGCCTTTCAGTCGAATGGTGCATCGTCACGGCAGGGTATTGTGTAACGAGATTTACGAAAGAGTAAGCTGATTGCTACTACTACGATCCAATTATGCTCATTTCCATGCCTGACCTTCTCAGGCAATTATCCCTCTATTATTTAAACGGCGTCTTACGGCTGAATTCTGTACGATATTTGCAAAAAGTAGGGACGGAAGGTGTTTGTTGTTCAAAGAGGACCTCGAAATATCTTGTTTATGTTGAAAGCCACTCCTCTCTGTATTTCATTGTACCTGGAACCTTTTCTTTTCACGAAAATATCAGAAACACTGACAAAACTGCATATACACTGTAAAAAGTTTCTCCGAGTAAGGATTAAAGTTAACTGCAGTATTTGCTACCGGGATTAATCTTGTATCAACTGGGATAAGATTAATCCGAATTAGAGATAATACTGCAAGATTTTTTTTTACAGTGTACGTTCACTTCCTTCAGTTTGCTTCTTACAAATGTCTACCCCCTTCTGTCGACCACTGAATACATCACAGAGTAATTAGTTAATCTGAAAGTTTCAAATATCAGCATGTATCCTTACGAGTATTGTGAGACTTGTGAGCGTCTACTTCCATTTTTATTTCTGTTCTTGCTTGAAACGCTATCGTATCTAGGAGAGCGATGTTTCAGGCTGAAACTTTGGCTGTTACTGAGGGATTGATGTTTTTGTCGGATAGAAGCTAAATATTCGATTAGGATTAGTACGCCTGAATATCAGATGATCATTCAGAGCTTTGATAAGCGTAGTAGACTTACTCCTCGAACTATTTTAGTCGCGTCTTGTTTCGGACGCGTGTCTAGTAGTCGCATACGATAACAACAGTTTTGTTTACTAGTGTGTTTCCTACGCAGGCACTGCGAAGTCATAATTAAATCATAACTAATAGCCTACAAGGAATGTTGGAAAATTATGATTTCTTTGTTAAAATGGGAACATTGGGAAGCATTTGTAGACGGTTGGAACGGTTTCTATACTCGCTTTGTAGCAGGTTAACGGTGGTGGTTCTAACTGCTACTGGAACGAGATTGGAATGCAACATACATACGGGACCAAATTCAATTTCCCTTCTTTTTTTGAACAATGCATGCTCGAAATAATTATAGTATTAAACTTGACTTTAATAACGTGTTATCCTTTTACAGTGTATAATATTCTTTTTCACCTTCCCTCATATCTTCTTTTTCCATTTAAAGGTAGATTCTACTGGAAACATTAAAGGTGAACTCCAGAATTAAAAAATAAGGGTTCCGGGTGACCGAGTTCGATACCTGATTTTTTTTTGAATTTTTTGACGTAAGAAGCATTCTAGTGGGTCAACTCCAAGCAGAGATACCTCATAAAGTCTGATTCCATTGGCTCCTTTGATGAGACCCCTCATTCGTTCCGTCATGTTGATGCTGTAGTCTTGCGGGAATGGCACCGACGCAAAAACTCGTAACACAACATCAACGTTGTTTACAAAAGTGACCCATAGAAGAAATTCTGGAGGTGTTGACTAAATTGTGACGGAATTCCAAACAAAACACAAACAACAAACAAACAAAAAAAGACAGAAGAACTGAGTGAAAAGGAAATGTCCAAGACCAGAGTGTGTTGCTACCCTGGTTGTACGCCCACTGTTGGAATAGCTTTCTTTTCTTGGCCAAGTAGTGAGAATAGGGAGCATAGAGAAGAAATTCTTGAAGCTCCATTAAACAACACACACAAAAAGACAGCTGAACTGAGTGAAATGGAAATGTCCAAGACCAGATGTGTTGCTACCCTCGTTGTAAGCCCACTGTTGGAATAGCTTTCTTTTCTTGGCCAAGTAGTGAGGAGAATAAATTTTCTAAGTACAGTGCTTGGGAAAATTTTGTCAAGAGCAAACACCCGATTTCTGTCTCCCAACAATTGGAGGTTTCAGATTTTTGTGTGTACATTCCTTTGAACCTGATTTTCTGAGTTCCTGTCAGGATTATACAGGAGGACAGTATTAAAAGACTTGCTGAGCATGCAGTGCCAACCATGCTCAATTCATCAGGTTCTCAGGCATTTTCAAATTCAGTGTCAGTTCCACCTCCAGATAGGCATGTGTCAACTCTTGGTGTAACTCCTGCTGTAATAGATCAGGCCCAGGACAGTCAGAACATCCCTTGCCCAAGTGCTTCGTTCAATTCAACAACCTATGAGTGCCTCTCAGCGTCATGCCACTTGAGTGACCATGATTACTTCTCTGTGATGCTGCTGTGAAGGAAGTTTCAGTTTCATCCCATGGATCCCAGAGGATTCTCGCGAGATCTGGTAAGCCAAACGGTTTTTGCAGGTAATTTTTGTCCTGAAAATGTGAGCGATCAAGGTCTGCCAAAATTTTTACCCAGGAAATGCTTCAGGGGTCGCTGGGAGAAGTAGGGTCGCAGGACTAGTTGTCCAACAAAAATCTTTGAATTACCTTAAAAGTGGCATCTTTCAACTTAGAAACTTGAAATTTACGCTAGCTGCATTTTTGTTACTTTTCTCTGTAAGTCGGTCAACCGACCTATTTATCGCTACTGAGTGTTTATTGATCTCATTGGTCAGTTTGAATGAGCTCTACAAAATAACAAGAAAAAAAGGCATCTGGCATCTTCCTGTTGCCAGCAACATCTCTCCAATGATGATTTTGATTTTCGTGCCCCGCCAAGAACGTAGGTCTGTCGGAAGGAGCTCCCACCTCAGTCCTTGGCAGGTTAACCAACCAGCAAACAGAGACGGTTGAAGACCCAGAAATAAACAGCTTATTAAAAGCTCTGACTCCAAACTTTGTGATGGAACCGGGTTTTAAAGGCTCAGATACCATATACTTATTCCTGAAGTGTTATACAATTGTTGCATTTTTGCAGATACCATGGTATCTGATACCACAGTCTAAAGTCGTTTTTGCAGTTATTATGGTATCTGGCCAGTTATTGTGGTATCAGATATTCAGATACCACGGTCCGACCATAGGAACTGGTCACGGTATTCTAGGCCAAAGCATTTTCTTACTGAATGAACCATTCAGGTAGCATCTAAAAAATGTGGTCAGGGACTTCTAAGAAACTATGTTGTCATACTTCTTGGTGAGGTCACAATTAAATTTTGGGGTAATTCTGATAACTAAATAATTGACGAGCAAATTCAATCATTGATAATGGTTTCTCTTTTAGATTGAAGTGCAGTCAAGCCTTCTGAAATTTAGAATACAGTCAGCCGAGATCAACCCATAGTCAGTACCATCCATAAAGCAAAGGACACAGACGTATGTACCCATGGAACTTTCTGCATCTATAGAGGCTTTGTCATCAGAACAGTTACAGGAATCCGCATGGCTTGGAAGACAATCACATTAGGTAAGTTTTTAACTCAAAACGTAACTTACAAGGGCTTCAATGGTTTTCTATTCAAAGGACCCATGACATCAATAGAAACCTTACTGCATCCAAGTAACTGATGGCTGTAAATATTTTGCCTGTAGCTAATGATAAGAGTTTAATTTTGTATTATCTTTCTTGCTTGAAAGTAGGTGCTGTTTAGGATGGGAATATGTTCAACATTTTGGATATCAGTTTACAAATGCGTCCTCCCTGCAAACATTTGAATGGCTTTTATTCGTACTGCCTTTCTTGCTCGTTACTAGTTGCTACTTAAGATGGAATATTCAGTACCTAAAATCTTTCTTGCCCTGATCCTTGACCAGAACAGCGGATCTGTTTGTGAGAAGCATAAGCTAGAGATTTGATTTGTTTTGATGTTTAAATTTTTTTTCATCCACACCAGAGCAAAATAACACTAGGAAGTACCACCAAGACTTGACCAAATTGACACACATTCAAATAGCAGCGATACTAGCAGCCTTAGTGGTAGAGAACGTCCCTACTAAAACTTTTTGCAACATTGCAAAAATGATACAGCTTCCATTGTTTCCTTGGTGTTTGCAGACCCCACCTTTGCATAAATTTCTTAACCCGCAAGTTTGTCTCGCTTTAAATGCCGCAAGTGTAGTCAGCGGCGCTAACGACTATGGCCCGTTTGCGAAAATAACACTAGGGAGTAGCAGCAAGACTTGACAAAATTGAAAGATACTCGAATAGCAGCAATACCACCATCCCTAACGGTAGAGAATGTCCCTACTGAAACTTATTCAGTTTTCACTAACGCTGGCTCCGATAACTTCATATTCTGAACATTGCAAAAAAAATGATGTAGCCTCAGTTGTTTCCACGGTGTGGGCAGACCGCACCTTTGCTTTAGAGATTCCTTAACCCGCAAGTTTGTCTCACTTCAAGTGCTGCAAGCATAGTGGGCGGCGCTACAAGTATGGACCATTTGCAAAGCATGGAAAGCATAGGTCTTGGCGCTGCTCCCTAGTGTTATTTACTTACAAATTTTCAGGCTCTTGTTTCATTTTTACTACCTTTCTTGCTCAGAGGCAGTTGCTATTTGGATGAGAGTATTTAATTTCTTACAGTCATCAGTTACAAAATTCGTTCTCATTACATTGCAAACAAATTATGTCAACCTTTTCCTCGGTGTGTGGAGACCGCACCTTTGCTTACTAGAAAATGTAGCTTACTTATCCATTTTGCACCGTCAAATATGATTCACAGTCAGCTTGGGCTGAAGGAACATCTATTTACTAGAAATTTCTTAACCCGCAAGTTTGTCTCGCTTTAAATGTCGTTAGTGTAGTTGGTGGCGTTACGAGTATGGCCCATTTTATAAAGCACAGAAAGCATAGGTCTTGGCGCTACTCCCTAGCGTTATTTTGCTCTGATCCGCACACAACTTTCAGTCTTTCTTTAATTTTTATGGCACTTGCCTTCCGGCCAAGTGCCATATACCGATCACTTTTCCGTCGGTCTGTCGGTCGTCTTAGTCCGGTGTTTGCGAGTTAGGGTACTTCCAGATATGCTAGGACGATGAAACTTGGCAGGCGTATTATGGACCCGACCAAACTAAGTCGAAAATAGTCACTTGCCCGATCCGACCATCGTGGGGGGAGGGAGGGGAGCCGGAATCCGGAATTTAGTTGGCATGCATAACTTTTGAACGGGTTATCGGATCTTAATGAAAGTTGATATTTGGAGAGACCTCATGTCTCAGATGTTCCATTTCAAGTCCGGACCAAATCCGATGAATGTGGGGGGGGGGGGGCGCAGGGGGGGGACCGGAAATCATATGACAAGCTTAAAGTGGAGGGATCGGGATGAAACTTGATGAGAGGAACAAGCACAAGCCCTAGGTACATCATTGGCAGACGCAGACGGGATTCGTGCACTGTGGTGGGAGTTGGAGGGGGGGGGAATTCCGGTGATACGGAGTTAAGTTACTTTTAGGTGGGCTGGGACAGTGAAACTTGGCAAGCGTACCAGGGACCCGACCAAACTAACTTGGAAATAGTCACTTCCCCGATCCGACCACCGTGGGGGGAGTGGAGGGAAGGGGAATCTGGAATCTAGATGTACGTATAACTTTGGAACGGGTGATCAGATCTTAATGAAACTTGATATTTGGAAAGACCTCGTGTCTCGGATGTCCCATGTGAAGTCCGAACCGTATCCGATTATTGCGGGGGGGGGGGTCAGGGGGGAGCCGTAAATCTTGTGACACGCTAGGAGTGGAGCGATTGGGATGAAACTTGGTGGGAAGAACAAGCACAAGCCCTAGATTCATCAGTGACAGAACTGGATCGGGTTCGAGCACTGTGGGGGGAGGAAGATCGTCCGGAATTCCGGTGAATACCAGTTAAAGAACTTCCAGATGTGCTAGGACCATGAAACTTGAACATTAGAGACTTGACATGATTAGAATATTTTTGCCTCATGGGTTTTGCTTACAACTGAATTTCTTAAATTACAAATGATACTTTTGATTAAAATATACATTTCATTCTCCCGATGAGCTCATCATCATTTTTGCTTCAAGAGTTTTGATTACAGATGAATTTCTAGCGCCCCTAAAGTGCGCATCATCACAGCCAAATGTATTACCAAACTATACGTTCTCATGATTTCCAAGGACCCATTATCTCAAGGGTTTTGCTTATAAATAATAACAACAAACCCACGAATTGAAGAATTCCTACTTTCATCCTCTGACCCAGCCTTGCAAGTAGCTTGTTATTACCTTTCTTGCTCAGAGGTAGTTGCTATTTTGGATGAAAGTATTTAATTTGTTACGGATAGCAGTTAGAAAGTTCGTCCTCCTTACATGAGTGTCTTCTTTCATTTTTATGACCTTTCTTGTTTGAAAGTAGTTGCTATTTAAGATGGAAATATTCTATATTGAAATCTTTTCTTGCCTGGCCATTCATTAAAACAGAATATGGATTTATATGAGTCGCTTTGTACTGCCTTCTTAAATTTGTATTACCTTGCTTGTTCGAAGCTAGCTGCCATTTATTTTCGATACTGAAATCTTTTCTTGCCTTGGCCATGGATTAGAACAAAATGTGGATTTATATGATCCGTTTTGACGTGTCCAGATTCGCTTAAAATCTATAATGCCTTCTTTAATTTTGATTACCGTTCTTGCTCAGAAGCAGTTGCTATTTTGGATTGAGTTGATTTTTTTTCGGATATCAGTTAAAAATGAGTCCTCTTTAGAAACTGTTTGAATGCCTTCTTTCACTTTTATGACCATTCTTATTCGAAAGTCGTTGCTATTTAGGATGGAAACGTTCAATACCTACATCTTTTCTTGCCTTGGCCATGGATCAGAACAATCAATCAATATATTTATTACCCGTCAAGAAAAACAATGAAGGGCATGTAGCCCTAGTGGCCGAGTACAAAAACAAGACCAAAGGTGTCGCTGGGATCCCAACAATCTAATATTAGATTCAGACAATCGAGTCTTGTCTTCTCCAGATCCAGTCTTGGACAGGCTAATCATCAGAGAAAACCAAGTTCAGATATACCTCTATAAGCCATATCTATTTTGACGATACTTGCCGAGACTTCCTGCCGATTTCCGAGCGAACTACTAGTCCAGCAAAAAAAAAAATACAGAAACAAAACCAGCGTTTCTCCTTATCCCTATAAAGAACATATAATAAACTTTGAATAAAAGTTTGACTTGAAAAAAATCCGGTTACAACCGGATTCCGGAATAATTATATGTCCGGGTAAAAACCATTGTCATATACCGACTCAGCCTCTCTTCTTACCCCTTAATCTGTCATCTAATCGAACTTTTGCTTTTAACAAATTTTCCTGGTTTGGCCGGATTCCGGGCGAACTAGTTGTCCGGCGAGAAAATGATTTTCACCATCGTGTTCGGCATGTCTATTTACCCATAAATCACACATTTAATCAACTTCAAATTAAACTTTTACTTTCAACCAACTTTCCGATTTTCGCCGGATTCCGGGCGAACTACATGTCCGGGTAGAAAATTGTTTTCACATAAGTGTTCAGCATGTCTTCTTCCCTAAATCGAACATCTAACCAACTCGAAATAAAACTTTTAATTTTAACAAACTTTCCGGGTTCGGCCGGATTCCGGGCGAACTACTTGTCCGTCAAGAATATGGTTGTCACCATCGTCTTCAGCATATCTTCCTACCCTTGAATCGAACATCTAATCAACTTCAAATAAAACTTTCACTTTTAACAAACTTTCCGGTTTTGGCCGGATTCCGGGCGAACTACTCTTTCGATGACAAAATGGTTTTCACCATCGTGCTCAGCTTGTCTTCTTACCCCATAATCGACCATCATATTAGCTGTTTCAAAATATTTTGTTTGCCCCTTAATTTGAACTCCCTCCCCCACCCCTAAATGTAGGGCTACAAAGCCCATTTACGAACTCGACTGGTCCGACGACCCAACCTCACACCAAGTTTCAACAAAATATCTCATTCCCTCCGAGAGTTATCGTGCTTACAGACGGACGGACGGACAGACGGACACCTTGTGCGATGTCATAGGTATCCCTCCACTTACGTTTTTGGATCCCAAAAAGAAAAGAAAAAAACAACAACAACAAGAAAAAAGACAATGCACGTAGCAAAACTTTACACTAAACAAATAACAAACATAGCTACAGAGTATTAGATGGGGACAGAGGATGGATTCATATGAAGCTTTAGCTGGTGGGATGCTGAGTGTGACAAAATGGTTCCATATAAGAAATGTTTCATGCAGAAGTACAAGTAGCCTAAAAAAGTACAGTAGATGTTATGAATTGAGTGCTCACATCCCAGGTTTGTGACTTGCACTTGGCTTAACCATGTTTGGAAATGTGAAATATTTAGACTGTGAAAAATGCATTTTTTTTTCTCGAAAAGTTTTTGTTGTGATGAAAATATGGATGTGACTGAGTTCAGATACAAAGTGTGCTAAGTGTCAATAAAACGGTCATATCTTTCGTGCGTCAATGATCCACAGCTTAATGAGAAAAGAAAGCTTACTGAGCTGTGAAGTTGAAATAGAGGATGGGTTTGCTACAGGGATACAACATCATCAACCAACTATATTCAGACATTAATTTACGTTCTAATTGAAGTTTTTAATTGCAGGATAATGAACGCCTGACCTTCGTCAGACTTAGAAGTATGTCTCATAATCCCTTGGACGCCAGTTACAATGAAAGAGCTGATTGGGTCATCATCAGTCAAGTATGCACTGGAATGAACAACATTTAGTGTTTAGTGGTTGAGAATGTTCAAAACTGATTAAGTAAAGAATAATACAGTTTTCCTTCCAATGCTTCATTGTATGCTATAGCATAAATTAAAGTATATTCCTTGCCATCTTATGTCTTTGTAAGCAGTCAGTCTGGTCTTTATTGTATGCTGCTGTGTTACTAAAGCAGTGTAACATAATCAGATAGCCTACTTCTCTGAGTAAATGTAATTTGTCGACTAATACAGTTTATGAGCTCTTGATGTTTGTCGGAGCTCAACTAAACCCTGTAGTGTGAAGCAAGGAGCCACAATGCTAATACTACCAAGGGCTCATCATTCACAAACTGTCGCCTAGTTTTTAGGGCATCACGCTAGGGTCCATTGTTGTCGTTACTGATTGTATTCTTAGAGAATTACTATTTGCAATGATGTTCCTCTTATAAGTATTAGGTCGCTACGGTCTGTAAATGTTGAGGTAAGCTCTGTCAAATGTTGATCGTCCACAGTGTTTAGAGAGACCAGCAACGTAAATAAAACCCCAATTCTACACCCAAACCTGTAACAAAGGTGCCAAAACATTCCTATGGGCACCATGTGGTAGGTTCAAAGCACAACAGAATGTTTGATGACTACAGTGTACTAGTAGCTACAGAGGACTAAAAGTTCCTAATGATCAAGAAAGAGACTATTAAATCTCTGCTACACAGCTAGATAGACTTGGTCCCATTCTCAGAGGGTTACTGGCCAGTATGATTTGCCCCAGATGGTAAAAGATTATGAGATTCAACTGTAGAGAACTGAATTCATCTTCTTTGAAGTGGTACTTCTTAGCCAAAAAGGCATGGGGGGGGGACTGTTTTTCCAAAGTGGGGCTTAGTCCAGTAAATGGATGGTAAGTTTGGGAGTGGATTGTGAAATAAGAAAATTAAGTTACATTCTGGTTGGGAACTGTTTTTGTAAAGAGTGGCTTAGACCAGAGGTACTGAAACGGATGGTAAGTTTGGGAGTAGGTTGGGAAACAAGAAAATTAAGTTACATTCTGGTCCTTAGTTTCGGCATATGTGTGGTTCACACGGGGAGGATTTGTTTCATTTAGTGGGTTGATATTTTAAGGTGAAGGATTTGAAATTTTTTAAAATACTAACTTTTGGTGAGAATCAACGGGAGCGAACAATCTGATTTGTTTCTCGAGGAAAAAAAAAACATTCCTGGCCTTTGTAGGTAAGGGAGGTTCCTTCAGGTAGGCTATGTAGGATCCAGAGTGTTTTTTTTTGAAAAGAGAGTTTTCTCCTTTTGGTGTTTTATATTGTCTTTTCGAGAGTTTTCTATTTTGTTTTCCTTCCAGGCTTTTCGGGAATCAATTTTTTCATTCTTAATGTGATCAGGGGCTTCATTTTTAGAGAGCAGAGGTGTCATTTCAGGTCATCAGCTGCTTAAAAAGATCAAAGTTCCGAGAGAGTACACTGTAAAAAAAATTACAGTATTTGATACTAGGATCAATCTTGCCTTTATTGAGATAAGATCATCCCTAATTCGGATTGATTTTATCACAATAGAGATAAGATTATTCCCAGTAGCAAATACTGGATCCTTATTAGCTACGTTCTTTGTCACGGGAGTTCTCAACGGTGGTCTCCGGTTTTTCTTATAAGCTGTTTTTGTATCCACCGGTGACTTCTCACTAGTCTTATAACCCATTTTTGAACTAACCAGTGTTCGGTTTTATCTCGGTTTTATCTATGCTGACGAACCAGAACCTGCTCGTCAGCCCTGCTGCAGCGAGGAGTTCGCCGGTTTTCATCAACTCACATGTGAACTAAAAGAACGCGTTTTAAGGGAAGAACGGGACACTGGTGACTAAACACCAGAGACAGCCTGGAGTGCAACGATCGCAGCTATTCAAAGAAACTTTTTACAGTGTAGGTGAGAGACCAAAACTGCTTACCATAATTTCCAGTGTTTCCACTGGCAGCTACCCCCTGGGTGCTGGGGGCAAACAACGCCGATGAATAGGATAGGCAATGGGTAGGTATGGTGCGCTGAATGTTGGGCCTTAACCACAAGGTTGAGAGTGACTACAGTGAAATAAATATAAACACAGAGTCTCAAACAACCTTGTAAAAAAGGTGCCAGAACAATGAGGAGGGTGACAGAAGTCAAGGTGAAGTCAGCTCATCTGGGGATTCACTCAGTCCGGTTGTTTGATTACCTTGGTAGTGAGAATGCCAATACGACTTCTAATTATCAGCAAACATCACACGTTGTCGAACTTCAAATTTGTCGCCAAAATCGTTCCCGCAAGACTGCCAAGTGGACCTAGCAGGGTTGCCAACCAAGACTATTTTTTTCGCCGTTTTCTCTGGTAATAATTGATGCGCCAGCACGGGACTTCGGCAATGGATTCCCTTGACCCATTGTGGGTCTCTGACGAATTTTAGGTCTAATTCTGGAGTTCCCCTTTAATCGGCGACCCTTGATCTTCACATATAGTGACAGCGGTGGGATAACGGAGTTACTTGAAAAAGTGACCCTTGTCCATTCCCAGATTGGTGTTAAGCGCCTCTGGGCGTTGGTCTGCTGAAGCCTAGCTTCGCGGCAAATTAAAATTCTCACTTGAGTACACTCCTGTACGTCTCTTTGCGAGAAGCAGTTGAGTTGAACGGCCGTGAGTCAAATTCAAAAGGATTGTTTTACTTGGATTGGGAGGACCTCCCCGAAAGTTCACGTTGGTAACTTTGAGGGTGCTCCGCGGGAAAATTATAATTGAATTTATTGTAACGGTTGGTAGACTACTGTTTAATATTAATTAGCCGTCAGGTAATTCTCGAGTATACAATTTTGCTTGGATTGAACGGACCTCCCCGAAAGTTCACAGTGGTAACTTTGTAGGGTTTAGAGGTAATCCGCCGAGAAAATTTTCATTGAAATTTTGAAAATTGTTGGCAGGCTTCCGATAACGCATGGTTCTAACCAGACAACAGAGCGAAGCGATTGCCATGGAAGACCTGGTAAAACAGCTACTTTCTCTTGAACAGCAACGTGCCCAAAGAGAACAGTTGCGACAGTCTGAAAAAGAGCACGAACTCAAGCTCCGACTAGAGGAAAAAGAACTCTGGAAAACGGAGAGGTTGAAATTCGAAAAAGAACTTCTTGAAGCGAAAAGGCTCGACAAAGACAAAACTGACCAATTGCTTCAAGCTGTAAATGCACTTAAGGCTCGTGGGAATGTTACGCAGCTCACAAAGTTTGACGAGCGCACAGATAATATCGAGCATTTTCTGGCCATTTTTAAGCGAACCGCTCGAGCTAATGAATGACCGGAAAACACTTGGTCTGTACGTATTGGGCCGTGCCTGACAGGTAAGGCACAGGCAGCTTACGCGACCCTTTCACCAAATGATCTAACGAATTTCACTGAGTTAGAACAACGGATTCTGGAGCGTTATAACGTTTCAGAGGAGGGACACAGAACAAAGTTCAGACGGTGCAAAAAGTATGAAGGCGAATCTCACCTTCAGTATTTGCATCGCCTCAATGACTTGGGTTCGAAGTGGCTAAACATTGCGGACGACCCTGCCCCTACTCTGAGTACCGCCAACCTGAACATGCTGGTTGAAAAACTCAAAACGACCCGAGATAAAATTATCCGGGAGCAGTTCATTGAGTCCGCACCACGAGATCTGCAAATCCATTTAAGGGAAGGCGATTTTGCCGGGTTGAACGAGCTGGCTTCGGCTGCCGAGAAATATGCGCTGGCCAGGAAGCCACAATTCAGTACCAGACAATCCGTTAATCCAGGTTGGGGTTCTAAGGAGTCCGGTACTTCAAAGCTTTCTGAAGATACACGGAAAACAGAAAGTGAAAATGAAGCGTCGAGAAATCAGCGTAAATGCTTTAAGTGCAAAGGTCCTTGGTTCAAAGAACACAAGTGCCCGAAAAAAGCGGAGCATGTGAAGATTGCCAAGGATACAAAAAACTCGAAGTTCTGTTTAACAGGAACTTTAGAGGACCAAAGCGTGACAGTCTTGCTCGACAGTGGTGCGACAGTCTCTATGGTGCATAAGAGACTTGTGGGCGACTGTTCGGATGCTAAAGACTTCGTCCGAATTCTAGGAGTTCATGGTGATACCAAGAACTACCCTGTGAAGAGCTTGTCACTGGAACTGGAAGACGGATCGATAATCTGGAACCAGTTCTGTGTTGCTGAAAGCCTTCCAGAAGACGTTATTTTGGGAATAGATGTTCCTATTTTTGACCATCTTATGAGGTCATTGTACATAAAAGCTAACAGGCCAAGTGTCAAGGTGTCCGGAGTTGACAAGCCTTTGTCGACCCAGCCTTGGCTTGAGGATTTCAAAAATATGGATGAAAGCTTGGTTGCTGGCAGCTTTAAAATGCGGAAGTCTCGCCGGGATCGCAGGACTGCTAAGAAAGAGCACAAGGCTTCAGACACAGCGCCTGTGGTTGAATTAGAGTCTGTTAACGCGGACCTATGCTCGAAATTGCAGCTCAAAGATGCGACGCTCGACAGTTACCGTAACAAAGTCACTGAGCCAGACTCCGGTTACTTGATACGAAAAGACCTGCTATATAGAAGACTGACTGACAGATGTGGCATATCCCGTGACCTTCTGGTTTTACCAAAAGAGTTACAGGAACGAACAATTGCCATAGCTCACGATATACCCTTCTCTGGTCACATGGGAGCCCGACGCACATTAGCTCGCATACGACACCGATTTATATGGCCTGGAATGAACAAAGAGGTAAAAGCCTATTGCAAGTCGTGCAAAGTGTGTCAGAAAACAGCACGAGTGCTACGGAACGACAGAGCACCCCTCATACCGATGCCAGTCGAGACGGTGCCCTTCCGGCTCGTTGCGGCAGACATTGTTGGCCCTTTGCCCAAGTCATCATCAGGAAACCAATATATACTTGTCATTTGTGACTACGCTACTCGCTATCCAGAGGCAGTGCCTCTGCGCTCTACTACGAGTGCTAAGATAGCGGAGGCAATGATAAGTATCTTCTCACGGGTGGGGTTGCCTGAAAAGCTGCTTACCGACCGAGGCACAAACTTCATATCCGCGAGTATGAAGCAGCTATACGAGCAGCTGTCGATTAAAGGACTGAAAACGGCAGCCTACCATCCGCAATGTGATGGGCTGGTGGAGCGTTTTAACGGTACCGTGGTCTCGATGTTGAGGAAATTTGCGATAGAAGAACCAAAGAAGTGGGACAAAATGCTTCCCTTCGTGCTTTTTGCATACCGCGAGGTTCCTCAAGAATCTACGGGTTATTCCCCCTTTGAGCTTTTGCTCGGGCGGAACCCAAGAGGACCTTTGGATCTGTGTAAAGAGGCTTGGTCGGGAGAGGTTGACCCTAGCGTCAACACGTCGGTGCTCGACTTGAGGGAACGATTAACCCGCTATCGTTCCCTAGCGTCTGAAAAACTATCAGACGCAGCAGCAAACCAGAAGAGGCGTTACGACAAAGCATCTTCGCAAAGATCTTTCCAAGTCGGCGAGCAGGTTCTGATTCTCCTACCAGAGGGCCAAAGTAAACTTGACCTCCACTGGAGAGGTCCGTACAAGGTGTCTAAGGTGTTAGGCAGTGTCGACTACGAAATCGAACTTCCCGATTCACGGCAAAAATGTCAGGTTTTTCACATAAATCTACTTAAGAAGTGGGTGGAACGTGATACTGTAGTATTGGTGGCGACAGATGTACCGACCGATATCAGTGAACCAGTTGAGTCTGGGGGGCAAGCACTAAACGCGCAAAGTTACGACGCTGTAAGCCATATCCCCGATGACCTCGACGACACCGATGACTTGATGCACCCTCCTAAAATTACTCAGTGTTCTGAGGCTATCGAGGCGGACCTATCGCATCTCAGCGAAGCCGAATCTCGTCCAATCTATGAGATATTGCAGAAACACAGCTCTGTTTTCTCGGAGATTCCAGGGAAGTCGGCACACGCTATACATGAGATAATTACCACGGGAGGTCCGTTTCGGGAAAAAGCTCGTAGAGTGCCACAGGCGTACCACGAGACGTTTAAAAGGGAAGTGCAGGAAATGCTTGAACTGGATATCATCCGACCTTCAAAAAGTCCATGGGCGTCTAATGCGGTACTGGTTCGCAAGAAAGATGGTACCATACGAGTATGCATTGACTATCGCGGGGTCAACAAATTGACAAAGTTTGATGCATATCCTTTGCCCAGGATAGACGACATTTTGGAACGTGTGGCACCCATGAGTTGTATCACTACCTTGGATGCACGCAAGGGTTATTGGCAAATTCCGTTACACGAGGAGTCGGTAGAGAAAACTGCCTTCCATACACCTCTCGGATTAATGGAATTGAATGTCATGGGGTTCGGGTTAACCGGGGCACCAGCCACATACCAACGTATGATGGATGACCTCGTAGCTGAAAGTCGCGACCATGCCGATTCTTTCCTTGACGATTTGACCGTTTTTTCTAGCGACACTGGAAACCACGTGCAACATCTTGATGATGTGCTAGGAAAAGTTGACAAAGAAAACTTAACAATGCGGCTGGATAAATGCCAGTTTGCCAAGCCTTACGTCAAGCTTTTAGGACATATCGTGGGGTCGGGGAAGATATTGCCCGACCCTGAGAAAATTGAGGCACTGAAGCAAATGTCTCTGCCAGAATCCAAGAAGCAGGTCCAGTCCTTTTTGAGGTTCTCCGGCTATTACAGATCGTTCATCAAAGACTATTCGAACATCGCCACGCCATTGTTTGCGTTGACCAAAAAAGACTCCCCAGTGAAAGTCATCTGGTCATGCGAGGCAAGGCAAGCTTTCCAGACATTGAAAGAATCTTTGAGTTCGGACTCAGTTTTAAGAGCACCGGACTATACAAAGCCTTTTTTACTACAAACCGATGCCTCAGCCATAGGCATCGGGGCCGCATTGAGCCAGGTGTTTGAGGACGGTGAGCACCCTGTTCGATTCTTGTCAAGGAAGCTGAAAGGACCGGAGCTCCGATACTCCGTCATCGAACAAGAATGTTTGGCGATACGGTGGGCCATCGGTAAATGCCATCACTACCTGGCCGGGAGACAGTTTACCGTTGTAACGGATCACAACCCGTTAGTGTACCTTCAATCCATGCAAAACGAAAACGGTCGCCTCACCAGATGGTGGTTGGCCTTACAAGAGTACGCATTTACTGTTGTAGCTAAAAAAGGGAAGGAGAATGCAAATGCAGATGGTCTGTCCAGGCTATTTTAGTTTGGAGAAACTCCGAGTCTTATGTATATAGATGTAAATTCTTTTTTTTCTTTAGATGGACGAAGAAATTCTGTACAATGCAGAAGAGTACACACTAGACGAAGAGATGGCGGTGCAACCGATGAACAGCGACGCGAGCGAAAATCAGGCGAGGGACCCGACGAACATGGAGTCCCACGCCCAGAGCCGAAGGGGGAACCGTCAAAGACGAAATCCTCGTAGGCGCGCATCCAGGGGAACAAGCCTTGCGACACAAGCGGGGTTGCAGAGCGACGCTGCTGTAAACCTCAACCCGTGTGACCAGGCTAGCGCCAAGGTTACCAAGAGGACGCACAGAGGTGGGCGAGGGAACTGTATTCAAGGGAGAGGTTTATCCAAAACCCCATATTCCCGTTCCACTTCCTCTGTTTTCTCGCGATTGAGTCAACCCCAAGGGACTCAAAACGGCGGACGCCTTTTGCCGTTTCCGGTACACCAAGTACAGGCCGTGCCTCAGGCAGTTACTCGACCGCAATCCTCTGTTTTCTCGCGGTTGAATCAACCCCAAGGTACTCAAAACGGCGGACGCCTTTTGCCGTTTCCGGTACACCAAGTACAGGCCGTGCCGCAGGCGGTTACTCGACCGCAGTCGTTACCGCTACTTCCACTAGATCGAGTCGTAGAGCGAGAGAGGGCGGCGGCTGCCCGCCGGAAGCAAATTACCGAGTCACCGGAGCTACCGTGGAACCTATTCGTGGTGCAGACAAGGGACACACCCAGAAGTCCTAGTCCACCGTGGTCCCAGAGCAGGTCGCTCAGCGCATCGCCTGGACCATGGAGGTTGCTCCCTGTAGCTGGCAGAAGGCCATTCTACGCAACGATCCCTACAATACCGTTGTCGCCGACAGACCCTTCAGTTGTGTTGATCGACCCAAGGTTGCGTAAGCTAGCACCGTTGGTCAGAAATACCTAAATATTGTTCTTTGGGCCGAGAGAAGAGGGGGACAGACTCCCCCGCGGCCAGAAGAAGCCAGAGAGGTCCCACGGAAGATACCGGGACGGAAGACACCGTCCGATCACCTGGGAGTTTCAGTGGATACGTGTAAATATTAGAGAAAATGGAGTTGAAAGTTTAAGTTGTCGTTCTGTTAAACAGTGAAGGAAGACTTTAAGTTATAACTTGTTATAAGTGATGAATTTTTAAAGCAAAGATAAGGCAGTCGCCTCCTTCAGAGGGAAGATATGTCACGGACTTATGCAGAACGGCAATAAGCCGTGAGTGATTCTACAAGAAGTGTCAGAAAAGTGTGGAAAATCAATAATAACTAATAAATAGTTAAGTTTGGGTTAAAATTAAATTATGCACAAGAAAGTAGAAAGTGAATAATATTAGAAAAGATAACTATGAAATAGTTATCTTTAGTAGTAAATTGTGTATGGGAACGATAGTGTTCCGCTGGTATTTGTACCGAGTTAACTAGTTGCGAGTATAAAGTATTGAAGTAATGTATATATGGTGTGATCAATCAAAGTAATAAAATACCTTGTTTTGTAACCCTTGGTACTTCAAGGTACCTCGAGGCTTAGGCCGATATTTTGGAGTCTCTAACGGGACGGCGTCGGAGACGCCAGTAGGCTAGGGAGCTCCACCGTGACGTCAGGTTGTGTTGCCTTAATCGGCGACCCTTGATCTTCACAATCAGGACTTATTATTTAAAATGTTGTAAATTTTTATTACACCTTCCTCGACGTTATAGGAATTCCCGTATAACTGCAACTTTGTTGCCCTCTGTCTCTTCTGCAAAATTTTCTTTAATTGTCCAGGACCTTCACGTTTCTGCCCTTGTCCATTGCTCCGCATTCCATCTAGGAATTCGATTTTTTAGACCCGAATAGTTCCTTATCTTTTCATTAATGTTTAGTTTTTTATCTTGTGCATTCACTACATTACTAAAAGCTCAGTATTTTTTTTCCTTATCTTTCTCTTAATAATACAAAGCAAGAAAAAAGGCTTTCGCCTCTAAATAACTGTAAGAAATTTTGAGTAGTCGAACTGATCTGAGTTTAAAATCCCATCAACAACATTGCGCTATTTGTCTCGTTCAGTTTTCAATTCAATTCAGTTTAATTTCAAAATACTTTCTACGGACATGCCGAATAGCAGTGTCGTCAATGGCCTATAGCCTATACAATAAATCACAATCGTCAATTTGACCATAACTATAACAGTTAAAACTCAAACTTGCGTACATTCAATGGTCATATTCACAATTCGTCATGGGCATTCAAAAACTTGACGAACGAAGGTACAACTACGCTCGTATCGCGAGTGAGATCTTGTATTGCGCTATTTCCCTCTTCTTAAGGGCGTTTAAAATGTCATCGTCATCATCAAGCGGATTATCCTCTCACTGATATTCGTTGGATTTTACCTGTTGCTGTCTTTTTCAGTTTGGCTGAAAAACGGAAGGCGTCCCACCATCACTCAACGCAAAGCATGAGATCTGAAAGCAGAAGCTCTCTCCTGGTGACGTCTGAGACGAACTTGTCGCGGTCGCAGAGCCACATAACGGAGTCAACGGACCAAAGTGCGCCGAACGTCCCGTTCGATATGCAGAATAGGGTGAGTGCAGAGCCCCGTCTCCCGCCACTAAAACGTAGGGGTTGAATTAGGTTGTATAGTTTTCAGCCTGAATGAATAATTCGTCCGAAATTAAGTTTGGAGACATGCTGATTTTATAGCATTGGAGACATGCTGATTTTATATCTTTGCTTCATTTCCTCGTTCGAAAAAGTAGTTCAGTCATAATCCGCGGAAACGGAAGATTTGGATATTTTGTTCTGGTTGTTTTCTCACTGGATCGAGAATTCAACCGGATTCTGGCGAAATTGTCGTGGGCTGCAGTACCAATGGATGTGGACCTAGCTTCCGAACCGGAATTTTATGTTTCCTGGCCAGAACTGACAGTAACTTGTTGATGCCATCCACACAAAAATGTCAGTGGATGATGCCGTCTTCACGAAATCTTTGGAGCGCCTTCTTGCCGACAAACAGTAGCCTTTAACATAACCGAAATAACCTGGCCAGAACTGATAGTAACTAGATAATCAAAACCTAGCTAAGCTTCAGGGGCGGATCCAGGGGGGGGGGGCGATCGCCCCCCCCCCTAGACTGGCTGTAATTTTTGTGTTTTATTTACTGCACTTACAGAAGTCTGCATTAATGCATGCTCTAACTACTGTAACTAGACTCTAGAACCTTTTACACTACGTTCAACCCACAGCTTTTCTCTGTCAAGCTAGCCTCGACTATTTCTCACCTCATTTAGCTAGATTCGAGACGCAACGCAACCAGACCTGGTAAAAACAAACATTTCTCCGATGTATAGTGAAATTTGAACATCCGTCACGAGGACTTTCGTCGTTTAAGGGACATTAATGTCGGAAAACGCGGACAAAAGACGCTTGACAGGCAGGTTTGCGAACAGTGGAGCCAGGAAGCTTGAATTTTTCTTGTAAACAGTTGTAAATGATCAAGTACAGTTTTTGTAAGCATTAATGTAATATATGAAAACCACATTTTCGTTAAATAAGAGACCGACAGGGACACTTAAAACACGAAAAAAATCAGCCTTGTGGCCGACAAAAAGGCCACTACCCCCCATTCGTTTCGGTAAGAATCGC